>JAGDYQ010000381.1:428309-461950 GCA_021962125.1 Bulinus truncatus | reverse complement strand
AATAATAATATGAATTAAAAAAAAAACAACCTCCCACTGAGAGATATTTATCATAGCTAGCTTCACCAGTTGCTGTTGTGTTTTTGTTTGTAAATGGACACTCCTCGGCAAAAAATCAATCAATTTTTGATTTTAAAAAAAAGTATTGGACTGCTTGCGTCACTCACAGATGACATCAGTAAAGACTGTTACGTAGTCCGCAAAAGTCGACATGCCTTGGTGACGCCATTTCGTTAGTAAACGCGTACTCTTGTGATAATCTCAGATACTGGGATAAAACGACCGTTGCAATCTCTGTGTAACCATGCCTCTCCCCAAATCAAACCCCCCACCCCCCGGGGACCAGTGTTGATATCAAAACTTCACAATTTTCATGCTGTGTTTATCAGCTCAAGGAAGGAGTGTTTAAACTTCGTGTACAAAAAATAGTGATAAGTGCGTTCCGTTTATACTATTTAAGTTTTCTTAGACTTTAAAAAAACAACGAAGCATTTCTGTTGACATGTCCAGTATGTATTTTGTATTGGAGGTACTTTTCGTCCTACCCCCTATACCCTCCTTTTTTTTTCAAATCCACCCTCCCTTCACACTGATAAGCGTCTTGCCCTATGGAATGTTTACTTCGAGGTAATAGTTTTTGTTTTTTTTTACCAAATACACCCCTTCTAGTTAGAATTCGAAAATAAAAAAAAAAGTGATTGTTGAACACGAGACCAAGGTCAGCCGTGCTATCAACCAACATTAGTGTTCGTTGTAAAAACACAGATAAAGACAATTAGGCCAGAGGTTTCATAATTTACCTGGCATGTTTTTCACAGTACACATAATTTTAAACCAGCCTGTCATCCGTGTTCGATCTAGCATACAATTATAATTATTGCTCAAGGTAAGAGTATTGTTCTTTTTATTTTATTTTTGAAGTGTTCAATGTCTTTGTTGAAATGTCAATTAAGCTTTAAAATAGCCTTGCTTTTTAACGCCTTTTATTTTGTAATGCTGTAGAAGGCTTCTCATTAGAGGTTACACATAAGAAGCACGTGCTTCATTGATTGCAACACAGTTCTGTATTAGTCTGCCAACATTGACGTCATTGATGTATGTGTAATTTTTTTTCTGTCTTAACTATATGATGAAATTCACATTTTATATTTTGTTTCCTTTTCAATGGATTTATAATATTCTCATGCCCTCATGTCAGGCCCGTAGCGTGCGGTGGGATCAGGCCCCCCCCCCCGCGTTTTGTCTGGCCCCGCTCTGCTAGTTTGCTCTACTTAGTAACATTTATTTCCTGCCCCCCCCTCCCCAGCTTTTGGCATGGCCCCTGCTGTAGAATGCCTGGCCCCTGCTGTTTAATTTTCACGCTACGGTCTCATTTATAATCTTTTGTTAAACTATTACAAGTAATAATAATACAACATTTACATTAGGACGAGTCGCTCGCTGGCTTACACATGCCTGTTCTAGAATTGGTAACATTTAGTAAAAAAAAAAACAAAACTGGTGTCATAAGTGGAGTTTCCTTGTGGTGGGGGCCCGGCCATTGATGTGTGTGTGTGGGGGTCGGGGCTTAAAGTACCTCTTACATGGGAAGTACTATTTTCAGGAGGCCTCCCCACCACCCCTCAAACATATACTGGGGGCCCCTCCCCCCCTCAAGTTATTTGCGAATGCCGCTTTGTCCACACAGACACAAACAAGAAGAGGGCCCCCTAACAATTTGGACACAAAAAAACGACCAACAAACCCACCGGACAACTATGGGCGACTATTATGTCAGGTAATGGCGCCAGTGCTGATAAACCACACACACACACACACACACACACACCCCCCCCCCCCCCCCCCCCCCCCCCCCCCCCCCCCCCCCCCCCCCCCCCCCCCCCCCCCCCCCCCCCCCCCCCCCCCCCCCCCCCCCCACCCCCCCCCCCCCCCCCCCCCCCCCCCCCCCCCCCCCCCCCCCCCCCCCCCCCCCCACACACACACACACACACACACAAACACACATTACCTGCGAACTACAGATAACCGGAGTGAATGAAATAAATATTGACCCCCGTTATCGATACATCTCGCCATTAACGTTCAAACTTTAGTTTGTAATTGTTATAATTCTATTATCCACACCACTGTTATTATCACATATCGTGTATCGTCCGACATCCCCCCCCCCCCACCAGTGGAGTACAATATTTTTTTTACAAAGAGTGCACGCGAACTTGTGACATGAAATATTTTACATACCCCCAAATGCGGCCGAGATTTTAGTTACACCCAGAGACGGTTCTCCAATATAGGCAAACTAGACGGCTGTCATGCCCACCCCCCCCCACTGCTAAATGGGCCCATTCCAGTATTAGATCTGAGACTAAAAAGGCCTCATCGGGCGTTATTGACTAGGGCCCCCCCCTTAATATATCTCAAGTCTCTGCCAAATACCTTAGAACGTCATTGCTTACATCAAGGTAACGAAAGAATCTCCTTTCGTGCGACTCCCTCTCTCTCAAGCGCCCGACAAATGGGCGTTAACCCCCCTTTGCGTCTCCCCAAAGGCACTGGTTACCTATTTACATAAATAAATAAAAACAAAAGAACTTAACATCGATACCCCCCCCACACACACACACTCACAAATTAGAACCCACAATTTTAACACAGTTACTGTCTAGTGTGCAGACGTCATTAATTTAGGTCATATTTAATCGTCGTTTGCTTGTTTCCCCGGCGCGTGTTGCCATTGAGTTTTGTTCCAATTTAATCCAGTCTGTGCAATCAGACCTTGCAGTGATGGATCTATTTTACTTTAATACAGTGATTTCGCATGAAGGTGCTCGCGCACCAGCGCGCTAGATTGACACACTGAGCTCTGTCATATGATAACCTCAGTGGTTTAATAGGGTTTATAGAAAGTTGAGTTTAAAAAAAAAATCTTAACCGAAGAGACCAGGTACATAAATAAAAAAAAAAAGTTTAATCTATAAAAATACTAAGTGCGATTATTATGAGAAATGCAAATAGTATTCGACTCATTTATAATGTAATGTTTAATTTTAACATATCTTTTTACTTAAACTTTAAGAGCAACCGAAAGCCCGCCGCTGAAGTTCAACTGAAACCGCCCAAAGTCGCGGGGAAAAAAAAATCAATCCGGCAATACTTTTTTGGGGTCTTTCTCGATTTTAATCCCCTCCCTCCTCCCCGAGCCCCCCTGCCCCGAACAGCATTTTTATGACCGGTAATCCAGAGATTTTCCAGCACTTTTAAAATGCACCGTCGCCCGAATGTAGGCTATTTTGCATTGCCCGCCGGCAACATTTCGCCGATACAAAAATAAACTTTTGTCAGTCTGTCAGTATTTCTTATTTAAACTTTAATTGTACATCCAGCCACAGTTACGATAGCAAACTTTTGCACAGTTTCGTTGTGATCGATAGATGTGTCCCAATAAGCGGAATCGACTGATTAAATGTCGTCCGGTAACCGATAGCGGTTCTTTTTTTTTTTTATAATTTTATAAAATATGATATACTGTTTTGTCTTTTAAATAATAATATATATGTCTGTCTCTGGACTTATCAGAAGTTTGGGTTATCTTTATGAAATGTTATCAGTAAGGAGCGGTGGTAAGTGGAGAAAGTAATGTGTCAATGTTCCCGGAGAGTTTGTCTGTCACACAATGTCGGCTGCTGCTGGGAAAACTAGTAAATCTGACCTACCACCCCCCACATTCACTACTTATTTATTAATTAAAGGTGGTAAAGCGCGCGGACAACGAGGTGAAGTCTGTAGTGACGTAAACTAGAGTGGCTATTTAAAATTGAGCTCTACAATATATCTAGTTGTGATAGTAGGCAATGGCGTAACTGATGGGGGGGGGGGGGTAAGTACGGCCCTCCCTCCGGCGGCACTTGGTTTTGCGAATTTCAGGGACGGCACCTGCGGTACTTTTGTACCTTTTTTTTTTGAAATCGTAAATGAGAAGGCATTTTTTAAGAGTCCCCCCCCCCTTACGCTACTGGTAGTAGCCATTAATTATACCACAACTGGTAGTAGCCATTAATTATACCACAACTGGTAGTAGCCATTAATTATACCACAACTGGCAGTAGCCATTAATTATACCACAACTGGTAGTAGCCATTAATTATACCACAACTGGTAGTAGCCATTTATTATACCACAACTGGTAGTAGCCATTTATTATACCGCAACTGGTAGTAGCCATTTATTATACCGCAACTGGTAGTAGCCATTTATTATACCGCAACTGGTAGTAGCCATTTATTATACCGCAACTGGTAGTAGCCATTTATTATACCACAACTGGTAGTAGCCATTTATTATACCACAACTGGTAGTAGCCATTTATTATACCACAACTGGTAGTAGCCATTAATTATACCACAACTGGTAGTAGCCATTAATTATACCGCAACTGGTAGTAGCCATTAATTATACCGCAACTGGTAGTAGCCATTAATTATACCGCAACTGGTAGTAGCCATTAATTATACCGCAACTGGTAGTAGCCATTAATTATACGACAACTGCTACTACCATTAATTATACCACGACTGGTAGTAGCCATTTGTTATACCACAACTGGTAGTAAGCCATTTATTATACCACAACTGGTAGTAGCCATTTGTTATACCTCTCGGACCACAAGCTAAATTTAATATCTGATGCCTGTAAGTTAATTTGGCGGTCAATTTTTTTTTTCTTTAAAAATAGTTAACTGCCAAAGCGAATGCAGCAGTTAACTCTTGTCATTTGGTTCTGTTTTTATTCCCATTCGAGTCGTTTCGATAGCAGCTCTTGTTATCTCCATTTACCGCAGTGCTTTGTTAGTATGTGCGCGGACACTCATTCATAGTTGACAAGTATTTTTGAACGGGATCACGTCTCAAGTAGTTGACTGATAACTTATAATCACTGATACCAATGGTTGGTTTGTTGCTACTACACGTTACATACAACAATACATTTCTCTTTTCTTTTTTTTTTCAGATTTGTAAAGTTGGAAGCAAAACAGATTTTTGACATTCGTGGATTATTCAAAGTGAATGTGTGTCCCAAAGGCTGTCATATTATACATCATTATTTGTCGTATTTAATTTGCCGAACAATTAATTTAAAAGATGGGAATAAGTAGAAGCTCGAGTGTTTCATAAAATTTATGTCAGTGATACGGTCAGTTTCAATCTGTGAGGTGAAGGGTCAGAACTTCCAGCATATTGTTCTGTGATTTATAGCCATATTGTGACACCGTTTATATTGTGACACCGTTTATATTGTGACACCGGTTTTCATACATACGTGACAATGGTTTTACATGGACAAGCCTGGGTGTTAATCTTGGTGACCTGTTCCCCGTGGCTGGTTGCAGTGGTGTGTGGTCAGGATACAACCACCTCAAGCAGTAATGTAGCTGCTGCTGTCAATTCAAGCTCATCGCCAGCTCTGACTGTTCAGAACAGCACCACGCCCACAGCAGAAGTGAACTCCACTACCAACATTTCATCCCCAATTACAACGCCAGCAACTTCACCTAATACGGACTCTATATCTGTAGCAACAACATCATCTACAACATCAACTATTACAACAACAGCTACAACACCTACAACCACAACTACAACACCAATAACTACAACAACTACAACACCAACACCACCAACAACTACAGTTGCTACAACAACCACAACTACTACAACACCAACAACTACAACAACAGCAAATGCAACAACAACAGCAAATGCAACAATAGCACAAACAACTACTTCAGCGGCAAATGCAACTTCAGAAGGTAAATTTTATATTGATTTTTTAAAATCTAAATTTTCTAAATTTATTAACAAAATTGCAGAATATTGAAACTTGAAGATATTAAAGAGTGTGATTAAAAACCCATGTAATGGTGTTACTGTTGAACTTGAAAAATTAATTCCATACAGACTGAATTTATGTTTGTGTGTATTACTCTTGTAATGACTTAAGCTAATTTTGGCAACTCTGTAACTCTATCTAGGTCAGTAGAAATTTATTGATGATTATCTTAATAATGTAATGGTGTTACTGTTGAACTTGAAAAATTAATTCCATACAGACTGAATTTATGTTTGTGTGTATTACTCTTGTAATGAATTTGAACTTTAGCTAATTTTGGCAACTCTGTAACTCTATCTAGGTCAGTAGAAATTTATTGATGATTATCTTAATAATTTTTTTTTATATGTCAGTGCTTTATTTAAACGTTTGCTTCACCTTTCACTTGGGTTTTTATGGTTTTTTAGAATAATTTGTTTGATTTATGTTATGATATTATTATAATTATGAGTTTTTTTGGTTGGTATCCCTGTTGATTCATTGGCCTCCCCGTTGACCCTATGGCCCTCTCACTTATTCACCCGGCTTCTGTTTACCGACTTTTAAGTTTGCCCCTCTTTTGCTGTTCCACCCTTTCCTATTGGTCTTTTCTGTGGCCGAGCTTTTTGGGGGCTTTAACTGAGTGGGCTCTTTGGTGTGTGGAGGGGCTTCGGCTGTGTAATTTTTGTAATGTCTTCTGGAGGCTTCCTGAGTGAATGACCAATCCACTCCACTTCCTTCTGGATATTTGTAGGTCAATGACGTCTTGGTTTGCCGCCACTTACCAGAGATGTTCACCACTTACCAGAGATTTTCGTCCCTTACTTTATCTAGTTACCTTATCTTTAGGTTGCCACAGGGGCTATCATTTACCTAAAGTTTATTGGTCAATGTGATAGTGACTCTGCATGTTTATGCACCACCTAACAGGATGGATGTTATTCTAACTCGAGAGTACTTCTCCAATTACTCATTAAAGCTCAGTTTCTTTCTCAGATTGTCTGCCGAAAGCAAAATAAATAAATGAATAGCAACATTGACAAATGTATGTTATTAGTTTGAAGTTGTGGATATCCATTGTATGACAACATTTTGAATTAGAAATAGTGTCTTGTGCTGTAATTAAGTTACCAGAATTATGTGGACAATTTGTAAAATATACTATAATTAATGTATTACTAGACAAATTTCAGTGGAAATTAGGGCATCTTTGGTGGGTCAATTTATTCTGTTCTAGCTGTCAACTCCATTGGTTGATAATTTTAAGAATCCCATTCTGTGCATACTTTGAACCACAGGGAGTTACAGAAGATTCACAACCAGATCTTGTTTAGCTGGTTCAGATGTCTCTTTTTATTGAAGGGCACAATACTTTTCCTTCAGAACCTAGTGCTTCAACTGAACTTAGGCCACCTCTTAGAATAAACATACTGATGCTGCTTAAATTTTTTTTTTAGCTTGAAATATTTTTTTTTTTAATCACAATGTGGATTTCATACTTCATTGCTTAAGGAAAAAAAATCTACAGTTCTGATAGTTTTGTTAAAGAATCCGTGAAATAAGCTTTTTTTTAGTGATTATCTAAAAAAAAGTTCATAATTTTTTTTGCTGTAATTATAGACCACTGTCTGAAGAATCCATGCCACAACAATGGGAACTGCACAAGCAGTCCAGCAAATTATACATGCAAGTGTGCACCTGGTTGGTCAGGAAGCAACTGTGATCAAGGTAAATAGAGGCTGTTGTGCATGAAATGATGAAACCATAATATGCATGTAATAATAAAAAATAGTATGATTAATCGCTTTAATAATCAAGACAGCTTCGTATCAATAATTTATTTTGTATATCTTTGCAATTACAAGCTAATTTTAAACGTAAGCTGAGCAAAGCTTTTAATTCTTAATTACAGAAATGCATTTCCTGAATAATATTTTTCTATTACATAAAATATTTTAGGAAAAAAGTAATTTGAACTTGAATAAAAACAAATTCATTACCATTTTCTCTATAGTCTATATAATACTTTTTTTGTAACAGAACACATGGGATAAATCTGATGTATATGCTTGAAGTCAATATACCTTTTTTTTTTGAATGAACAATAAAAATTTCTTTTTGTAACATTGCTCTACCTTACTGTTTATTAGTTGCAAAATGCTCACCAAGTCCTTGTATACATGGAGTCTGCAGTGCCAGTGTAACAAACTATACATGCATCTGTGAAAGTGGTTATACAGGCCGCAATTGTGATGAAGGCAAGAGTACAGTGTAGTTAAAAAAAAATCATTAGAAAAGTTCTGTTAGTCTCAGTTAAAGTATGTACATTTTAAGCATAAATTCTTAGAATGTATACCTAAAATTACAACTATATTTATGACTGAACTTTATTTTAGTTTTTTACTTTCACTCCGAGTTGTGTACATATAAATGCCAGGCCTATTCTTATTTTAATTTTGTTTTGTAGTGTTTTTAAAAAACCAGTATCCTATTAACAGATAAAAAAAGAACATATATATATCTTTTGTTTTTAATTTTTTTTTGTTTCTTTAAATTTTTTAGTTGTGAATGTTTTTTCTACAGATGTTAAAGAGTGTGATAAAAACCCATGTAATGGTTTAGTTGATAGAACATGTTTGGAAAAAGTGGGAACATACGCTTGTGTTTGTAAACCTGGGTTGGAGGAAATTGATGGACACTGTCAAAGTAAGTATATTTACATGCATTTCTAAAACTTTGATTTCATTTCCATTTCGGAATAATTGCTGACTTAATTGATACCTAGTGTAAGAAAATTGTTAATTATGGCTTAGCTTATAAAACATCTTGATAACATTGCAACTCCTGGACCCACCTATGACTTTGTTTAACCTTCTAACAGAAGGAATATAAAGAATTTCATTTTTCAGCTGAGCTTCTTTTGCAAAATTCGAAGCTGGGTATAGCTAAGAAAAATAATCACATTTTTGGTGGGATTTGAGGTTGTCTCCCCCCAGTTACGTGACCAGCCCCAGCCCTCCATATTAAAAAATTCTGATAAAATATTTTGTTCTTTAAATTCCAAGTTTGTTATAAGTGGATAATTATTATGCTCATTATAATAATTATAAAAAAAAAAATTAATTAATTAAACGTGATAAAGATTAAAAAAAACAAGCGATTTAAGTCTTTTCCGTTTCGGACAAAAGGACATTTTAGAGCATTTTCGGTTACACCGGACGAAATCCGTATTTTTTTTCCCAGGGTGACAGCCATAAATTGTGCTGAATTTTGATAGAGAGGGAAGTAATCATGTTGAATAACTGTTACAAAAATAAATAATGATTACGCCCCTTTGATTAGCTTTTATTATTTATATTTAAAATATAAGCAAAAACGGTACTTAAAACGCCCCCTTTTTCGGCCCTCAGAGGTCAGATCGCGAAATGGACTTTTGATGTACACTTGGCAGGCCAAGACCTACAAAATGATATATACATCATGGGTCTAGGACTTATGGTTGCTGAGATATAGGGCGCTCCTTAATTAATATAGCTTATATAGTAAAAAACGGTACTTAATACGCCCCCTTTATCGGCCCTCAGAGGTCAGATCGCGAAATGGAGAAAAGTCATTTGTTGGCAGGCCAAGACCTACAAAATGTTATATACATCATGGGTCTAGGACTTATGGTTGTTGAGATCTAGGGTGATGACGGACGGACAGACAGACAGACAAAACAGGGACAATAGAGCATTTTTTTTCGAAAATGCTCTAAAAATATGTAAAAATGATTCATACTTTCATTTAATTTTTGCATTTCAGCAATCACCCTGTGGTCTGATGAGAATGTTCGTTTAACTGCCACTGCTAAAGGCTCTAATTTGGGAATTACTTTGCCTATTGGTTTTCCTTATTATGACAGAGTTTTTAGAAATATCTATGTAAGTAAAAAAAAAAACAATACAATTATTAAAAAAAAAAAGTTTTTTTTAAATGTTGGAGTAACATAAGCTTTAAAAAATAAACGTATTTACTTTTGTTATTCCTAATGTGATCATTAAAGTAATAAAACTAAAAAACACTTTTTTTCACATTTTTTAGTTTTGTCAGTTCTATTCATTGGTTTTTTAATGTATCTTAAAAAAAGTTATTAAAAAAAGAAGGAGAAGCATTTATGCGTAGCATAATGATTTATGACCCAATTTAACATTATTTGCTCATTCTTTATTAAATTTCATACAAGACAGCAATAGACTTCTAAAAGTTATTCTTTTCATCAAAAATTGCTACTCACAGGGTTTTGTTAGTGGATATGTGTCATTAGGAGAAGGGATTTACACGGATACACCACCAGTTTATTCCTCATGGCCATACTCTCCCATATATCTGGGAGTGTATTGGGCAGCTACAAAGGATGCCAACATTTCTTTTATCGAGGTATTTAACCTTTCAATTCAAAACATTTTTTCCAAGAGAGAAAGGGCATTCAATTCTGTCCAAAGTTAGATTCAGATTTTTTTTAAAAGTATACATTTAATGAATCAGTTTTTAATTTCCTTCTGTAAAGCATTTTATTGTACAAACAGGCTTAGTTATGACTTTTTATGGGATTGTTTGGGAGAGAGGGTGGGAGCCAGTTTGATTTAGTTAACTCCACAGTAATAGGTCAAATATATATGAAATGAGAGTACGAGGGATTGTTTCTTTTTTAAACTATACAGTATAAATGGGGATTTCTTTAGTGTGACTGTGAAACATGGGAGATTGAGTATTGAACAAATTGAGTTATGGACATCTTATGAAAGTTTTTGGTTTGTGATTGATATAAGATTTTTATTGTTTCATCAAAGTACAATTTTATTACTAATAGAAAATGTAATTTAGTGATTGTTTTATAGTTATTTAAAGATAATTGAGTGTATTACCACAAGTCCCTTTGAAAGTCAGCATGGACACTCTTCAACAATGTTTCTCACATCCAATAAGAAAGCCTGATAGCAAATCTGTTCACTGAAGCAACATTTTTGCCCCAAATTATTTCTAAACTTTAATATTTTAATTATTACAACTAATTATCTTTTAGATAGATTAGTATTTATAAAATATTTGTTATTGTTTATGTTTTATAGTTTACTGGATAACAACAGAATACCATAAACTGTTGAATGAATATTTGTAAAATATTTGGTCTGAGTGTGTCATTTTTATATTCAACAGGACAGGACAAAATTGGAAAATATTAGTGCTGATAGTTCTTTATTGCAATTTATTAAAAATGTCAGCAAATTTGATGCTATTTATGCCCTGGCATTTACCTGGAATGATGTTGAACCTAAAAATATCCAAAGTTCTAATAAAAGCTTGCCACAGGTACACAATTTTGTTTCCTTGCATAAATACAATATTTTTTAAATGAACATTATAAAGTTATAAATGTAAACTAATTTTATGAACAAGTACTTTAAAGTAAACAAATTATGCAGATAGTTAAGGTATTTTTTTTTTTTTATTAAATACCTTGATCAGTCATTTAATAACTTTGTATGTTACTGTAAATTAGTGATGAACAACCTGGGGCCATATGTTGCTTGAGCTGTATGGCTGCGTCAGGTTGAATGGCCATTTGGGACCGTAGGAGAGGTAAATGGAGACAAGGGAAAAAAATTATATATATCTTTATATATATATTAAATCTCTCTTAGCTCTAGCAG
Organism: Bulinus truncatus; assembly: GCA_021962125.1. Classification (NCBI taxonomy): domain Eukaryota; kingdom Metazoa; phylum Mollusca; class Gastropoda; family Planorbidae; genus Bulinus; species Bulinus truncatus. The sequence goes on along the minus strand of JAGDYQ010000381.1, from coordinate 450,392 downwards.
GCCATAGGGGCACATGAAGTGTAGGATTCATTTGTTTCTATAACCTTGTCATATGAAGGGATTTTATGGTGAGCACAACACTATCTACACCACTCGACCACCTGTCCCACATCTTTATAAATATATAGATAATAATTTGTTTGGCAGCCGTCCTAATTAGAATAGAATGTTCAATGTGGCCATCAGATGTGAAAAGGTTTTACACCTATGCTTTTAATCACACATTTAAAAAATGGCTACTTCCTATAAACATTGGATGAAATGAAGTTTAAAAGATTTATTTGAATCTTTTCAGTATGTTTATTCCCCTTTTTTCATAAATGTTATATTTGAAGTGTCCTTTCACATCATACCATCACAGTTTTATTGTGGCCTGTTCCTTATTTTACAGAAGGCGACATTTCAAGTGATTCTTGCCACAGATGGCATTCAGTCTCTTGCTATTAAAAATTACAGAACTGTGTGGAGCAGTGTGAATGAAGGGAACAAACCACTTTTATTACCAACGTATACATGGATAAATGGAACAACATTGACAAAAGATAAAACACCTGGTTAGTTTAGAGACATAAAATATTTTATTTTTTAATTTCAACTAATTAGCTTCAGTTAGGTTTGTTTTCTTTTTGTTTTTTTTCTATAAGAACATATCCTTTTAGTTTTTAATGAAATGTATAATACTACTTTCTTTCGCATTTACAGCAAATGCCTCACGAGAAGTTATTGAGTTCTTTAACCAAAGAAATCTTAATACACAGCTGCAACAGTGTTTAAGATATGTCCAAGCAGCTTTCCAGGATATTGGTAATGGCACACGACTTTTACCACCATGTCCTTGCAATTCAAAACAGGTAAAGGTGAAATTTTTTAAATGAAAATAGTTTTATTTACACTTACACAACTCATTAATAGTTAAATAAGAAAATAAAAAATGGGCTTCATATATTTTATTTGAGTTAAACATCTAAAAGATGGAAATACAAATTATTGGCTATAATTTCATTTTATATAAGTTTATATGAAAGCTAGCTCTCTACATATTGCTGATATACAATACTTCTATGGTATATGTTATTAAGACCAGTTTAAAAAAATAAATATTTAATTCCTTTTGGGCAATTAAGTTTTTTTTTACCTTATTAAAATTATCCTTAATTTAGTTCTTCATCCATTTTCTTTCTTTTGAGAATGTAAAATTCTCCTCTAATGGTAAGAAAAGAATTTTAAAGCTTGCAGTATTTCTTTCAAATTTGTACAGTGTATAATGTAAATATTTTAAATGTGTTAATAGATATCTTATGACCTAACTGGCCTATTTCAATGTGTAAGTAGATATATTACAACATAACTGGTCTTTTTTCAATGTCTAACTATATATACTTGTATTACAACCTAACTGGCCTGTTTCAATGTGTAAATAAATACATGTATATTACAACCTATCTGGCATGTTTCTTTTTTACACAAGCAGCATTCTGTTTCTGATAACTTAAAAAATAATAATTTAAAATGTTATTAATACAATTCACTTTCTTTCAGGCTTCTTTAGATTTTCAATTTGTTCCTACATCACCGACCAATTGTTACAACAGCAGATTTAAGTTTATGATTTTAAATAAGTCTGTTAAACAGACTTGTTGCTATGACAGGTGAGCTTTGTTTAATTTCAGAAAATCATTTAGAGAGAAACCTTTCAAGATTAATCAGTTAATTTTGATATGTACTGTTCATTTCTTTAAACATGTTGTCCTAAGCATTTAAAAAATTGTTTTTCGTGTTGTTAAAATAATTTCTTTGTTTCATTTTGAACCACAGTTTCGGTCTTCTGTTGAAAAATACTGAAAATGCTAGATTTCCTGTTTATGATGTCCCAGATAAATTAAATATAGCTTATCAGACATGTTGTACGAGTAATAAAGCCAATTGTGAGTGGTTTTACAGAAAATTTCCATCTTCTGATTGTTCCAGTTACAGGGCAGCTACACTAGGTAAGAACATGATAGAATAAACTTAAGTGTAGTAAAAATAAGTTCCCTTAAAGGGCCATCAGGGCAAATGAAGTGTAACTATTATCTTTTTCTGAAACCTTGATTTATGAAGGGATTGTGTGGTTAGCAAAATGACCAGCTGCTGTTAGTTCCCCAACTTAAGTCAGGTACCCCTTTAAAAAAACAATTTTAAGTTGATAGATTGAAAGTAGAGCTGCTGTTCGATTAAAAAAATTGATCGCAATTAACGCATGATTAAAATTTTTATCGCAAATTAACGCACATTTTAATCGACACAATATAATACATTTGTTTGTAGTCAAACTAGTCGTACATATCCCCCTCCACTTCCCATCGAATGCATCCCATATGTGCATTTCCTTCATAAAATAATAATATAGCAACAAAGTATTTGCTCCCTTATTGTTAACGCGGGTTTTTTTTTATAACCCCCCCCCCCCTTGCCCATCCCAGTTTCATTTTAGACACAGCTGCAGAAAGATGACGTCACTTACCAACCACAAGTTACATTGTTTCAAAGCCATGACACTTGCCAATCAAACTATAACACGTGCAGATGTTCACTAATTGCATCATTCAGGGTCATAAGTTTGAAATAAGAAATGGCAATCCTGTTGTTTCAAGGTCATATAGCAGATATGATTTTATGCAGAAGTGACAAACGGGTGGTCTTTTTTTTCTTGTTTTTTTTTTAAATCTCGTCTGATCTGGTTATAGAATTGTGTTATTTACTGATTTTAAAATTTTTTTCTGTAACTCTGAAATAAACAGCTTATGGGTAAAATTTAACGCATTTAGGTGTTTGTGTTAAAACATGTAATCGCATTTTTAACGCATTAATTACGCTTTAATTGCAGTAAATCAACAGCCATATATAAAATTTAACTCAGTATCACAATAATTAAAAAAAATAAAACCACTGTCTCGGGTACAGATGTATTATTAGTTCAGCTGTTGCAGACGAGCAAGATAATATACTATCAAAATACGACAAAAATTATGCGCAAAAAATTATACACAATTTCTAGATTCTCGTTATTTTGATCTAATCATAAACGGGTTCATTATACCTTCAACAATACACTATAGTACCTCCACTACAGTATATAATGTTAACTAGTGAATGAAAGTTTTCTCTTTTTACACTGACAGGGAAGGGAACAGGAGGTTTACTTGTCGAAGGGCTAAATAACCAAAACATCTTCATTATATATTACAAGTGGGGCTTCAGTCGACATACCTGGGGGTGAGGGTATGTGCGAATTGCGACAGGGAGTAGGTGGTAGATCTACTCAGTAAGTGAACGGACCTTAAACTTCAAATGGTTGAGTGAAATTCTGTTATTTATCGATTTGGTAAACTTTCCGCATTTGGTCAAATTAACGCATTTAAGTGTTGCGTTAAAAATTTTAATCACAAATTTTTTTTGACGCGTTAATCGCAAATTAATGCAGTTTAATCAGCAGCCCTAATTGAAAGTAAAAAAAAAAAAATTGTTTTATGAATGCTTTGCTGTAATTCAAGTAACAATAGTAAGCAAAAATGTTAAATAGATTTCTTGCATTTTTATAAGATGTTTCTGCATGGTTAATATATTTTTATAATTAAGACTTTTGATGAACCATAACATTATTAAAATTTTCATTATCTTTCTTTTTTTACATTAAAAAAAAATACACCTCAGTGAGATTTTACAAGTTATGTTGCAGATGATTAATATTTCCTGAAAACGTTTGATGATTTAATAATAAAAAAACCTTCCTTTTCTTAGAAGCATTTATATGTCAAGCCTATTTCATGCAAGGTCCAGACTATTTGCATGACATTTTGGGCTCTTTTTAGGATTGTTAAATCATTATTTATATCATCTTGTTTTAAACCATGTTTTCAGGCTCATCAGAATTCATTATTTATTTATGCGAGGGCTTGTATAATTTCTTTATTATCTTTATTATATGTCTGAGATGTTTACAAATGAAACATTAATGAAATCACTGCACAAGTGTTATTTATTTATATATATCTTTCAATAAAACTAAATGTTCATTTACTCGCTCTTCCAATATAAAAATACTTACACAGTTCATGCATTAGACTTGATCACAATAATTTTGAATAAAGATGATATTGATTAGAATTAGTTTATCACACCTGATCCATAAGTAAAATTTACTAATGGAAAAAGTCCAATCTTCTTTCACAAAAGTAAATCTGATGGTTTTAGTAAAGTTTTCTTGGGGTCACATTTGGATTCCCTACAGCAAATATCATTTCATACAGTAGCCAGTTAAGCATTTAATACAAATTTACAAAGTAATATAAATGTATGAAATGTAACAATAAGATTTTGATTTCAACTCAGAAATATAAGCTGAAAAAGAGAATTGCTGTGTATCTTATTAGATTTTTTTTTTGTTAAAAAATATAATGATGATCTGATTATTAACATGTTTAAATATTTGTTTGTTTTAGCTGCTGGCTTTGGAGATCCTCACATGTTAACCTTTGATGGGAACAAGTATAGTTTTCAGAATGTTGGTGATTTCGTTGTTTTTAAATCAAGGTCAGTTCACAAACTTTTAATGTTTAGATTTTATAATAAAATTGCTTACATTTTTTCTATATACATTTATCTATAAATTTTATATTTTGGAAATATTTATGAAAAAATAGTGATGTTGAATTTCATGGAAGAACTAAAGCATCAACTAATGGCAAAACAGCCTATTTTACAGAGTATGCTTTGAATGTAAGAAAGTTTTTTTGTTTTTTTGTGAAACAATTGACTTAACATTAGTTTAATTTATACTCGTTACTAATCAGTATTTGAAAGAATTTCTCTGGTCATTCATATTTCTGACTGCTTAGAATACTTCTAAAAAAATGTATTGCTGTTTTTTGTATATGTATGACATTGTTTTATTTGTCCAGATTAAGGAATGGAACAATACAGTTATTTTCAAAGCAGCTCTTCCAAACGTTCAATATCTTAGTGGACAGTGGAAAGAAGCTTCAATGCCAACAGTGGATCAGTGTAATTGTAACATCACTCCCATAGATTGGTACACAGTTGCTTTCATTACAAAAAACTTCAAGATTGAGGTAATATCCCTAACATGGTATACAAATATATTTTTTAGATATTGTAACATTTAGAGTTTACCCCAACCTTCTCTGCCCCCTCTCTACACAGACAAGTGAAACTTTCCCCTCCCAAATGATAACCCAAGGTCATGGTCAAGCCAAGCTCCCAACTTACTTTGTTGTCTGTAATGACACATGCATAGAGAGCGTGATCACCCCCCATCCCCGACCTTTATAAAGTTAAGTTAGAATAAGTTAATATACAATATATAGTAGATGAGAAAAAGATGTAGTAGAGTATAGTGCTGACAGGCTTAGTAGTTAGACGTAATTAGTTCAGAGTTGTAGTTAGTTCAGAGTCGACAGTCCTAAGATATCTAAGTAGTTTGTTATAGTAGTAGTAGTTAGGAGATCTTTAAATAAGCCAAGTTGTATTACAGTTGTATTAAAGTATTTGTTATATTGTGTACTGCACTGAGTTCTGTTTTATATATTAGTCAGAAAAGTAAAAGTAACATATTTAGCACATATAAAAGTTGACGTTACATATTTGGTGATCTTATTAAATCACCGTAACATAATTGGTGAGCTTGCCCTCTACATATAAATTCTGACACAACAGACATAATGTTGGTTATTAGTACTATGAATCTTGTGTTCACAAACACCTCAGAACACAAATGATTTGGTTAGTTAATGTTTTCCCTTGAGATTGAAAACCAAAGCCTTGTGCTAAAATACCTTGCCTGGTCACCTAGCAACACTCTGCAACACACTATTTTCAATGAGTTGGTTCATGTACAGTTCAGTTCTTAAAGTGAGGTTTCCACTGTAATTATTATCAGAATAAACTGCTCTCTTTCCATTTCAATATGGTGCTGAGTGAAATTTACATGTATAATTATAAAATAACATTCACATATTTTCTTTAATTAAAAAATTCTAAAAATTTGTTCTTTATCGACAGGTTCACAAGAACGATGAGATTTTGTATCACAGAGTCTATGTCAACACAGACAACTTTACTACTGTAGGTTTGATGGGCACACGTGACTTCAACCAGACAAATGACTTCTTGTTTCAAAATGGCACTGGAATTGTCAGCAATGCTGATAATTTAGATGGTGGTGTAATAAATCAATTTGTTGAATCATGTAAGAAAATTATTTTTTCATTTCAAAAACACACAAAATTTTGTTTTTTTATTTTAACACACTGCCACCTTGCTACATCTGATGTATGAAATTGCAATTTTCAGATGCAACACATCAAAATGCACAATAATGAGGCAGAAAACTAAAACCTTTTTTTCATTTTTCTTGGCCCGTAGCTTCCCTCAAGTGATGTAGAGAATCAAATGAAAAATAAAGTTCATGTATCTTTGTATACCACACATACTGTTAAACTTCTAATTCATAAGTGATGATTATTAGAATCAGCCATCCATACTTGAAGCAAGAAGTCAAATTTTGTTACTTTCTAAAATATGAATAATTTGATATCAAATTTCATTACGAAAGAAATGTTATTAAATTTTTTGTTATAACGACCATCATATCCTTAATAAGATAGAATATTTTAAGCAACACAAAGAGGACAGCCTTTATGTGTTTGATCATAAATTATGTCTTCTACAAGATTTGCTGCAACTATCTAGCAACTTAGGTTGTTCTAACTAACAAGGACATACATTTCAATATTCTATTTTAGAAAGAAAAAAAAAACTCTTTTTGTAGCATTTCTCATTTCATCCAACATTAGGGAAACTGAATGCCAGTACATCATTCATTGGAGATCCAGGCAATACAACATTTGTACCCCCTGTAATAGAGACCACTATTTCAAAAATAAAACTCCAATTAAACAGCAGTGAGGAAGAGACTAAGGTAGAACAGTCTGATTTATCAATTTGTTATTTAAGTCCTTAAAATTTTGTTTAATTTCCAACATTCATCTTTTTTTTAAATTCACAATTTTTAGCTCAAGCTAGCAATGGAGTGAACTTACCAATAAAAATTAGTATTTTAAATGATTATTTTCATATTTTAAAGTTGTTCTTTTTTTGATAATTTTTAAATTTTGGTTCACAATTACATAATTATTTGAACTTCTGAATTATGGTCATGATGTTTCTTCAACAAAATTAGTCAATATTTCAAAGTCTTATTCTTTTACTTTTATAATCTTCTGAATGATCTTGTTGTCCAAAGGCTAAAGAAATTTGTCGAGAGGAACTCTTTTGTTGGCAAGATTACTATCTCACAAGGGACAATATTTCAGCAGCAGATACTCTGAAACAAGCTATGGATTTGGATAATTCTGTTTCTGAATTATGTAATTTAAAAAGCAAAATAGATATTACCTACTTATTGGTAAAAATTTAAAAAGAGATATATTAGCTAACTTTTTAAGATGTTTGTGATTTTATGCTTATTTAAATTCTATTCCAGATTTAACTCCACCATCATTCAAGAGTTTTGAAGCAATTAAAATCAACGTATCAGTACCATGTTCTTTAAAACTGGAGGTGACGGGAAATAAGACTGTGAATTTTGATGTACAGGATGCAAACAGTTTGCCTGGTGCAAGATTAGGTATGTTGTAATATGTTTTTTTTTTAAATTAACAGTTTGTGCTATGAACAAATTGAAGTCTGAATAGTTTTGTTGAGCAATATTAGGTGTAAGTCTAGAAATTCCATTTTTTCCATGTAGATTTAATGAATGATTTTTTAATATTTGATCAACTCATTTACCCTGTTGCATACTAGCCAAAAAGGGACAGTGCAATTATACCTCATAATCTGAATGCCCCAAAACTGGAATAACTTGGAATGCTACCAGAAATGTTGAAAAATACAAATTGTTCATTGCTTCTAAATTAGCTTTGAATATTAAAGCCCAGAACTCCTTGTCATTGTGCTAAATTTGCCACCTATAAGATTTTTCGTAATATTTAAACTATCTCATGTGATTATTGTTCCATATTTGCCATTTAGTAATCTACGTTTTCAGAAAATTATTGGTAAAGTCAAGTTTACTGCCTCAATCCATTTTATTTGTTTTATTTAGTAAAAGTGATTCCGACACCGAATATTTTGAATTTGACTGATTTCCAGGAACAAATTAAATTCATACTCTGATGTATCTCACTGTAATATGTGAATTATCTCCTCCTTTATGAAGTTCTTGTGTTACAAATTTTTTTAATTTTGTTTAGTCTAGATAAATAAAAATTTATTTTTTTTTTCGTAGAAAATTCTACTTTTAGTTGGAATTTAAGTGGCCATTTGGAAGCTCTAAGAAACAATGCCTATCCATCATTTCTGAAGTTTATTGCCAGAGATTCTCATAATTTAACTGCTGAATACATGCCAACCATTTACCTGTGTCTATGTGCTGATGTAAAACAGTGTGCCTTTAATTTGACACCTGTGGATGACACAACTGGTGAACCACAAGGTAAAATGATTGATTATAGACTTTGTCTTTAGCTCTTTGTTGGGGATATCATATCAGACACAAATGAACTGTTTTAATGGAGATCATTTAATCCTAAGTACATGATAATTGCCATTACATCTTCAGTTCAATCATAAATACTATTTATTTTAAGTAATTTATCGGCCAAATGTTGCTCCATGTTCAGCATTGTGTAACTCACAATGAGGTATTTTTTATATTACTTGGTTTAAATTAATCTTGATAAATTAACAATGGTTTGACTCTTTTTGTATTATTAAATAAACAAAAGAACACAGTGCTCATTGACATCAGGCATGGCCGCCACCCCTGACCTGTAAAAGAAATTTAATGCCATTTATTGTCTCCTTTAAAATTTAAAAAATAACCATCCATTAAACATGTTTCAGGAAATGTTAGAAATGTGCCATGTAAATGTGATGGCAGGAAAACTGGCAGATACTGTCAGCAGGATGTGAATGTTTGCCTTGATTGCTTCAATCTGACAGGATGCAATCAAACTCTGGACAAGTACTGCCCTGCTTGTCCTTCAGGTTATGATGGTGATGGCATCACATGTGTGGGTATGAAACATCATTTTTTTTTAAATGTAATGCAGACATAGAAGTATTCCAATATTTTTTTTTTCATAGAATGTTGAATTATAATTGAAGTAGTGTCCTATGTAATAGTTTTATCTTTATCAAAGTCCTATAATACCTTTTACTTTTTCAAATGTAAGACATTGATGAATGTGCGACTATCAATGGTGGTTGTGAGCAGACATGTACTAACACTAAAGGTTCCTTTGAATGCAGTTGTTTACCTGGCTACACACAAAATGGAACAGCTTGCATAGGTAAGATCTTTACATTGTTTTCACCATACACAAGTATGGCATTTCTCCTTTTTGTTTTTTTCAATATCTAAGCTACTAAAATGTATGTTAGTCTTGTATCTGAGCTGTGTCTATTTCTCTTTGATAATGATAAGTTCCTATTGTTTTCACTATGAAATAGTGCATTGTCTTTAAAGATTTCTACCCAGTAAATAGCAGATTTCCATTTATTTTGTGAATTCTAATTTTCATACAGATATTGACGAATGTGAAAATGAAACACTGTGCAGCAACAGTTACCAGTTTTGCACTAATAACAAGGGATCTTATAAATGTGACTGTTACCCAGGAAGAATAGGTGATATGTGTATCAAAGGTAAGTCTCATAAGAATCTTTGAACATGCAAAAAGTGTTCTGAGGGTACTCTTTAAGAGCAGTGGTTCTTAAAATGGGATCAAGCAAACTGATATGAGCCAATTTTCAAATTCTTGGTTGCCCCCAAGCCGCCTAAACAATTGTGAATAGGTCACCAAGTAAAAATTACTATAGAAAAAGCATGAGAGCCAATGTTTAAGAGAATTTGAAAGGCTACTTATTAACACTGTTCATTAACTATCAAACTATCATTCTAAAGGTATGCTTTCGTCTGTTTATTTAACTTAAGTTGAATTTCGAACATTTAATAATCGTTTGTGTTATTTGATTGTTATATATTAAAGGGCCTTTTGTTTACATCAGAAGGGTGCATTAGATCCCCAAAAATGTGTTTATAAATTCTGGGCATGTTGTGTTGATTTAACATCTTAGTGCTAATTGTGTGGAGTAATTTTTTTTTCTGCTAACACTGTTTTCATGCATTTTTTGTATGTCTTTCAGCACCTTACAAATATACAGGAAATATTGTCATCAGCACAACTAATGGCTGGAGTATGCAGTTATTGGATACTACATCTCTTGAGTTTCAAAATTTAGCTGTACTTGTTTCCAATAGTGTAAGTATTAAAATGAGGTTTCAGTAATAATAACAGTTGAATAAAATATAGATTAGGAAGATTTTAATTAAAAATAAATATTCTAATTAATTCATAATGCATTCACCTGTTAGAAGAGAAGATTTTATTTGGAAAAAGGCAGAATTTAAGCAATATGAGATTCATTAGCTTTTCCAAGTTGTTTCATTGAACTTCATGGACGGTAATTCAAAATTAAATTTGAAAGTCATTTGTTAAATATTATTCTCATCATGTGACATGCTCAGTTTAGTTTGTAGTTTGTTAAAGATTTAGTTAGAATATTCACTAAAATCAGGATCTTTTAGAATTCTTATTCAAAGTTAAAGGATGTTATGTTTAATTAGCAGGACCGTTATACTTAAAATGCTATGTAAAGCTTAAAAAAAAAAAAAACTTCACTAACTTGATGCATTGGTGATAATAAGAAAAGAATCATATCTTAAATTTTGTTACAGATTACAAGAGCCTTGACAGAGAAATTTGGTAACACGATTGACCCCTTTATAGTGGAAGTTCTATCTTTTGAGATTTATGAAAAGCTAAACAGTACCTCAAATATGTGTGTAAAAACATTCTTTACTTTTTTAAATACTGTAGCTATGCAATATTTCTTAAAAATCATTTTTTTTTTATTAAAATGGTTCAATGTAATTTAAAAACCTTGTGTCAGCAGTATACTTATACTTTATAATAAGTAATTTTTTAGTTTAAAAAATAATAATTATTATTATTATTTCATGCTATTTACATTTTATTAGTTCTGGTGTAATCTTTTCGGGATTTAAAAAAAAAATTAATACATATAAGAATTATATATTTTGTTTAAAATTTACTGTTTACCTTTTTAAAAGTGTATTTTCCTTTTAAAAAAAAATTGTAAGTTTTGTAGGTAGTGACACTTAATTTACAGTTCTTTAATCAGATACACAATTTTTTCAGCACTTTTTGTATCTGCATAACTTTCTAACAATATCAAATTGATAAACGAAAAAAAAATTGACAAGAGCATCCAGGCCTTTACATGTACTGTAATTTAATATTAACAGTATTTATCAGCTCCATCTTTTTGTGTTTTACACAAGCAGCAGCTATTTGTACACTGTTGCATAAGTCAGTGATGATTATCGTCAAGAAGACTTAATAGCTAAAAAAACTTAAATTAAATAATAATAAGTTTATAGCTTTATAATAGAACCTGACCATAGGATTGGTGTCATTTTGATTATTGAAATATTTTTTTTTTCAAACTTTTCATGTGTTTTTTTCTATTTTTGTAATGCAGTCAGTCTCGTAGGAAAAGGGAGATCACTCTTACACCTATTCTGGCCACCTATGTTATCTACCTTTCTCAAAATGTCAATGCAACAGAACTTAACCAAAAGGTTCAAGAAGCTTTTAAGAATCAGTCATCGCCATGTTTGAATAATTGCCAGGTTTACAATTTGGATCTATTTGTTATCAGTGAGCCAAACCTGAACACAACAGGTAATGGTTTAAAAAGCTTCTGTTATTATATTTGTATATACATTTGGGAAAAAGTTTTGAAGTTTATGATAATCAGAATACTGATATTAAATAAATGTCTATCATACATTTTCTAGTTATATTGGTTTACTTGTGATTTTATTAATGTAATAACTAACCAAAAAAAGGTTTAAAAAAAGTCATTTTAATTTGGCAATGGCGATTATGTGGTTAAGTATTGTTTAAGTTGTTAGGTATGGCATAGGTCACAGGGTCAAATCCCAGTAATGCAAAAGTCTGCCACCTTACAGTTGTCTAGTAAAACTGTAAACTCATTGTGCATTCTTGGCCACCGCATCTCAGCCACTGTGGGAAAAGAGAAAAAGCATCACAGAAATTTAACATGAGTGGTTTATAATTTTACATAGGCTTAAGAAAAAATTCATCCTAATAGGAGATGTGAGGGGTCTATTACTAAATTAATACATGTACAATGTGCTCTTAAAGGAGATATGAGGGTCTATTGCTAAATTAATACATGTACTATGTGTTGTTCTTAAAGGAGATGTTAGGGTCTATTACTAAATTAATACATGTACTATGTGTTGTTCTTAAAGGAGATGTGAGGGTCTATTGCTAAATTAATACATGTAGTATGTGTTATTCTTAGTTTTGGTAACTATTTCTAATTATACTATTTGGGGCATTTTTCTTATCCTGAGCAGTTTAAGAAATAAAAAAATTCAATAATGAAACATAAAAAAGGAAAAATATTATTGGTAGTATCAGTCAATCTTAGAAATATATCTTCTCATTAAAGAATAAAAATTGTATCAAAATATTGTTTTTGCTGTTCCAATAAAACGAGATATTTTAAATAACAACTTTAGTAAAAAAAAAAAAAACTTAATATAAGTGCAGTAAATATACAAACATACGTTTCAGCTAATTTGTGTGATCTGCCTCAGATCAATCAATGTGATATTCAGTCCACCCTATGCCAGTCAAAAGATAACCAAGTTGGTTGTGTCTGTAAATCTGGTTTCACAAAGAGTAGATATGATCCCTACAGTTGTATCGGTGAGAGAACAGTTTTGATTTTCACACAAATATTTTGTTTTTCAACTAACTATGTATAATTATAATTTATGTAAACTTAAATTTTTTAATAATAAATTCAGTACTTTATTATTGTTTAATTTCTACATTTTCTTATTCTCAAAAAAAAAAATTGTTTGGTAGAAGTACACACCTATTTCCCTTTGGTCTATTCTATTGTTTAGATCACATTTTTCTTTTGGTATCAAGTGAAACATAATACTTAATATTCCTTCTGTTTTGTTGTTATACATACATTTGTATTTTTGAATTTGTTTCCCACTGTCAATTAAAGCTTTTAAAAATAATAAAAAAACCTGTGGTCTTAAAACATTGTTACTTATTAAAGAGATAAATTTAAAGTGAGAATCTCTTTTTTAGGTAGTTTTTCGGTTTGTTTTAATTTGAAATTTAATTAACAGGCAATTTTTTCCCCCCTTTCATTTCAATAAATATTACTGAAAATTTTTGTTTGCATTATTTTCCAGACATTGATGAATGCTTGTTAAACAAGTGCAATACATCTCAGTTCTGTACCAATGTCTTTGGCAGCTACATATGCAGCTGTGAAGCAGGAAAAGAATGGGATTTAACTCAACTTACCTGCAAAGGTTAGATTTAAAGCCTGACACTGTCTTTTTATTGAAGGAAAGCTTTTTTTTTTAATTTTCTTTTTTTGTTGATTGTTTTAAAGAAAATTTGATTGAAATTAGTTGTTGAAATATTTTCTAGATGATAAGTGCCACCCAAACCCTTGTAAGAATGGTGGAAGCTGTACGACTGGTGACGCAGATTCTGGCTTTTTATGCAGGTATTTCCATTCTGATCTTGTGGTTGAAATTTTTATAAATCTTTTATAATTTTATTTATCTTTATTATTTTTTTTTAATTAAAAGAAAGGGATTAAAATAAAAAAATTTTCTGTTGTTAAACTTTAGTTGTACTTATGAATGGACTGGCAAAACCTGTGAGGATTATGACTCAGAAGCAAGACGTAAGTTTTTATTTTTCACATATGAACTTAACTTTAATTTGTTTGACTATTTGTACTTAACTTTAATTTGTTTGACTATTTGAACTTAACTTTAATTTGTTTGACTATTTGAACTTAACTTTAATTTGTTTGACTATTTGAACTTAACTTTAATTTGTTTGACTATTTGAACTTAACTTTAATTTGTTTGACTATTTGAACTTTAATTTGTTTGACTATTTCTTCTCTTAAAATCTTTATTTATTAAATTTCACATTAATGTAGACATACTGCATGTATACGATGAACTTAACTTTAATTTGTTTGACTATTTCTTCTCTTAAAATCTTTATTTATTAAATTTCACATTAATGTAGACTTACTATATGTATATGGTGAACTTAACTTTAATTTGTTTGACTATTTGAACTTAACTTTAATTTGTTTGACTATTTGAAATTAAATTTGTTTGACTATTTGAACTTAACTTAAATTTGTTTGACTATTTGAACTTATCTTTAATTTGTTTGACTATTTGAACTTAAATTTGTTTGACTATTTGAACTTAACTTTTATTTGTTTGACTATTTGAACTTAACTTTAATTTGTTTGACTATTTGAACTTCAATTTGTTTGACTATTTCTTCTCTTAAAATCTTTATTTATTAAATTTCACATTAATGTAGACATACTCCATGTATATGATGAACTTAACTTTAATTTGTTTGACTATTTCTACTCTTAAAATCTTTATTTATTAAATTTCACCTTAATGTAGACATACTCCATGTATATGATGAACTTAACTTTAATTTGTTTGACTATTTCTAATCTTAAAATCTTTATTTATTAAATTTTACCTTAATGTAGACATACTATATGTATATGGTGAACTTAACTTTAATTTGTTTGACTTTATCTAATCTTAAAATCTTTATTTATTAAATTTCACCTTAATGTAGACATACTCCATGCAATGTTCCCTCTAAGCTGAGCGCGTGAGCGATCGCTCACACGACTACAGAGCGCCGCTCATACTACACGTACGATCGCTCACTCCGACGGACGACAACGCTTAAATCGCTCACAAATTTTGGCCTCAAACAAAATGTCGCTCAGAGACAAAGTTTTTTGCTCACTTCATACCACACCTTAGAGGGAATATTGACTCCATGTATATGTATCTTAAATTCGGTAAAATTTAAGGCACTAAAAACACTTCCATTTTTTTTCTTTGTATATATGTGTAATATATACATAACACATGCATAATTAACATGTATAATAATACATGTACATGATTGTCATTCCATACAAACAAATACATCAACTATTACATTTTTGGTAACTAATATAATTTGTATTAAAACTCTTCTGCTTCTCAATTTTTTTCTGAATCTTCTAATCCTAATATTTTATTTGTGAAGTAAAATGTATCACATAAAATTGATAATTTGTCTTTTTTGAAAAACTATCCATAGGGATGAAAATAGCCATCATTTGCATAAGTGTTATCCTGGGATTCTTTTGCTTGTGTTTGCTTATCATTCTTTTGGTAGTCTGCTGTAAACATAGAAAGTAAGTTTTCAATGTAGAAAAAAAATATTGAATTAAAGAATACTGTTCCTCTCTTACTTTAAAAAAAACTGCACTTTGACAAAATATCATACCATGATATAGCTTGATTTATAAAAAAAAAATATGTTATTAATTATTCACTTTTTAAACAGTATACAGTACTGATGTCTCATTAATCAGATTATTTGAAAAATTATTTCTTCAGAGATCATTCAGATTGGTAAAGTTTACTGTATAACAACTGCATGTCATTTTTTTATATTGTTGTTACATATTAATAATGTGCTAATGTTGGTCTCTACTTGTATATAGATAGACATGTTTATACATTTATAACAAAGCTATAGTTGAACTAATTATTTACAGTAAAGAGAGAAATTAGCTGAGAGGAAATAGTTGTGTGTGTGTATATAGTTTCCAAAGTGCTATCAGGGGGTTTTATTTCATACATTTGGTGGCAGTCATTTATTATTACATGTATTATTTTTTTCTTTATACTTGTAGTTTTTGTTTATTTAATCTGTATGTTGCTTTATATAAGGTTAGGGACCTTAATGAATTTTTTTGAAATCTGATTACTAAGCAAATTATAGGTTATTATTTTTCAATAACTTTTGAACACAAAAAAACAACTTTTGAACACAAAAAAACCAACGGTTGAAGATATTTTTATACATGTATTAAAATTTATAATTATTGCTACCCAGTGGCATTAAAAAAAAATGTTTATATTTCTGGCAGTATTCTAAGTTTAAGGCAGAATTTTATTGCAGATAAAATATTCAAGTTGATTTTGAAATTTTCATAAAATAGTTATATAAAAACACAAAACTATGCCATCTAACTAGAGAAGTACACATTCAAAGTTAAATACAATTATACAACCTAAAACATACTAAGCAATGTAGATTTTCCTTAGAGATTTATAAAAAATCGTCTAAAAATTCAAATCTTAACTTCTGCCTGAATAATTAAAAGAAAAGGAAACTGTCTATCCCTCTAAATGTTAGAAACGACAATGTAAAACTTTCAATTGTTGTATTGTAACAGCCTTTATCCTGCCACTGGAATACATGTATAGGCTTTTCTATCTATATTTGTTGTATTCACTGTATAGCCTACTTTAAACATGTGATGATGTCAGCTGAAATCAAGCATTTGATTTTGTCTAGAAACGTACTGTCATTTAGTTGTTTCATTCCAATGTTGTGTTAGAAAAAAAAAATGTCTATAAATTTGTAGCATGTAAAAAGTGATATTATACGAATGTAAAAATCTATTTTGAGGCTTTGTGTGTCATGTGGTGAAAGGGAGGACATTATTAGTTTTTAATTGCTTCTTTTTTTATTATTTATTATAATATTTTCTAAAAGATTCATTTAAATTTTTCTTTGTTTACTGTATTATATCATAGGCCATATTTCCTAACTGCCATTCTAATTAGTTATCAGTCAATGAAAGCTATTCACATTAGTAATAACTTTTGCATATGACATATGTGTACTTAAGAAATATTTTCAATATTTGTGCAGTTCACTTTTAAATTGATGACATCACTCTACTTATTACATTTTTATCTAATCTGTTTTTTTATTTTGATGCTATAGGACATTAGAGAGTGACAGTTACACCAACAGCCGCTTTAAAGATTTTGACGGTGTCCCACGGCCTAAAGTAAAGTATGCTGCTGGCAGACCAGACATGGCAGAAAATGGAAGAGGCAATGCATATGATTCCCTTTATGATGTAAGTTATGTCACAACACTTTGACCACAAGTGCATCATAAATGACTGTTACAGAGATTTTTTTAAAACGGTTTTACAATTTCTAAATTTCGTCCTCAGTAATCATAAATATTTCTAACAGAAAAAGACATAAATATATTTAATTGTACAGGATTGCGTATTTTCAGATGATTATTTTTAAGTTTTGTACTGATTTAAAAAAAAAATTGTTATTGATCATTATAAAGTTTTTTCATTGTTTTTTTTGCCTTAGTATATCAAATAAAAATAGTTTATGTTTTTTTATGTTTGACTTTGGAAATAATTTCCCAATACAGTAGTACTGTGAATAATCTAAAAAAAAAGAAAGCATTCCAAAAAATGTATACTTTTCCTCCTTTTGTCTTGGGCTTTACTGTACTTAAAAGGCTACAGTCTAAGGGTCTCAAAGTGGCGTATGCGGTTGGCAGCGTCAGAGCAACCCTTGTCCCCCATTGGTCTCTGATATCCAATGTAATCTCTTGACCCTTTAACCACTGTTGGGACAGTTTCACAATGTCCTTTTCACATCCTCACCAAATTCATGTCTAGAGGCACCTCAGAGGTCATAGGTTACTGGACTCACCTGGATTTGGACTCACCTGGATTTGGACTCACCTGGATTAAAACCTGTTACCTTCTGCACAAGGATTGGGCTCATGAATAAAGTGCACCAAGTCTACTCCCCCCCCCCCCCCCAGCCCCAGGCCCGTAGCGCGCAGGTGGGCCGGGCCTTCGCGTTTTGTCTGGCCCCCCCCCTGCTTATTTGTTCTACTTAGTAAAATGTATTACCTGGCCCCCCCCCCCCCCCCGCTATTGCCTGGCCCCTCCTGTAAAATTTTCACGCTACGGGGCTGCCCCCCCCCCCCCCATTATCCATTCTATAAAAACTACCACAAGGTCCATTATTTTTATGTCAGCATTTGTAGTCAGTAAGAATATTGTATACAAATGATAGAATTTTTAATAGTGTAATCTGATTAAAAACTGCTAGTGCTGGGAACAGGGAACAGGTTATTTATTAGTTTGCATAATTGGATCCTGTGCTATGGTTATTCATTTTTTTTTTAAAATTTTACAATCTGGACAGAATGAAAATGACAGTCACTCGTCAGCTGGTAACCATGCTCATAGGAATGGAGACAAAGAAGGAGGGAAATATTACACGAACAAGGCTTTTGATAGCAGTGAAGTGGTTCAGGAGAGGTTGTAATTGTGGGAATTTTTCCTTGTATGAAAGTGCAAATGATGTGGTTGATGTAGTTGGTTTCTGTTGGATCCAGAAAGTAAGGAATAATTTATGTAAAATTTGTCAACATTTGAAATATGGGTGCAGATTTCCATCATTGTTCTGGTGGACCATATTTAATACACAATAAAAAAAAAGAGTTAGATGCTTAATTATTCAAACAACATAGGCATGTTTAATACCCTTTTCTCAAATTTTATTTGTGAGAGATTATGAAAAAGTAATATTAATTGGTCAAAAACCTATTTGCTTATTATAGCTCATGATTTAATTTGGAAACTTATTATAGCTCATGATTTAATTGGGAAACTTATTATAGCCCATGATTTAATTTGGAAACTTATTATAGCTCATGATTTAATTGGGAAACTTATTATAGCTCATGATTTAATTGGGAAACTTATTATAACTCATGATTTAATTGGGAAACTTATTATAGCTCATGATTTTAATTTGGAAACTTATTATAAATCATGATTTAATTGGGTAATGTTAGTAAATGAGATGAGGTGGCTAACTAAAAAATTTGATTTATCCTACTAAGAAAAAAATCTGCTGCTTTATAAGACTTGAAAATTACTTTAAATTTTGATTGGAAATAAGACTTATTTTATATGAATGCTACGAAGTGCCTATGCTAGATGAATGATAAATTATTTTACAAACAAATTACAAAAACATTTGAAGTCCATACATTTTTAATATTTTGTTGTATGCTATTTATTTTACGTTTTTTATTGTTTATTTCTTTGAAGTTAAGCCATATACAAAACTTACTTTGTGTTTTTATTTTTAAGAATTTTTAAATTTATTTTACATATATAGGCAGACCTTATTTCTAAAAAAGAAAAAAAAAAATTCTATGTATGTATGCGTTAAAAATAAATTGGTAATTCTCAGTTGCAATAAATGTTGCTATATTACTGCATTATTTAATGCCTGATAAAATTGCTGCATTTGAAAACATTTTTCAATTATTAGAGCTAATCATCATTTAAAAAAAAAAACTATTGTAATTTTAACCCTGGTTTGCCAAACTAATATGCAGTCATTTTTAATGCATGCATACAATAGCTGTGATTTGTCTTTTTAACCTCACAAATCCCGAAAATTGTAATTGTGTAATTTGTTTATTTTATCTCTGTACTTTTTTTATGTCATTGTCATCATTCAAAATATATACATAACATCCTCTCATAAATGTCAATGTTATTTTATATGTAAAATTATTGTCTAGAAACGTCATTATTCCACTATTACTGTGAAATGTACTAACCTTCCCTGTTGCTTAATTGTTGGTACATTTGCCTATGAAATTACAAAGGCATGAATTAATTTTCGTTAGAATTCTTCCAAATTGTCCTCATCATAAAAGTGGGTCCTTGAACAGACATTGACTCAACTGACACTGTTGTTATTGCATCCAATCGCTTTCACAAGACAATTTACTTTATGCTGATTCTTACGTAAAATTTAAAAAAAAACCATTACTCTGTACATTCCTGTTTCACCATGAAAATCTGTTCATCACTTTTATACATATCTCTGTGCCTTTGTTTCAGAGTTTGGAAGTTAAAAATATTTCACTTTTTTTAAAAAACAACCTATTATAAAGATTGTCATGTGGTGAAATACTTCACAAATTTAATTTTAAATTTTATCTAAATTTATGTCGTTTTTAAGATTAAAGAGCTCTTTTTTTTATGGAGATGTATTTTTGAGAGTTTTGTAATATGATTAATAAACTATTTTGTTCACAGAAAGTTTTTTTTTTTAATTTAATCATCGCTTTATTACATGAATTTGTGGATGACATTATTTTTGCTCTAATTGTCATATTAATGTTTTTGTTTGAAATGACACTGTTAATACTTGAATAATAATTTTCAGAATTTATTTGTCAATTATTTCTTATAGCATATATAGTTTTAATTTGGAATATTATTTCATTGTCTATGAAATATCCACAGTTACAGTTTTTAATAACTCAAACTACTAAGAGACTTTTTCAGATGAGAATGTGTTGTATTACATGTATTTATTAATAGTTTGATGTACATTATGGGATTTTAATACAGACTTGCAGCCACAGTAGTTGTTTTTTTAATAGAAATTTTACCAAAATATGTTGTTTTTTTAATTTATTTAAAATAAAGTTTTGACACTCTCTTCCTGATGATTGTAGCCATATTAATCAGCCTTTATTTTGTTTTTATGCTGCCAGTACTTTGAAATCTTATGATTGCACTTTATTGTTTTATAATTGTATCTTAGTGAAAGAAAGGATTGTTATCTGTTTGAAACTTGCAGAGATTATATATTTATTTACCAATTATCTATTCACCTTTTTGATTACTTATCACATGTTCTCATTTCTGTAATTTGCTAACGAAAAAAAAACACAAAAAACAAAATAATCAGCTGGATAAATTCTTGATGAATTTCATCGATGTTTTTATTTTTTTTTCTGTCATGATTTTAGACATGTTTTTTTTTTTACCTAACTCATCACTAGAGCAAAATAAATGGGATAACAATTTAAAGAACGTCACTTTTCACCTATCATAGGAGTTGCATACCAGTTCATGTAATTCTTAATTCTACTTTTTAAATTACAGTGGATTCTTCCAATCAAAACATTGTATTACATATGTTTATTGAAGTTGTTGTCAAATACATTCCATACTTAATAAATTGCGTGAGAATCTTCTGCATTATACACTACCAGCATAATTACTTGCCAAATGATGTTTGCTTCAACTGTTGTTCAGCTACTTACATCATCATTTCTAATAAAAGAAAAATCTTTTTTTTTTTCAAACAGCATTTTACTAAATTGTTATGTTTTGTTTTTTGTTTGTTAATATTTTTGAATGTTTTATTGCAAAAATTTCACAAAGATAATCTTCGATATTATTATTTCTGCATATTGTGTAGTCATTGGCACACTATGTACATTATCAGTCCAGTAACCGACCTATCATCATTCGTCCTTTAACATGTTCTAAGTCTGGTGGAACTTAAGGGACAAGATCATGCAATCGTTCTCTCCATTCCTCTCTGTCCCGTGATTTTGATTAAAGAGACAATATTACAGCCAGTCCATTCTTTAATGTTCGCAATCCATTTTTTCCAGGGTGCCTCTCGTTTCCCTCAAGGGTACCCCGCCTTAAAATATTGTTCAGGGTGTTGTGGCATGAGACATTCCCGAACCACGCCAGCTTTAGTTATTTTTCACTGTACCGACATAGGTATTAGTCTTAAATCTCATGTATGAGATTTTAGGCATTTTACTTAAAGGACCAGGTCTCTAAGCCCCTTCATCTTTCTGTCTACGCACCTACAGAGCAGGATGGGAATATATATAAATACTAGCGGTGTGGGTTCTGCGTTAAATCGAAAGTGAAGAATTAATACAACAGTATTCCAGTTTAAAATTGTCCAACGTAAACAATAGAAAAAATCAAAATCGGATCTGTCCGAAATCAAAAATAACCTAGCCTAATGATCAAACATAAGGGAATATAACTCTATGCAAAGGTTTTGCAGGG
>JAGDYQ010000381.1:361971-427809 GCA_021962125.1 Bulinus truncatus | reverse complement strand
GGGCATTTTTCTTATCCTGAGTAGTTTAAGAAATAAAAAAATTCAATAATGAAACATAAAAAAGGAAATATTATTGGTCATATCGGTCACTCTTAGAAATATTTGCTGTTCCAATAAAATGAGGCATTTTAAATAACAACTTAAGTAATAAAAAACAACTTAGTATGAGTGCAGTAAACATACTAATATACATTACAGCTAATTTGTGTGATCTGCGTCAGATCAATCGATGTGATCTTCAGTCCACCCTATGTCAGTCAAAAGATAACCAAGTTGGTTGTGTCTGTAAATCTGGTTTCACAAAGAGTAGATATGATCCCTACAGTTGTATTGGTGAGAGAACAGTTTTGATTTTCACACAAATATTTTGTTTTTCAACTAACTATGTATAATTATAATTTATGTAAACTTACATTTTTTTAATAATGAATTCAGTACTTTATTACTGTTTAATTTCTACATTTTCTTATTCTCAAAAAAAAAAAAATGGTTTGGTAGAAGTACACACCTATTTCCCTTTGGTCTATTCTATTGTTTAGATCACATTTTTCTTTTGGTATCAAGTGAAACATAATACTTAATATTCCTTCTGTTTTGTTGTTATACATACATTTGTATTTTTGAATTTGTTTCCCACTGTCAATTAAAGTTTTTAAAAATAATAAAAAAACCTGTGGTCTTAAAACATTGTTACTTTTAAAGAGATAAATTTAAAGTAAGGATCTCTTTTTTAGGTAGTTTTTCGGTTTGTTTTAATTTGAAATTTGAATAACAGGCAATTTTTTCCCCCTTTTCATTTCAATAAATCTTACTGAAAATTTTTGTTTGCAATATTTTCCAGACATTGATGAATGCTTTTTAAACAAGTGCAATACATCTCAGTTCTGTACCAATGTCTTTGGCAGCTACATATGCAGCTGTGAAGCAGGAAAAGAATGGGATTTAACTCAACTTACCTGCAAAGGTTAGATTTAAAGCCAGACACTGTCTTTTTATTGAAGGAAAGCTTTTTTTTTTTAATTTTTTTTTTTTTTTGTTTGGTTGTTTTAAAGAAAATTTGCAATTGAAATTGGGTTGTTTAATATGTTTACTCAGATGATGAGTGCCACCCAAACCCTTGTAAGAATGGTGGAAGCTGTACAACCGGTGACACAGATTCTGGCTTTTTATGCAGGTATTTCCATTCTGATCGTGTGGTTGAAATTTTTATAAATCTTTTATAATTTTATTTATCTTTATTATTTTTTTTTAATTAAAAGAAAGGGATTAAAATAAACATTTTTCTGTTGTTAAACTTTAGTTGTACTTATGAATGGACTGGCAAAACCTGTGAGGATTATGACTCAGAAGCAAGACGTAAGTTGTTTTTTTTCACATATGAACTTAACTTTAATTTGTTTGACTATTTGAACTTAACTTTAATTTGTTTGACTATTTGAACTTAACTTTAATTTGTTTGACTATTTGAACTTAACTTTAATTTGTTAGACTATTTGAACTTAACTTTAATTTGTTAGACTATTTGAACTTAACTTTAATTTGTTTGACTATTTGAACTTTAATTTGTTTGACTATTTCTTCTCTTAAAATCTTTATTTATTAAATTTCACATTAATGTAGACATACTGCATGTATACGATGAACTTAACTTTAATTTGTTTGACTATTTCTTCTCTTAAAATCTTTATTTATTAAATTTCACATTAATGTAGACTTACTATATGTATATGGTGAACTTAACTTTAATTTGTTTGACTATTTGAACTTAACTTTAATTTGTTTGACTATTTGAAATTAAATTTGTTTGACTATTTGAACTTAACTTAAATTTGTTTGACTATTTGAACTTATCTTTAATTTGTTTGACTATTTGAACTTAAATTTGTTTGACTATTTGAACTTAACTTTTATTTGTTTGACTATTTGAACTTAACTTTAATTTGTTTGACTATTTGAACTTTAATTTGTTTGACTATTTCTTCTCTTAAAATCTTTATTTATTAAATTTCACATTAATGTAGACATACTCCATGTATATGATGAACTTAACTTTAATTTGTTTGACTATTTCTAATCTTAAAATCTTTATTTATTAAATTTCACCTTAATGTAGACATACTCCATGTATATGATGAACTTAACTTTAATTTGTTTGACTATATCTAATCTTAAAATCTTTATTTATTAAATTTCACCTTAATGTAGACATACTCCATGCAATGTTCCCTCTAAGCTGAGCGCGTCTGCGATCGCTCACACGACTACAGAGCGTCGCTCATACAACACGTACGATCGCTCACTCCGACGGACGACAACGCTTAAATCGCTCACAAATTTTGGCCTCAAACAAAATGTCGCTCAGAGACAAAATTTTTTGCTCACTTCATACCACATCTTAGAGGGAATATTGACTCCATGTATATGTATCTTAAAGTCGGTAAAATTTAAGGCACTAAAAACACTTTTTTTCTTTGTATATATGTGGAATATATACATAACACATGCATAATTAACATGTATAATAATACATGTACATGATTGTCATTCCATACAAACAAATACATCAACTAATACATTTTTGGTAACTAATATAATTTTTATTAAATTCTTCTGCTTCTCAATTTTTTTCTGAATCCTTCTAATCCTAATATTTTATTTGTGAAGTAAAATGTATCACATAAAATTGATAATTCTCTTTTTTGAAAAACTATCCATAGGGATGAAAATAGCCGTCATTTGCATAAGTGTTATCCTGGGATTCTTTTGCTTGTGTTTGCTTATCATTCTTTTGGTAGTCTGCTGTAAACATAGAAAGTAAGTTTTCAATGTGGAAAAAAAAAATATTGAATTAAAGAATACTGTTCCTCTCTTACTTAAAAAAAAATTGCACTTTGACAAAATATCATACCATGATATAGCTTGATTTATAAAAAAAAAATATGTTATTTATTATTCACTTTTTAAACAGTATACAGTACTGATGTCTCATTAATCAGATTATTTGAAAAATTATTTTCTTCAGAGATCATTCAGATTGGTAAAGTTTACTGTACAACAACTGCATGTCATTTTTATATTGTTGTTACATATTAATAATGTGCTAATGTTTGTCTCTACTTGTTTATAGATAGACATGTTTATACATTTATAACATAGCTATAGTTTAACAAATTATTTACAGTAAAGAGAGAAATTAGCTGAGAGGAAATAGTTGTGTGTGTGTGTATAGTTTCCAAAGTGCTATCAGGGGTTTTATTTCATACATTTGGTGGAGGTCATTTATTATTTTATACATGTATTATTTTTTCTTTATACTTGTAGTTTTTGTTTATTTAATCTGTATGTTGCTTTATATAAAGGTTAGGGACCTTAATGAATTTTAAAAAAATCTGATTACTAAGCAAATTATAGGTTATTATTTTTCAGTAACTTTTGAACACAAAAAAACCAACGGCTGAAGATATTTTTATACATGTATTAAAATTTATAATTATTGCTACCCAGTGGCATTAAAAAAAAATTTCTATATTTCTGGCAGTATTCTAAGTTTAAGGCAGAATTTTATTGCAGATAAAATATTCAAGTTGATTTTGAAATTCTCATAAAATAGTTTTATAAAAACACAAAACACATTCAAAGTTAAATACAATTATACAACCTAAAACATACTAAGCAATGTAGATTTTTCCTTAGAGATTTAAAAAAATCATCTAAAAATTCAAATCTTAACTTCTGTCGGAATAATCAAAATAAGAAAAGGAAACTGTCTATCCCTCTAAATGTTTGAAACAACAATGTAATACTTTAGATTGTTGTATTGTAACAGCCTTATCCTGCCACTGAAATACATGTATAGGCTTTTCTATCTATATTTGTTGTATTCACTGTATACTTTAAACATGTGATGATGTCAGATGAAATCAAGCATTTGATTTTGTCTAGAAACGTACTGTCATTTAGTTGTCTCATTCCAATGTTGTGTTAGAAAAAAAAATTCTATAAATTTGTAGCATGTAAAAAGTGATATTACACAATTATAAAAATCTATTTTGAGGCTTTGTGTGTCATGTGGTAAAAGGGAGGACATTATTAGTTTTTAATTGCTTCTTTTTTATTATTTATTATAATATTTTCTAAAAGATTCATTTAAATTTTTCTTTGTTTACTGTATTATATCATAGGCCACATTTCCTAACTGCCATTCTAATTAGTTATCAGTCAATGAAAGCTATTCACATTAGTAATAACTTTTGCATATGACATATGTGTACTTATGAAATATTTTCAATATTTGTGCAGTTCACTTTTAAATTGATGACATCACTCTACTTATTACATTTTTATCTAATCTGTTGTTGTTTTTTTTGATGCTGTAGGACATTAGAGAGTGACAGTTACACCAACAGCCGCTTTAAAGATTTTGACGGTGTCCCACGGCCTAAAATTAAGTATGCTGCTGGCAGACCAGACATGGCAGAAAATGGAAGAGGCAATGCATATGATTCCCTTTATGATGTAAGTTATGTCACAACACTTTGACCACAAGTGCATCATAAATGACTGTTACAGAGATTTTTTTAAAACGGTTTTACAATTTCTAAATTTCGTCCTCAGTAATCATAAATATTTCTAACAGAAAAAGACATAAATATATTTAATTGTACAGAATTGCGTATTTTCAGATGATTATTTTTAAGTTTTGTACTGATTTAAAAAAAAATTGTTATTGATCATTATAAAGTTTTTTTTTTTTTGCCTTAGTATATCAAATAAAAATAGTTTATGTTTTTTATGTTTGACTTTGGAAATAATTTCCCAATACAGTAGTACTGTGAATAATCTAAAAAAAAGAAAGCATTCCAAAAAATGTATACTTTTCCTTCTTTTGTCTTGGGCTTTACTGTACTTAAAAGGCTACAGCCTAAGGATCTCAAAGTGGCACAGCGGTTTGCAGCATCAGAGCAACCCTTGTCCCCCATTGCTCTCTGATATCCATGTAATCTCTTGACCCTTTAACCACTGTTGGGACAGTTTCACAGTGCCCTTTTCACATCCTCACCAAATTCATGTCTAGAGGCACCTCAGAGGTCATAGGTTACTGGACTCACCTGGATTTGGACTCACCTGGATTAAAACCTGTTACCTTCTGCACAAAGATTGGGCTCATGAATAAAGTGCGCCAAGTCTACTCCCCCCTCCCCCCCAGGCCCGTAGCGAGCAGGGGGGCCGGGCCCCCTGCGTTTTGTCTGCCCCCCCCTGCTTATTTGTTCTACTTAGTAAAATGTATTACCCGGCCCCCCTGCTATTGCCTGGCCCCTGCTGTAGAATGCCTGGCCCCTCCTGTAAAATTTTCACGCTACGGGGCTGCCTCCCCCCCCCCCCCCATTATCCATTCTATAGAAACTACCACAAGGTCCATTATTTTTATGTCAGCATTTGTAGTCACTAAGAATATTGTATACAAATGATAGAATTTTTAATAGTGTAATATGATTAAAAACTGCTAGTGCTGGGAACAGGTTATTTATTTGTTTGCATAATGGATCCTGTGCTTTAGTTATTCATTTTTTTTTAAATTTTACAATCTGGACAGAATGAAAATGACAGTCACTCGTCAGCTGGTAACCATGCTCATAGGAATGGAGACAAAGGAGGAGGGAAATATTACACGAACAAGGCTTATGATAGCAGTGAAGTGGTTCAGGAGAGGTTGTAATTGTGGGAATTTTTCCTTGTATGAAAGTGCAAATGATGTGGTTGATGTAGTTGGTTTCTGATGGATCTAGAAAGTAAAGGAATAATTTATGTAAAATTTGTCAACATTTGAAATATGGGTGCAGATTTCCATCATTGTTCTGGTGGACCATATTTAATACACAATAAAAAAAAAAGTTAGATGCTTAATTATTCTAATAACATAGGCATGTTTAATACCCTTTTCCCAAATTTTATTTGTGAGAGATTATGAAAAAGTAATATTAATTGGTCAAAAACCTATTTGCTTATTATAGCTCATGATTTTATTGGGTAACGTTAGTTAATGAGATGAGG
The DNA here is from genome assembly GCA_021962125.1 of Bulinus truncatus. Lineage (NCBI taxonomy): Eukaryota > Metazoa > Mollusca > Gastropoda > Planorbidae > Bulinus > Bulinus truncatus. The sequence continues at coordinate 421,758 of JAGDYQ010000381.1, read as the reverse complement.
TGGCTAACTAAAAAATTTGATTTATCCTACTAAGAAAAAAATCTGCTGCTTCATAAGACTTGAGAATTACTTTAGGAGAATGTGAAAAATAAATTTTGATTGGAAATAAGACTTATTTTATATGAATGCTACGAAGTGCCTATGCTAGATGAATGATAAATTATTTTACAAACAAATTACAGAAACATTTGAAGTCCATACATTTTTAATATTTTGTTGTATGCTATTTATTTTATGTTTTTTATTGTTTATTTCTTTGAAGTTAAGCCATATACAAAACTTACTTTGTGTTTTTATTTTTAAGAATTTTTAAATTTTATTTTACATATATAGGCAGACCTTATTTCTAAAAAAGAAAAAAAATTCTATGTATATGTATGCGTTAAAAATAAATTGGTAATTCTCAATTGCAATAAATGTTGCTATATTACTGCATTATTTAATGCCTGATAAAATTGCTGCATTTGAAAACATTTTTCAATTATTAGAGCTAATCATCATTTAAAAAAAAAAACTATTGTAATTTTAACCCTGGTTTGCCAAACTAATTTAATTTAATGCATGCATACAATAGCTGTGATTTGTCTTTATAACCTCACAAATCCCGGAAACTGTAATTGTGTAATTCGTTAATTTTATCTCTGTACTTTTTTTTATGTCATTGTCATCATTCAAAATATATACATAACATCCTCTCATAAATGTCAATGTTATTTTATATGTAAAATTATTGTCTAGAAACGTCATTATTCCACTATTACTGTGAAATGTACTAACCTTCCCTGTTGCTTAATTGTTGGTACATTTGCCTACAAACTTACAAAGGCATGAATTAATTTTCGTCAGAATTCTTCCAAATTGTCCTCATAGTAAAAGTGGGTCCTTGAACAGACATTGACTCAACTGACACTGTTGTTATTGCATCCAATCATCACAAGACAATTTACTTTATGCTGATTCTTACGTAAAACTAAAAAAAAAAAAACATTACTCTGTACATTCCTGTTTCACCATGAAAATCTGTTCATCACTTTTATACATATCTCTGTGCCTTTGTTTCAGAGTTTGGAAGTTAAAAATATTTCACTTTTTTTTAAAAACAACCTATTATAAAGATTGTCATGTGGTGAAATACTTCACAAATTTAATTTTAAATTTTATCTAAATTTATGTCTTTTTAAGAATAAAGAGCTCTTTTTTTTATGGAGATGTATTTTGAGAGTTTTGTAATATGATTAATAAACTATTTTGTTCACAGAAAGTTTTTCGCTTTATTACATGAATTTGTGGATGACATTATTTTTGCTCTAATTGTCATATTAATGTTTTTGTTTAAAATGACACTGTTAATAATTGAATAATAATTTTCATAATTTATTTGTCAATTATTTCTTATAGCATATATAGTTTTAATTTGGAATATTATTTCATTGTCTATGAAATATCCACAGTTACAGTTTTTAATAACTCAAACTACTAAGAGACTTTTTTCAGATGAGAATGTGTTGTATTACATGTATTTATTAATAGTTTGATGTACATTATGGGATTTTAATACAGAGTTGCAGCCACAGTAGTTGTTTTTTTAATAGAAATATTACCAAAATATGTTGTTTTTTTAATTTATTAAAAAAAAAGTTTTGACACTCTCTTCCTGATGATTGTAGCCATATTAATCAGCCTTTATTTTGTTTTTATGCTGCCAGTACTTTGAAATCTTATGATTGCACTTTATTGTTTTATAATTGTATCTTAGTGAAAGAAAGGATTGTTATCTGTTTGAAACTTGCAGAGATTATATATTTATTTACCAATTATCTATTCACCTTTTGATTACTTATCACATGTTCTCATTTCTGTAATTTGCTAACGAAAAAAAACTACAAAAAACAAAATAATCAGCTGGATAAATTCTTGATGAATTTCATCGATGTTTTTATTTTTTTTTCTGTCATGATTTTAGACGTTTTTTTTTTACCTAACTTATCACTAGAGCAAAAAAAAATGGGATAACAATTTAAAGAATGTCACTTTTCACCTATCATAGGAGTTGCATACCAGTTCATGTAAATCAAAACATTGTATTACATATGTTTATTGAAGTTGTTGTCAAATACATTCCATACTTAATAAATCGTGAGAATCTTCTGCATTATACACTACCAGCATAATTACTTGCCAAATGATGTTTGCTTCAACTGTTATTCAGCTACTTACATCTCATTATTTCTAGTAAAAGAAAAATCTTTTTTTTTTTTCAAAACAGCATTTTACCAAATTGTTATGTTTTGTTTTTGTTTGTTAATTTTATTTTTGAATATTTATTACAAAAAGAATTCAAAGATAATCTTCGATATTATTATTTCTGTATATTGTGTAGCCCTGGGCACACTATGTACATTATCAGTCCAGTAACCAACCTATCATCATTCGTCCTGTAACATGTTTCGTCTAATGGAACGTAAGGGACAAGATCATGCAAACGTTCTCTCCATTCCTCTCTCTCTCTGTCACGTGATTTTGATTAAAGAGACAATATTACAGCCAGTCCATTCTTTAATGTTCGCAATCCATTTTTTTTCCAGGGTGCCCTCGTTTCCCTCAAGGGTACCACGCCTTAGAATATTGTTTAGGGTGTTGTGGCATGAGACATTCCCGAACCACGTCAGCTTTAGTTATTTTCACTGTACAGACATAGGTATTGGTCTTGTGTCTCATGTATGAGATTTTAGGCAGTTTACTTAAAGAACCGGGTCTCAAATGCCTTTATCTTTCTGTCTACGCACCTACAGAGCAGGATGGGAATCTATATAAATACTAGCGGTGTGGGTTCTGCGTTAAATCGAAAGTGAAGAATTAATACAACAGTATTCCAGTTTAAAATTGTCCAACGTAAACAATAGTAATAAAAATCATGAAAAAATCGGATCTGTCCGAAATAAAAAATAACCTAGCCTAATTGATCAAACCTAAGGGAATATAACTCTATGCAAAGGTTTTGCAGGGTACTGCTAGTTACCAATAATGTGCACATCCTGTACTTGGTGCCAGAGTTAATTCCCTTAGTTTACCAGATGCGAATCTCATACACGCATGCATTTAAAACGCAACTTCCTGTGTTGCACTGTAGTTCTGTACTGTCATACAACATGGGCCCTAGGGAGAAGCTGTTAGATATTACTTAGCTCTAGGCTAATGTACTTGTGGGAACCCTTAAGGATTTGATAGGAATCAGCTCTAGAACGTGAATCCTCTTTAACAGTCTGGGCCCTAGGCTATTCAAGAGAGCTCTGGGCGTCCCCGTTTTAATTTGTCCACTACATGACGCACCGAATTAGCCAAACTAAAACTATTGTGAAAGCAGTGGCGGCTAGTAGCTAAAATTATTAGGGGGTGCTTCTCCTGAAAAGTCTTACCCTTTGTTTTTTTTTTAATGGTAAAAAAAAGGAAACACATTGTATACAAAGAAAACATTATTTAGAAACCTGATAAAATGCTAACATATTGAAATCAATCGTTTGCAGAGGGGTGGGCAAGGGTGACATCATGCACCAGGCGCTACTTACAAAAGGGGTTCGATCTCCTGTGAGGACCTAGGAAATATATCAGGTCATGGCTTAAGTCCCCGCTATGTCTTCCGTGGTGCCTCCATGGCCATTGCACTATCGGCTATGGTGGGGATGAAAGAAAGTCACCATACAAACCGTCCCATTAGTGGTTTAAAGGATCTAAGAGATTTCATCTCATCCTTACAGGGACTTCACACACACTTACAAACGGGCGCCAAATGGTATATTTTACATATACTATTACATGGTTTTCGAATGTGGGGGGGGGGGGTGCTAAAATGGTATTGTGCCCCGGGCGCGAGTTAAGCTCACTACGGCACTGATCGTTTGTTAATTACTATAGATTCAGGCCCGTAGCCAGGTCAAAGTAAGCAGGGGGGCACCAATACCCAGCAAGGGGGTACTTTCTCATTTTAGTTACTTTTTCTTTATTTTTTCCACTTTTTCTTCTTTTTAAGCGGGGGTTGGGGGGCTTGGCTACGGGGCTGTATAGACTTACCATGAGCTTAATATACGTTGTATAAACTAAATTGTTTCAGTTTAAGCTTGATCTTTTCTTTTTTTTTTAAAAAAAAAGGGGCGGCGCTGTGACAACGACAGTGCTTTTTTTTCTATCTCTCCCCTGCACCTTCTCATGCAGATAAGTATGTTAGTTATGGGCATGCACACAGAAGCCCAACACCACTCCAGCGGAACTTTGAAACTCTTAATCCCTTACAAATATATTTGTATCTTTTTTTTTCCCCTGCTGAAATGGAAGATGGCTAAGACATTAAGCTTAATGATTATTTATTGTACAAGTAAAAAGAAAGAAGATTAAGAAAAAAAAAGAGAGAGAAAAAATACTCTCATTGGATGATATTGTTAATATCAAGCTGAAATACTGGGTACTACAGTCCCACAACACCTATACGATAGCCGCTACTAATTCACTGGTAACTTAATTTAGAAAATACGTGCACATAGCCTTTTTTTATATTTATTTATACATTGTGTTGGGTATGGAAGATTTAACTGTAGTAGCTGTCTCATTTTATGTTAGTAAGTGAGAGTAATAATGTCGACTACTTCTATACAGCACAGTAAACAGGCAGACCTTTGGACGACAGTTTCTTTGACCAAAAAAAAAAAAACGTAACAAGCAAACCCACTAAATACTCAATAACTTAAGATCTAAATCCATTAAAACTAGTGTTTGTCTGGCTTTTGTCTGGCCTGATTAATGGCTGTCTGGCTGTGGCCGTGTGTTTAACAAGTGAACGTTCCACTAAAAAATAAAATAAGACAAGTTCAAGGTTACCATAACATTACAGGCATATTGATTATCTGTTAAAGGGAAGCTATCTAGGGAATTGTACGATTGAAAAGGGATCACATCAAGCTTGCCCATTAAAAATGTTTAAACTTCTGTTTGAAAAAAAAAAATAACGCACATATAATGGACAAGTTTGAAACATAAAGCAATAAGAACAATTGGGCGAGTCAATGTTATTTTTTAAATTTTAAAAGTAAACGGTAGATCAGAAAGGGACATTGATTACTTTGACTAAATCATTTAATGTACTTTTGGAGCAAGATATAGTTGGGAGTCGTGGGACAGTTGGAGAGTAGTGTGCAGAGATGACAGTTGGAGAGTAGTGTGCTGAGAGAACAGTTAGAGGGTAGTGTGCAGAGAAGACAGTTGGAAGGTAGTGTGCAGAGGAGAGAGTTGGAGAGTAGTGTGCAGAGAAGACAGAGGGTAGTGTGCAGAGAAGACAGTTGGAGAGTAGTGTGCAGAGATGACAGTTGGAGAGTAGTGTGCTGAGAGAACAGTTAGAGGGTAGTGTGCAGAGAAGACAGAGGGTAGTGTGCAGAGAAGACAGTTGGAGAGTAGTGTGCAGAGATGACAGTTGGAGAGTAGTGTGATGAGAGAACAGTTAGAGGGTAGTGTGCAGAGAAGACAGTTGGAAGGTAGTGTGCAGAGAAGAGAGTTGGAGAGTAGTGTGCAGAGAAGACAGAGGGTAGTGTGCAGAGAAGACAGTTGGAGAGTAGTGTGCAGAGAGGACAGTCAGGAAGTCGGAGTGAAGAGTGTCGAGAAGACAACAGCAGTGTATGTGGTCGGGGACAGAGTGACTGATAGAAAGTTGTAAACAGGAGTTAGAATGTCGTGTGACTTAATGGGAACTGACTTCAAGCATAGATAATGAAGTTTCACGGAACAAGGATTTACGTTCATTTAAGTCTACAGTTAAATTTGATTTATTGTTTTATTGATTTATGTTTATGTGATGTCGGAATAAAGTACACGAATCGTGATTGACTCGGTTATATTGACTGGTCTCTACAAGTGTATGTAAAAGTGATTGACACGTAGTAAAGGCCTCCTGAAAAAGTTACTAACAAGCAAACAGTAATAATAAAGTCAACAGAACAGACCAAAAGAAAGAATACAATCAAACATAATAAAATAAAAATATTACGTGACAATAGCAAACATTCCAGTACACAATAATAAAAAAAAAAAAAAACAAAAGCAATGAAAAAAACAACACGAAAAAACAACACAAATCAGAGAAACTAAACACTCAATAATTACAACACTGGTTTTAACAATGACCTGTCATTTCCCACGCAGTACCCGGTTGCCCAGTCATTTCCCTCTGGTCACTAATGTCGCTACTAGTGAAACTTGTTTCTACATCGGTCACTAACCTTTCCATTTTCCCATACATCCACCACCTTACGCCCAGACACAGGAAGTTATTTTAAAATCTTTAAAAAATATCCAAACTTCGAAAACACAGTGAAACAAAAATATTTTGGCTACCTCCCCTGTCCAAAATCAGAATGGACTTTTTATATAGGTTCCACCACTCCCCATTCTCCAAACCTAATCAAATTCAATATCCCGGCCATCTATTTTTTTCTGATAATGTTATTGATGTTAAACTCAGCCAGTTCATCAAATAAATCGCCAACCCCGTCGAGCTATCTCTTTTCTACTAACCTCTGGGGAAAAAAAAATTGATGATATTGGACTAAATAAAGCTTTAAAAATTCAGCGACGAATCACATGAACCCCTAGATTGGTTGCTCCTTTTATTCTTATTAGAATTGACTATTGAACCACTTCATGTAGTTGTATCATTCTAACATGTTAAAAGTGATTTCGCTTTGACGTCATCACCATTTCAATGCAACTTTGGGTGCATACAGGCGATAATGTAAGGGAGGTAATACATCTTCCGATTATAAAGATGATTAGAAGAGTTGCTGTACTTGGACATCATGGCGTGTCTACAGACGACAAACGTGGTTTCTAGTAATAAATGCATCTCCGAGTCCGACAAATGGAAGAACTGCATATAAATAGAATAATGGGCTTGCCATCTATAGATAAATCCATTTTTAGCCAGAGGTGTCGAGGAAATTGAAATTGGAGAACTACAACAAACGAAGCTGAAATAAAATTTATATTGCAGAGCCGCTCCCAGGTGGTCCTAGGCAGAGGCTTCTAGAGATTATTGGTGGTCCTAGGCGGAGACTTCTAGAGATTATTGGTGGCCCTAGGCAGATACTTCTAGAGATGATTGGTGGCTGAGACTTCTAGAGATGATTGGTGGCCCTATGCATAAACTTCTAGAAATTATTGGTAGCCCTAGGCAGATACTTCTAGAGGATTGGTGGTCCTAGGCAGATACTTCTAGAGATGATTGGTGGCCCTAGGCATAGACTTCTAGAGATTATTGGTGGCCATAGGCTGAGACTTCTAGAGATGATTGGTGGCCCTAGGCTGAGACTTCTAGAGATGATTGGTGGCCCTAGGCTGAGACTTCTAGAGATGATTGGTGGCTGAGACTTTTAGAGATTATTGGAGGCTCTAAAAGCAGAGATTTCTAGAGATAATTTATAGCTCTATGCAGAGCTCTATGCAGAGCTATAGATGATTGGAGTCTAGACTGAGACTGAGATGATTGGGGGATTGAGATGATTGGGGGATCCTAGAAAAATTAACATACCAGTCCGTGCCCTTCTAGCATCAGATTAAAAAGTGGGGGCCCTAGGTGATCCCCTCATTTGCCTATCCATAAGAACGGCTCTGCATTCAAGTGAAGTGCATTGTGGTAAGTCAAGAAACAAACATAGCGAAGTGCATTGTGGTAAGTCAAGAAACAAACAATGCGAAGTGCATTGTGGTAAGTCAAGAAAGAAATATAGACATGTAAAAAACAAGCTACATATTGTTAACACTTTTTTTTTATTCAAAATGTATGTAAACAACGTGCAATGCATAGTTAAACATTAAGTTTTATTTTTAATTCTATGTTTTTTTCTTGTTTTTTTTTTTTTTTAAATAAGTACCACATTATTATTAAAACATTCAGCACATTTGGGTTAACAACGTGACGTTTGCAGACTAATGGTCGGGTTTGCACACCGAAAAGTTAATTGCGGCGTATGCAGTCAACAACTCAGTAACTGATACTTATTGGCAGCAGTTTTCTCTTTTCTTTTTAAGACGCATCGCATAGTTGGCAGCTGGCAGCTGCTTTTAGCAACAACGTATTTCTCAATGACACACATCGACTCCCCAGATTTTTTTTTTTGTCGCTCGTTCAATCTCACAGCCCTTGTTTTAACCCGTGCGGTACAGCCAATGTCAGAATGGCGAAAGTAGAGAGAGAGAGAGAGAGAGAGTGAGAGAGAGAGAGAGAGAGAGAGAGTGAGAGAGAGAGAGAGAGAGAGAGAGAGAGATGGACCAGGAGTGGAAGAGGAGAAAGCTGAGAGACAAGAAGTCAACAAACTTAAGTTGGGGATCACAGTCATGTTTTATTAACGACACAGAAAGATACAAACTATCTGAATAAAAAGGACAAACTTAGTGAAATTCAGAAAGTGTCAATTTTTTTGTGAAGGGGAGATGGGAGTTGGTATTGTGCAGAGCTGAAGGACATGCACTTCTATTGGTAAGGATTATTTATATGGGAGCACTTTTCACTTATTCATATTCCTATATAGCCTACGCTACAGTCAATAAATCCATACGGAACATTAGTATTGAATAATATATATATATATATATGTATATATATATATATATATATATATATATATATAAACAACTTAAAAACTAAAAAAAAAACATTAAAACCTTGATTAATAACACTGGGCAACAAAAAATATTTTTTTGAAAATCGTCCTGGGTTTTCAAGCTGAATTAGACAAATTTTGATGCCCTGAGTTCGAAAATGACATTGGTTTTGCTCAATCAGGTCAGGAATTTTTCCTAAAGAAATTTTTTAAAAAATCGGTTTTTTGTAAAAAAAAAAAAAAAAAAAAAAAACCCACATTTTTTGCGGATCATCAGCTGATAAACCCCTGAAGTTTTTTCCCGTTTTACTCAAGAAATAAAAGTCAACGTTTTCAAATTCATTAAGTTCTTATTTATCCACCAAATTTGATAAGCATAAGTATCATAATATTATTATAACAATGAGCGTTACGTGAAACAAAAGTTCAGAGTTCAAGGCATAATCGGCGTTTCTTCGATTCCGTGTGTGAGCAGCTGCTGGGTTGTCACTCTTCAGCGACCAGCAGTAGTCCGCCAGCATGACTGCTTCCCACCTCCCCTGGTACCTTTCCTCCATTTGGCGTATGTCCTGATGGAACCTTTCTCCCTGTTCATCGCTCATCGCCCCAAGGTTTTCAGCTTCTCAATGGTCAGTTGAGGAAATGCTCGGCACATGTAGTTGAAGCACCTCCCATCCTTGTCCAGAGCGCGCGTAAACTGTTTCATTAACCCAAGCTTCATGTGTAGCGGTGGGATCAATATCTCCTCCTGGTAAACAAGAGGTTCGTTTATGATGTTTCTCGCCCAAGGTACTAACTGCTCTCGCGCCGGCCACTCTTTCTTTACATAGTGCTGGGCTCTGTCGCGACTGTCCAACATACATATAAAGCATGGGTACTTCGTGAACCCGGACTGCTGACCAAGTAGAAAGTTCACTATCTTCAAGTCGACGCAGATGATCCATTGGTGCTGCTCATATTGGATTTTGTCGAGCACATACTTCACTGCTTCATATTTCTCTTCAAGAGTTGTGGAGTGTGCAAAAGGGATTGAGTCGAACTGGTTCCCGTTGTGGAGAAGTACACACTTCAAAGAGCGCTTGCAGCTGTCAATGAAGAGTCGCCAATCTCTCGGATTGTATTGAGGACCGCCGAGCTTATCAAGAAGATCGGCGACATCTCGGCAGTACACAAGGTCTTCCTCCTGGCAGAAGTAGCCCATGTGGTCCTCATGCCTTCTACGGGAGAAAATGATACGCGCGTCCTTGTCATGTAGATTTTTCTCTTTGAGTCTGGAGGCCAACAGCTCGGAGGAATTATTCGACAAGCTGAGATCCCGAACCAGATCATTAAGCTCACATTGTGAGAACGGCTGCGGACCATCTTGTGATTCATACTCCTCTTATGTATCTCCTCCCTCGTCTAATATAGTGGCCTCATCGTCGCTGTCAGGGAGATCTCTGAATGCTGGTACAGGAATTTCTTCGCAGTGAGCAGCTGGACGACGGGCAGATGGAAGGTTGGGGTACTGGAGGCTGTGCCCATTCAAGTGCTGATGCATTAAATAATCAAGTGAAAATTCAGGTTGATGATTTATAAATAAAATATAATTATCAATGTTTTTATAATTGTGATTATTTTGCTGCTAATTTTTATGCAGATAATTTAAAGAAATGATTGAACTCAAAACCCCTGATATTAGAATACGTATAGCTCGTCAGGTAGTTCTATGTCTGTATCTCAAGAAGTTGACCTGACCGAGCAAAATCAATGTGATATTCGGACTCAGAATACCAACATTAGTCTAAATCAGTTGAAAAACCCCTGACGATTTTTTGGCTGTTGCCCAGTGTAAGTAATAAAAAGTAAAAAAAATTCCTAAGGCTTATACAGAAGTCCAAAAGCAATATGTAAGGCAATACTCATTGATAAAAGGCCTAAGGGCAGAACCAAGAAGCAGATGGTTATGGAGGTGGAGAAAGAGCTTAAAGCCATAGGAGTGAGAGAGTGGAGGAAGAAGACCATGGATCGGGAAAAGTGGAGAAGAGTAGTATGGCAAGCCAGGGCCCTAAGTGGGCTTGAGAGCGAAAGGAAGAAGAAGTATAAAAAAGCAATAGTATGAGAGATTTTTAAAAACTTTTTTCAAGTGTACATCAGTTTATAGCATTTTATCATATTTAAATAGGTTTTAAAAAAAAATAGAGTGATGGCTAAAGTAACACCTATTTTACACCATGTTTACAACGTCATTTGGGCCTCAACCGATAGAAAATAGGATATCGGCAAAAATATTACAAAATAGGAAAGCGATTTTTTTGTAACCATAAACAAAATCACACTTTCCTGTAAGAAATCGGTCAGTGAAATTTTCACCTGAAAAGTGATGTATATATTTACAGGGAAAACAAATTATCTGAATCAATCCCTTGCTAATCTTCAGACCTGTTGCCACGCTTATGCAGCCATTTGATATAAAACATTACGCGCAGTGGATTCTTTAGTGCAGCCAAATTGACATATCGTTCGAAACATGGTTCGAAACTAAACTTTGTTTAAATACATACCAACAGCACACATGCGCACCATGGCATTTCAAGCATATGTTAAACGAATAATTCCGTTGAATGTGTGTATTGTTGTGTGCAAAAAAAAGGGGGGGTGGGTGAATAAAACATCCCATGTATTAAAGAAGACATAATTATGTGAAAACAAGAACAATAAAATAAAACCCAGCACATACACAAACAAATGAGGTATTGATCTGAGTACATGGAATAAAGGGGGGGGGGGAATGATGACGGCACAAAGTCGTCTGCTGGTATTGATGTGAAAGGGAAAAAAAGGGACGAGAACTCTTCAGCTGCCTGTGTCGCTGGTCGTGACACCCGGGAGTCACCCTCCTTCCTTCCTAGCCTCCCCCCCCTCCACCTCAACCCTTATTCAGATTTTGTGGAGACGTTTAGATAAAATGTTGTGTACATGTTTAAGATGTTAGTCTTACACTAGGTGGTGGTTGCTCAATTCTCTAAGCTTGACAAAAACGTTGGGTGATTTGAAACATCATTCACATTTCTGTGGACATTTATTCGTTTTCATTGAGATCATGTGATAAATATACTGTTTACATTTTAAGAGATGAAGTGACATTTTTTATAAATATTTTATAAGTACCAAGTACTTTAAAAACATGAAGAATAAAACAAAATTGAGTTTTTTTTTTAATTTCAACATTCTGTGATACATGTATAATATACCTACATAGATAAATAATTTTACGAAATTATATGTTTACAGGTGATAAGTTCAATATAACTAAAGGTTTTTTTTTAACGCTTGTATTTTTTTTCTCTCTTTTTTTTTCGCTTTTCACTGACAGTTATTTTAAGATTTTAGTATTTTTTTTTAAAAGTATTTTGTGAATAAGATATTTATAAATTTTAGACAATGGGGAAGAAATATCTATAATATTGCTTAGTGGGCGTGGCTTTCAAATTTTAGAACAAAATGTCTGACAAACTTTTATGTTTCATACGTTTTATATTATTATGCTATTATTATTGCTGATGAAATATTGAATCGGATAATGCATTCATATTTCGCTACTTTTTAAAGTTTTTATTGAAAAATAAAAAAAAGAAAGAAACATACGAACTTAAAAAATAATTATCTTGACTGGATACATGTGCCAATATGGAGGCCAGTGACAAGTGGGCATATTCGAAACTTTCATTACAATCTACACCTGATACGAGGATAATTCGGGGCTCTAAGCCGCTAAACGATGATAGAAAAATCTTTGCCAGGTTGAAGGCCGAGTTAGAAGCCAAAGCCAGGTCAAAAAAGAATTCCATTGTAAATGGACAGCCGCCCATCGATGAACACAGCAAGATATACCTGGCCTTCGTCTTATCTGGCATAGGATACATGCTCCCCTTCACGTGCTTCATAGCAGCCGTTGACTATTATCAGGTAAAAATTGTGTCCTCGAGAGTACGACTTGAAGAAAAAAAAATCAATGCATGGAAACGGTTGAGAGAGTGTGTTTCAAGATTCTAGTTAGCTCTGTTTGAAGTATTAATTGAATGAATGAACCTAGTTATATCATAAGAGCAAAATCTGTCTTATGATTATCTCGATGGCTGACATAAAGCTTTTTTTTTTTAACCATTTTAGTTTAGCCATTTTAATAATCATATGCCTGATTGGCTAAAACTTTAAAAAAAAATATTAAAAAGATATTATTGGAAATCAAATTATCAGATCTTCTCAGTATATTTATCTTCTAAGGCACACTATACATAATCAATAATTCAGTCATGGCATTAGACCGCTAGACTTCATATTAAATGTGTTTTTTTTAAAACTAACTTTTACATGACTGTTAAATTCTAACATAGTGTTTCCTAGATTATTACCTAAGCCAATCATGCCAATGTTAAAAGTACTTGAACGTCTGTTTGTTCATCTGCCTTACCATATTGCCTTACACCAGTGATCTTTAAAAATGGTATTGGGAAGAATTTACAGCATGCATTTATATTTAAAGTAAATTCTGTCCAGTGCCCGATTAAAAAAAAAACAGTGCCGGGGATGAACACAAATTTCTGCAGAGCCGGGGATAAATGTCTATGGTTTCATCCCTGGCAGGGATATACTGGCTAAAGCAGAGCCGGGGATGACAGTTCTCAGTGCCGGGGATATCCCCGGCGGTATATCGAGCCCTAATGTTACTAAGTTGACAGGTAAAATGCCATATTTTTTTCTTATTCATGCACAGTTTAAATAAATGTAAGGAATAAAACCCCAGTAAAACAACAATCTATACGACAGTAGGGAATTAATACTATGCTGATCATTAGAGTAAAGGTATGGCCGGTTCAATGGAGTAAAGGTATGACCAGGTTCAATGGAGTAAAGGTATGACCAGGTTCAATGGAGTAAAGGTATGACCAGGTTCAATGGAGTAAAGGTATGACCAGGTTCAATGGAGTAAAGGTATGGCCGGTTCAATGGAGTAAAGGTATGACCAGGTTCAATGGAGTAAAGGTATGACCAGGTTCAATGGAGTAAAGGTATGACCAGGTTCAATGGAGTAAAGGTATGACCAGGTTCAATGGAGTAAAGGTATGACCAGGTTCAATGGAGTAAAGGTATGACCAGGTTCAATGGAGTAAAGGTATGACCAGGTTCAATGGAGTAAAGGTATGACCAGGTTCAATGGAGTAAAGGTATGACCAGGTTCAACGGAGTAAAGGTATGACCAGGTTCAACGGAGTAAAGGTATGACCAGGTTCAATGGAGTAAAGGTATGACCAGGTTCAATGGAGTAAAGGTATGACCAGGTTCAATGGAGTAAAGGTATGACCAGGTTCAATGGAGTAAAGGTATGACCAGGTTCAATGGAGTAAAGGTATGACCAGGTTCAATGGAGTAAAGGTATGACCAGGTTCAATGGAGTAAAGGTATGGCCGGTTCAATGGAGTAAAGGTATGACCAGGTTCAATGGAGTAAAGGTATGACAGGTTCAATGGAGTAAAGGTATGACCAGGTTCAATGGAGTAAAGGTATGACCAGGTTCAATGGAGTAAAGGTATGACCAGGTTCAATGGAGTAAAGGTATGACAGGTTCAATGGAGTAAAGGTATGACCAGGTTCAATGGAGTAAAGGTATGACAGGTTCAACGGAGCAATGTAATGGAACACAAAATGTATCAGTTACTTTATTACTTTCTTTATTTCTTTGAAGGCATATTCTCTTTCTCCCCCCCCCCCTCTCTCTCTCTCTCACACACACACACAACCACACACACAAACATACTGAACACACACTCAAGCAAAACCTCTACGCTAACACACAGACTAAACACTAAATAACACATACACATGTTTTTTTTTAAATATCACACACATATTACGAATATATTACACACAACAAACAAACACAAATTAAAAGAAACAAAAAAAAAAACACAAACACACACACAAAACCTAAACTCGCCACACCGAGTATCGACTTTACGCAAATAAATTAATAAATAAATCATTTTAATTTGATTTTGGTAATTTAAACAAAAAACAGACACACAAACAAAAATACTGTTCGCCATCCCTTGGATGTAGTCAGTGGCATAGTGGGGGGGGGGGAGCGCGGGGGGGCATCATGCCTCGGGCGCTATTCACAAAGGGGCGCCAAATGGTATATTTTACCTATAATTTTATATTTTTTCGAATGGAGGGGGGAGCAAGGGGGGGCATCATGCTCCGGGCGCTATTCACAAAGGGGCGCCAAATGGTATATTTTACCTATAATATTATTATTATAATAACATAATAGCACACAGCAGAACGTTACAGTTATATTGTTTCGAATGGGGGGGGGGGGGGCGCTAAAAAAAAGGTATTCTGCTCCGGGTGCGAGTTAAGCTCGCTACGCCACTGGATGTAGAGTCTGGAACCCAAACACGCCAGTACACAACTTATGGAAGAAAAAACAACTACAATGTCGAACTGATTTGTCTTACTTTCCTGAGGGTGCTGTCATCTTTGTACATTATTGCTTGGTGTAATCTTAAGAACACACAGGTTATATCGAATTTAATGATCTAATAGCACACAGGTTACATCGAGTTTAATGAACTAATAGCACACAGGTTACATCGAGTTTAATGAACTAATAGCACACAGGTTACATCGAGTTTAATGAACTAATAGCACACAGGTTACATCGAGTTTAATGAACTAATAACACACAGATTACATTGAGTTTAATGAACTAATAAGTTAATATAGTCACATCATACAAATGTCTATGATCATGACATATTTCAGGCCGTTACAAATATAGTTTACCCATGATTATCTGCAGAAATAGTTCATCATAAATAGTGGCTCATTCGTTTTTTTTTTAAATGATCATCTGTTTACCAGTGTTTCCCAAAATGTGGCATGCGTACCCCCAGGTGGTACTTGAAGACAGTGTTGATGGTATGCACTGCACCGGGCAAACATGCAAGGCTAAAGCGAAAACTTTGAAATGAGCGGGAAAACATTACCGAAAAAACATTATCAACGTTTTTTTTTAATCACTAGGGGCAGGGCCGCCGAGGGGGGCAGTGGGTTATTGCCAGGGGGCCCGCATCTGTAAGGGGGCATAAAGGGGGCCCGGCAGCCCCGACCATGTCAATTTTTTCACGAACCATTGTTTATTAAGGGGCCCGCAATGATGTCCTGCCCTGGGGCCCGCGTTGGCTCTCGGTGCCACTGACTAGGGGTACTCAGTAATACGAAAATAAGAAAAGGGGGGGGGTACACATATGTGGAAGGTTTGGGAAACACTGCTGTATACAATAGTGAGCAATTTTATTTAAAGGCACACCTCATCACATGTTACTCAACACTTCATTAGTTTTTCTGTACTTTCTTAGGATTAGATCAATACTTTATAAATTAGTAATTAAATACGTTTTAGAGTTTGTATATCGATCAATCAATCAGTTGTACAATGTAAATAACATTTCAATATTAATCCATGTTTATAGTAGTCTGTCTAAGTTAACTGATCTATTTTATGCATTTGTCTGATCTTTCGTTCTAAATATATTTCTTATCAACATTATTTCTACACAGCGTTCATCTATTTATTTCTTTGTGTTTGTAAGCTATCTTTTTAATTGTCTATCTAATAAGCTTTAATATGATTTATTCATATAATATATCCAATCTAATATTTCTTTATCTAATACTTAATCTATCTTTCAAATTGTCTGTCTAATAAGCTTTATTATAACTTATCTAGTTGATGTATTCATCTACTAGTCTGTGTATCCAAACTTCCTTATGTATCTAACGATAAAAATCTAGTCAAGGGATGACAAACATAATTTTATCAAAGTGCCATAGTTAAAGCAAATCGAATAAATAAAACATTTAGCTCTCCCTGCTTTAATATTTTGTATTCAAATATATATATATTTTTTCATCCACATATTTGATTTTTTTATCTTGCGAATTTATTTTTGGCCCACCCCGTGCCGTCTTGCCGCCCCTGATCTAATTTTCTGATCCCGACAGAGCCGCTTCCCACACTCGACCATCATCTTCGACATGACCACGACCACCATAGTGCTGGGGATGCTGGGAGTGTTCCTGAACAACCTGCTGCTGGAGACACTGTCGCTCACCTGGAGGGTCATGATAGGCTACATTGTCTCCACCCTGCTGCTCCTCTTCTTGACCCTGTTCGACGTCACCATGGACATGTTCCCGCTGGACACCGGCTACTGGGTGACGCTGGTGGCGGTGGCGGTCATAGCCGTGGGGTGTGCAGGTATTATAGCAGGCAGTACAGGGGATGGGGGGATAACGCGTGTGGTTTCCCAAGAGAGGGGTGGGTGCAATGTGAACACATGCCCGGGGGACATCGTCTTTATTGGGCACGATCGGGATATAGATGAAATGACGGTGATTAGGTGGGTCGATGCGATCGGAGGCCCCCCCCCCCATTTGGTATAAAAGATTGTAAGTGGGACTAGATTTGCTGGCCTAGGTCCTGGATAACGAAATACTAAGTCGGTAATATAATTACCCACTGAATATAAAGTATTTTGGTGGGACGGATGGCCGAGTGATGTAGATACTCGACTGTCTACCTAAAAGTCCTGGATTCGATCCTCGGTGAGAGCCATGGTAATTTTTCCAGGTTAAATTTGATTCAATGTCGTCCCACAAGTCCACCCAACTATAAATGGGTACCCGACTTATGTAAAGGCGGCTGGGCGTTGTGCTAACCACACAATCCCTTCATATGCCGAGGTTATAGAAACAGATGAATTCTACACTTCATCTGCCCCGATGGCCCGTAAGGGCTAAGAGAACTTTACTTTTTTTTTACAAAACATTTTGCCAAAAGAATATTACCTAAACCTTATTATGGTAGACTCGCTGAAAGTTAACTTTACCCACAGGAGAGGGAGGGGGGGGGGGGGAGAGCTGATAAGTTGAAGCGAAAGTTGGTGAGAAAAAATGGATGACTTGAACAAGTCAGTCTATTTGGCGATATTGATATAACTAGGGATCGCTTTAACATGTGGTGGGCTTTTTTTTTTATATTTTATCGACTCATATTATGAATCAGTTATTCGTAACTGAACTAAGTAGATTACGGACCCCAGTTAATAAACATTTTATTAAAACAAGAGCATCATTAATTCATTGATATTTAATATTTTATTAGGACTTATCAAATTGTGATGCAAAATTATTAAAAAAAATCAAGTTTTAAATAAAGGCTTGTAACATGAAACATGATTTATTTTCACTTCGTATCTTTTTTTTATTTCTTTGAAATAAAACTTTGTTTAATGAACTCTAATCATTAGTAATGAAAAAATTCATCCCATCACGTTTTTTAATAAAAAGAGGTGTAAACAACCCCCCCCCCCTTCATACAAAAAAAAGTACCCTTAATTAAGGGTAAGAGAATAAAAAAATTTTTCAAAAAATTTAATGGTTTTTAACAAGAAGAACCCCAAAACTCTGGAAGTGAGTATCTACACCACTCACCATTCGAGAAAAGTTTCTTTAAAATGTTAAATTCAAAGACATTTCTGTTCATAAATAAGCTATCAATAATCAAGAGATATGCCTAATTTAATCCTTTTAAATTGTTTGATAAACTGTTTTAGGGAAACATCTTCTCCAATATAAATAATTTTCTTTTACATTGACCACATGTTAAAGATTTTCCCCCAGTCAGTTATTTTCTCTTTCTTATATGTGTCAGTGCAGCAATCCAGTTTCTATGGTTACGCCAATATGTTGCCACGACGCTATACCCAGGCCGTCATGCTAGGAGAAAGTAAGTCTTATCTTCTTTCCGCTTCCTCGTAAATCTAATCTCCCAAGAGTTCCCTCGAGTGAATAGTTAAATAGTGACTGTACTATGTAGCGTCTTGGCCTGTCTGTTGTTTATGTACCAGCACTGTATGTAGTGCAATGTCTGTGTACTTGTATAGATCAGTGAGCTCAAGAAACGCAAGTCTAACTCGGGCGGTTGATTATGCGGATGTCAAAATGCAAATTACAATAATCTTCTAGCTTGTAGTCGTCTCTGGTCTTGAAAATATTACCTTGTTCAGTATACAAACGAAGGCCGTTGCTTGATCATTACTGGTTTCGTCTGCACAACACGACACTATCATCAATGGATTGCATCCAGAGCCGTTAATAGTGGGTTTGTTTTTTTCGGGGGGCATAGACACAGATTTCCAGACATATTTTAGGGACCATGCGTAAAAGTATCTGTAGGGGCCTTGAAAATATCAAATTTGATAGCAATGTATACATGTGGAGGGCTCTTTAGCTGTGGGGGCCACAGGCGGTCGCCTAATTTTCTTATCCCTAAGAACGGCCCTGATAGTATCTTAATTCCGTAGACTCTCGACCAGAGCTACACTATTTGGGTGTTCAAAGAAGAAACGTATAGAGATGTTTTCTATGGGGCCCTAGGAAAACGTACCGGTCGGAGTCCTCTCAAAATCACAGTTCATATGAATAAAACACTTCTAGAGGCCCCTTTTACAGTGTGAGTTGTTTGCTCTACTTAGTAAAATGTATGTCCTGGCCCTCTGCTATTGCCTGGCCCCTGCTGTAGAATGCCTGGCCCCTGCTGTAGAATTTTCACGCTACGGGGCTGGTTGCCTGTCTATAAAAATGACTCTGCTCTTGACTTTGCAAAAGGGAATGACGTATGAATCCACATTTATTATTGTTAAATAAACAAAGAATGAAAAAAAGCGTATAGTAAATAATATACACAAATATATAATTACTAGGCCTAATCCTGTTTTATCATGTACTGCCATAGCTAACCTGTTTTTAAATTGTTTCCAGGTTTAGCTGGTGTCTTGGTATCCATAAACAGAATTCTGACCAAACTCTTGCTGGAGAACGAGAGAGTCAATACCATTATCTTCTTCATCATCTCACTCATTATCATAGTCGTATGCTGTGCTGCCTTCTTCTTTGCCAGGTAAGCTGTCAATTAAGTGTCACTTGTATAAGTCGCATGTTTCCTTTTTTTTTTCAGGCAAAAGGCTTTAACGCAGTCCTAATCTGTCAAACTTAGGCTTTAGTAAAAAAAAATGCAGAAAATACGCTAATTATCAAAATGTTTTCCTTTAAGTATCAGGGAGGAAAAAAACTACAACAAATAACTGCATGAAAAATATCGTTGATTTTTTTCTATTGAATGATTGCTTTTATTTTCAAGTAAGCCAACACATTATAAGACTGAAAGAAATCTGGCAGGCCACTTCTGATATCGATATTATTATTATCTATAATTTGAATTCTCTCCCCTCTCACTATCACTCTGGCAACTTAGCCGGTTAATGCCAGATACAATATATAGATCTTTGAGAAGGCTATTGGAATATAAAAAAAAAATGCCAAGTTGTTGAGAAGTGGGGGAAAAAATGACTCATGGATGAGAAATAATATGAGTTGCAAATAAAATTGTCAAATGCGACTTTGAAAAAAAAAAATCATATAGATATGCATGTTTTGTGAAGTATGGTATTTGAACAGACGAAGATGTACTCTCACTGATTAAATTTTTTTTAAAAAAATCCACTAACAGAAGTAAATTGTCTAGGCAAACAAACAGGCAGCAGCCGGTTAAATCAATGGAAAAAAAAAGCAAAATATTTTTGTTTGTTGATGGAAAAATATAATTCTGAATATTCATAGATTGGTATTAATATTCTAAAACAACAACAACAACTACTACTACTACTGACCAACAACTGACCAACAACTGATCAACGTTAGTCTCCATTGTTCTTATGAATGTGTTGTACAGTTTCGTTAATGTGCACGCAGTCAGTTTATGTCATCGCCAACTCATGTTAATATGTATTGGCCGTCTGATGTTAATATGTAATGGCCAACTGATGTTAATAATATGTAATGGCCAACTGATGTTAATATGTAATGGCCGTCTGATGTTAATAATATGTAATGGCCAACTGATGTTAATATGTAATGGCCAACTGATGTTAATATGTAATGGCCAACTGATGTTAATATGTAATGGCCAACTGATGTTAATATGTAATGGCCAACTGATGTTAATATGTAATGGCCGTCTGATGTTAATAATATGTAATGGCCAACTCATGTTAATATGTAATGGCCGTCTGATGTTAATATGTAATGGCCAACTGATGTTAATATGTAATGGCCAACTGATGTTAATATGTAATGGCCGTCTGATGTTAATAATATGTAATGGCCAACTCATGTTAATATGTAATGGCCGTCTGATGTTAATATGTAATGGCCAACTCATGTTAATATGTAATGGCCGTCTGATGTTGATAATATGTAATGGCCAACTGATGTTAATATGTAATGGCCCTCTGATGTTAATAATATGTAATCGCCAACTCATGTTAATATGTAATGGCCGTCTGATGTTAATATGTAATGGCCAACTGATGTTAATATGTAATGGCCAACTGATGATAATATGTAATGGCCGTCTGATGTTAATATGTAATGGCCAACTGATGTTAATATGTAATGGCCCTCTGATGTTAATAATATGTAATCGCCAACTCATGTTAATATGTAATGGCCGTCTGATGTTAATATGTAATGGCCAACTGATGTTAATATGTAATGGCCAACTCATGTTAATATGTAATGGCCGTCTGATGTTAATATGTAATGGCCAACTGATGTTAATATGTAATGGCCGTCTGATGTTAATAATATGTAATGGCCAACTGATGTTAATATGTAATGGCCAACTCATGTTAATATGTAATGGCCGTCTGATGTTAATAATATGTAATGGCCAACTGATGTTAATATGTAATGGCCCTCTGATGTTAATAATATGTAATCGCCAACTCATGTTAATATGAAATGGCCGTCTGATGTTAATATGTAATGGCCAACTGATGTTAATAATATGTTAGGCCAACTCATGTTAATATGTAATGGCCGTCTGATGTTAATATGTAATGGCCAACTCATGTTGATATGTAATGGCCGTCTGATGTTAATAATATGTAATGGCCAACTGATGTTAATATGTAATAGCCGTCTGATGTTAATAATATGTAATGGCCAACTCATGTTAATATGTAATGGCCGTCTGATGTTAATAATATGTAATGGCCAACTCATGTTAATATGTAATGGCCGTCTGATGTTAATAATATGTAATGGCCAACTGATGTTAATATGTAATGGCCCTCTGATATCAATATCTAATGACAATTTGATGTTAATATGTAATGGCCTTTTGATGTAGGTCGAATCCAACTGTAGCTCTGTAACATCAGTATCAAACAGGTCATATAGAACTGTAGCTCTGTAACATCAGTATCAAACAGGTCATATAGAACTGTAGCTCTGTAACATCAGTATCAAACAGGTCATATCCAACTGTAGCTCTGTAACATCAGTATCAAACAGGTCATATAGAACTGTAGCTCTGTAACATCAGTATCAAACAGGTCATATAGAACTGTAGCTCTGTAACATCAGTATCAAACAGGTCATATCCAACTGAAGCTCTGTAACATCAGTATCAAACAGGTCATATAGAACTGTAGCTCTGTAACATCAGTATCAAACAGGTCTTATCCAACTGTAGCTCTGTAACATCAGTATCAAACAGGTCATATCCAACTGTAGCTCTGTAACATCAGTATCAAACAGGTCATATAGAACTGTAGCTCTGTAACATCAGTATCAAACAGGTCATATCCAACTGTAGCTCTGTAACATCAGTATCAAACAGGTCATATAGAACTGTAGCTCTCTAACACCGAAGTTTGCTTTTGTTGTATAAACAGCGTTGCTGTGGTTGACAAAGTAATGTAATGCAATTAAAATAACATACTATTTATTTACTTCATTGTTTTCCTGTAAAAAAAATTTAAAGTATACTTCATAAAAAAACATTTAAAATAATAATTGAAATTGAAATTTCATTTTCAGATGGACTAGATTCGTGAGACATCATTTGAGAACTTGTAAGGCAGACGGCAGATCGCTGGAATGTGTTGAGGTAATCAAATAATAATAATAATAATAATATATTTAAATGGCCATCAGGACGTGCATACCGGGAGGTACAAAAAAAAAAAACAACTATACATCAAATTTATGTTTTAAATACACATCTCTTGCTTAGACTAAATATGAGGAGGCGGGTGGGGGGGGGGTTGACTTCTCATACACAAATTTGGAAAATTTAGTTTCTAGTGAGTTTGGCCAAGTGTGGGACTGTAAAACTTCTAATATATATATACTGTAAACATTGTAACTTTTCTAAGTGGACCTTTAGCTTTTTGCCGTGCATCACTTTAAATAAAAAAATAACGTAAATATAGGCCCAAACATAACTAGACACCCTCAGAAACATACATTAAGACATAACACACAGCCCTAGATTAACACGTGATACACAAAAACCTATCACAAGCCTTTACAAATACCTACACATAGTCACACAAAGACACACACACACACACACACACATACATTTTTAAACAAGGCTTTGGGCCCCTGATAAATGTTCGGCTCCCCACTCCCCACCCACATAAAAAAAATCGCGGCAGTGCTGCATATTTACATATAGATAAGTAAACAAAGCGATCATGCCCACTGCCCAACCCTAGATCTTATCAATTCCTATGCTTTACCCCCCCCCACCCCGTTTCTGTCTGCATTGGGCCATCACAAACCTAAATGAACATGTTAAACTCAAAAGCTACATCTACAAACACTTCTGCTGGCCTAGTAACATAGTCCACACAGCTAAATAAAGTTACTTACCTCCCTTTTTCTTACCATATTATCATATGATACACTATACGTGTTTATACAGTCATTGTATAATTAAGGCCGGCGTGATGGGTCATGCAGAGCAAGGCAGTCATGGCTCCCCCCCCTCGACAGAAACTGGCCCCGAAAACTGCAGAAACTAACTGATGGGTGGCCCTTGAAATGGGATCTGCATGTAGGCACACAATGTTATCACACAAGCACAGGTTATTACTAGGGCTGCTGATTAAACTGCGTTAATTTGCGATTAACGCGTCAAAAAAAATTTGCGATTAAATTTTTTAACGCAACACCTAAATGCGTTAATTTGACCAAAATATTGCAAGTTCAAGAAATCGATAAATAACAGTATTTCACTCAACAAATTTGAAGTTAAGGTTTATTCACTTATTAAGTAGATCTATCACCCCACCCTGTTGCAATCCGCATACACCTTCTACCCCAGAAATGTCGAAAAAATCCCCACTTGTAATACAAATGAAGATGTTTTTGTTATATAGCGGCAGCCCTTCGACAGGTAAACCTCCTGCTCCATTCCCGGTCGATGTAAAAAGAGAAAAGTTTCATTCACTAGTTTACATTATATACTGTAGTGTATTATTCAAGTCAACTTGAAGGTAAAAAAAAAATAAAGCGTATAATGAGCCAGGTTAAAACTAGATCAAAATAACGAGATGCTAGACATTTTGTATCATCATTTTTTGCGCAAATTTTTTATCGCATTTTGATAATACAGCATTAGGCCGGTCACGTCTGCAACCGCTACACTAATAGTTTCAATCAAGGTCTAGACTGTACACGGGAGACAGTGGTTGTATTTTTCAGAATTATTGTGACACTGTGCTAAATTTAATATTTTATATCGGGCTGTTTTTTTAACTGCTATTAAAGCGTTAAACATATGCGATTACATTTTTAACGCAAACACCTAAATGCGTTAAATTTTAGCCAAATGTTGTCATTTCAGTAATCAGTAAATAATCCAATTCTATAACCATAACTAGATCAGACAAGATTTTAAAAAAAGAAAAAAAAAATCCACCGAATACAGAAACTGTCACGCTTACATAAAATCATAGCAGCTACATGACCTTGAAACAATAGCATTGTCTTTTCTTAATAATAATTATGACACTCAATGATACCATTAGTGAACATCTGGTTGATTGACAGGTGCCATGATTTGGAAAAATGGGATAGAGGGGGGTACGGTACGGTTGGTAGTAACGTCATCTTTGTGGGGAGAGAAGCTGCTAAGAGTGTCAAAAATCTAACAGGGTGGAAAAGAGGAGAGGGATAAAAATAACGCGTTAATAATAAGTGAGCAAGTAAGTACTTTCTGGCTATACTATTATTTTATGAAGGAAAAGGCACATATGAGATATAAATGTCGTGTGTATTTTGTTTTGGAATGGGAAGTGAAGGGGGTAAGTACGGTAGTGGAGGGTTGGGTAAACAAGACATACGTAGGGGGGGGGGAGGCAAAGTGTAGCAAAATATGACAGGGATAGAGAGGAGAGAGGTTGAAATACGTCATTATCTCGGAACCTATGGTACGAGAAAAACACATGTTTGGCAATGTTGTTGATTAAAAAAAAAATAACTCGCATCACTTGACGTGTTTGATACATGTCAATAAACTGGTCTCAATAACTAATTCAACAGACATTAGTGCTGATGCTTAATAAATCTGTTACAATTAATTATACCTCTTTCGTAAATTAATCTGAATTGCTTATTATACCAATTTTATGCTATGGTATTCTAACTTATATGTTTGAATAGAAACAAAATGTGTTATATTGTGTCGATTAAAAAGTGCGTTAATTTGCGATTAAAATTTTTAATCATGCGTTAATTGCGATCAATTTTTTTTAATCGAACAGCAGCTCTAGTTATTACTGTTTATATAGATAAATGTTTTTTTATCAAATGCGGGCTGGCATTAATTCAGCTTGCCCGATCGCAGATTGACTCCTTCAACAATAAACTTTGTGGTCCTCTGTTTATTTGTTAACAAAATCAATCTGTAGCATCGTAGAGTGAGCCCATGTTGCAAGCAGTTAGCCAGGTTTTTCAGACCCAGTTAACTAAAATTTATAATATAAATAATTATGTAAAAGTTTATATGATATAATTATAGAAATTATGCAAATTGAATGTTTAACAAGTGTCCCCTATTATGGTTTACACAATACGCCCCTGTACAAAGATTTGCCCTATTCATTTTATGTGTCACACCTCATCTACAGACGGAGTTCAAAATGCAGCGGGGCTCCATGCAACCGAAATTTCGAGATTCGATTCCGGAAGCGTGTCTCGTGGTGGCCAACACCGACCTTCAACCCCAGGCCAGCGCTGATGTAATCACGGAGATGACAGACAACCGGATGGCCAACGGACAAGATTTAAATAAATCGGACACTGAAAAATGGCCGGAAGAGATCGATGGGAATTTACAAACGTGTCTCAGGGGACGCGACTCTGTGATAGATCCGCCAGGAAGGCTGGCTGACATGGGGAGTACGTCTTCCCTTGTTCAAGGGAGATTATCATCATGGAAAGGTATGAGTTATGGTTCTTGTTTCCACGAATTATGATTCTTGTTGTCTACGTCGAAAGACATTTAATTGCACAATTACGAGATAATCACGTGTCTGAGGGTTTGTGGGTGAGATTGGGTAAATAATATGTGATAAAACAGTTTCTAAGCAGCCGTATTTCAATGTAAACGTCATCACATTAGGCTAACCAGTGCTAAAATAAAATATTAAAAAAAAAAACAGGGCGAATTAACATGGCATACGGCCGGTGGGGTGGGGGGGGGGAAGGCGGTGTAGAGAGCAGACCGCGTGTGGCTGAGTGGCCCTATGGAAGCGAGCCGAATCTTCATGCTGCAGCTCGACCTGCACGCTGTTGGTTACGGGTTCGACTCCCAGTGTATCCAGTCACCTACCTATGTCTCCCGTGGTGCTCTCCATGGCCAATACACTATCGGCTATGGTGGGGGATAAAAGAAGGGGGCACCATAAAACAACACTCTCATTAGTGGTATATGGGATCTAAGAGATTTCATTACATCCTCACGGGGACTTCACATATTGCCAAAGGCAGTGACGGATGCAGAAGAAAGGTATTGTGTATTTAAAAAAAAGACAGTAAAAATGAATGCATGTATACCAGTGTAAAGCTAGGGTCTGTGGCGAGAGCCTGGAGCGCCTGCTATACAAATTACCTCTGGTCCCAGGGTACATAGGTTCCCCTCCCCCAGCCCCGTAACGTGAAAATTCTACAGCAGGAGCCAGGCATTCTACAGCAGGGGCCAGGCATTCTACAGCAGGAGCCAGGCATTCTACAGCAGGGGCCAGGCATTCTACAGCAGGGGCCATGCATTCTACAGCAGGAGCCAGGCATTCTAAGCAGGGGCCAGGCATTCTACAGCAGGGGCCAGGCATTCTACAGCAGGAGCCAGGCATTCTACAGCAGGGGCCAGGCATTCTACAGCAGGGGCCAGGCATTCTACAGCAGGGGCCAGGCATTCTACAGCAGGGGCCAGGCATTCTACAGCAGGGGCCAGGCATTCTACAGCAGGGGCCAGGCATTCTACAGCAGGGGCCAGGCATTCTACAGCAGGGGCCAGGCATTCTACAGCAGGGACCAGGCATTCTACAGCAGGGGCCAAGCCAATATCGCGGGGGGGGGGGGGCAGGAAATAAATGTTACTGAATAGAGCAAACAAGCAGAGGGGGCCAGACAAAACGCTACGGGCCTGCCCTCCCCCCCCCCACTTCCAAAACAAACAAACCAATAAAACTAAAAAAAAAAAATAATAATAAAATGCCCAGATGGTAAGAATAAGGGACGAGTGGTCGTGCGGTGTAGAGCGCTCGACTGCCGACCGGAGGGGTTCGGGTTCGAATCTCAGTGATTCAAGTCGTGGTAATTCCCCAAGTCCGCCCAACTTTAAACGGGTACTCGACTTGGGGGGCTGGGCGTTGTGATAAGCACGCAATCCCTTCATATGCCGCGGTTACTGCGGCTTAAGGAGCTTTCTACGGTAAGAATAATTTAACGCAGTGGCTACGGTTCGGTATTCGCGTATTTTTTTTTTCGGGTACCAGCCTTACTTATTATTGCATAGCGGCCGAGTCGCTGCACTGAACTATATAACAACATAATTTTTTTTTTTTCAGATTTTTTTTTTCAGGATTAGGGTTAGGGATAGGGTTAGAGATAGGGTTAGGGATAGGGTTAGGGATAGGGTTAGAGATAGGGTTAGGGTTAGGGTGTGGAGCAATATTATCTATGGCTGGTACCCGAAGTAAAAAAAATACGGGTTCGGTCGGACCGAACCGTAGCCACTGCCATAATTTAATTATCTTAAAAAAGAAACATATCCGGCGCTCATCAGAATGTTATCAAACCTACCTATATGTCTGCCAGTCAGCCTTTCAGTCTGTTTGTCTATCTGTCTGTCCGCCTTGCCTGCCTGCCTGCCGGAAGGAGGCATCTTGATAAATATTCGTTGCTAAGCTATTAAGAGTGCATAATGCTATTTAAAGTTTATTAGCTAGCTATAAGTAAGTAAGAGTACATAACATTATTCAAAGTTTATTAGCTATAAGAAAGTAAGAGTGTGTAACGCTATTCTACAAATACCAAAAAAAAAAAAAATAAATAAATAAAAGGTCAGTGAGTCAATATGTTGATCAACTCTGGTTCCTGTCTTCAGACATTGGGGAAATTTGTCGTTAGCGCCCCCCCCCTCCCACGGAGAGAAGGGAAGCAGATGCCACAGCTTTGATCCATCTAGTGAATAATTTATTATATGTTCAAGTGCGAGCGGTTATGTCATTATCATGCCCACCTATCTCTGACCGAAATAAATATTTATGTAATGGCAAAAAAAAAAAAAATTAAAAATAACAACAATATATGGGCAACAGTATTGCTATATAGAATTTCAGCCATTCTTATGGCTGCCTAGGGCCCAACTGCTAAGGGGCCCCCATCAAACATGGGGGATATCAAAGGGGCCCTAATTTGCCAAGATTTGCCCTAAAAAACACGAAAGCCTTGGCTCTGCAGAAAGTAACGTTAAGAAAATAAATAAATAGGCCTATTAATAAATTATTAAACCCAAAATGTTAGGAATCAATACAAAATCTCCAAGCGTTTGTATGTATCTGTGTTTGTATGGATTTGTGTTTCTATGTATCTGTGTTTATATTAGTCTGTGTTGTGTTTGTATGAATCTGTGTTAGTACGGATCTGTGTTTGTACGGATCTGTGTTTGCATTCTTCCAGCACGGCTGGACGCTAGACTAGAAGTCATCAGACAGATCTACCCATACATGACGTCATTCGCCCTGACCTTCTACGTGACCGTCTCGCTCTACCCTGGCATCATCTCTGAGGTGGTCAGCTGCAGGCTGGGCACCTGGATGCCTGTTGTGCTGATGGCCTGCTTCAACATCACAGACGCCCTGGGCAAGGTGAGAGAACTAACCCCCCCACCCCCCCTTGAGGCCGAATCTGACTGTGCATGTGTGAGCACTGTGCCGGGCCGTTCTTATAGACGACAAACTAGGCAGCTGCCAAGGACCCCCCCCCCCCCAATTGCTTAGGGAGCATCACGGGAAGTTTTATTTTCAAACCACAAGGAAAGACAATCTGGAAGTTTGTCAGAGTACCGGGGCTTTGAAATGATGCAACAATTGACGGTTGTCGAAGAAAGCCCCAGTTTTCAAAGATTATCGAGAGGCCCAATATTTTCAAACGGAAGCCTTAATAGTAATTTTTTTCATCTGGCCCCAAATTACCTTGTTCTATTGGCCCCCCCCCCCCCCCACAAAGGTACTATTTCCTAGGTCACCAACTGTAGCTTGTATTAAGTCCCCAAAACGCTCCTTTGCACATGGCCCCAAAAACATATGGCCGGATTTGTGTATAAATCATGAATAATGTCACAGAGTGACTGTGTGTGTGTGTGTGTGTGTGGGTGGGTGCGTATGGACATGGGTGTGTATGATTGTTGTGCACGCACCGCTGCATGATAGGACGAGAACACCGCTGCATGATAGTGCGAGAACACCGCTGCATGATAGTACGAGTGGTCAGGGGAGATAATCAGTGGTTGAATGGTGATAGAATGAGATCAAGAAACACGTGCTTGGGTGCGTGAGTAGTGGATGAGTGAACATGTGTGCTAGTAGCTGATGACCACCTCTTGTTGAGACAGTCAGCGTAGGTCACTAGTAGGGAGAGGTGAATTAGTGCTTTGGGAGATAGCTGTGGTTGTAATGTTTGATTCAGCGCGACAGCCTGTCATTAAAGATTTTTGTATTAGTTGGATTTCCTGTTAATTGTCACGTACGGACTTTCTGTGTTATTTCGAAAAAAAACCCTAGGTTAGTGTACACGTGACAAGTAATATCTTTTTTTTTATACGCTAATAATTTCAGATGTTCGCGGCGGTTATCAACAATTACTCCAAACTTCGTCTACTACTGTGCACATTGTGTAGGCTTTGTCTGATTCCATTGGTTATCCTGTGCATCAAGCCTCGATTTCGCCCGATACTCAGCGGAGAGGCGTGGTCTATATTTATTACCATACTCCTGGGCGTGTCCAATGGATACTTTGGATGTCTGCCATTGGTGCTTGCTCCTAGCCAAGTCACACCCCGTCTTAGGGAATTATGTGGTAAGGGAAAAAAAAATTCTGTGTAAAAGACTTTTATTTTTGTGAGTTATTCTGCAGCCATTGCCAAAAACACCTTTGATCAAAGCTTGTTAATAAAACAGAATTATGGGCTCCCTGGAAGGGTTGATACCTGCCCCGATACCACCCACCAATCACGAAGTCTTTTTTTTTTTTAAATCAGGATTTGAAAATTGTTTCTTTACAATAACAATGTGGTATTCAATCTATGCATACTTGCTTTACAATAATTCATTAAATCCCCCCCCCCTTGTCTACTTTTGTCTTAATTTTATTAATCACATGCTTGTTTGACGAAAAAGTTTTCTCCCTCTGGTTTGTTGAAGATGATTTCGATTTCTTTTCATTCGCCCATAGAAATGTCTCATTACGTATAAACTAAGTTGGGCGTGAGCCAAGGGGGGCCCATTAATATCGCCAACCTGCATTGAGGCCTCCTGATAAGAGCAAGCGTATGGTAAAAAATGATGCTCAGCTATGTTTGTCCACTAGTGTAAAATGTTAAACCAATTTCTCCCCCCCCCCCCCGTATCAATTCTATTAAAATATAAGAGGGCCCCGACAAGGTTCTTTTGTGCCCATAATATCCCTGGAAGCAGGCACGCCGAGTGGGGGAGGCAGGGGGGCATTGCCAGGGGCCCGCATCTGTAAGGGGGCCCGGCCGCCCCGACCATGTCAATTTTTTCACGCCTTTTTGTTTATTAAGGGGCCCGCAATGATGTCTGCCCTGGGGCCCATGTTGGCTCTCGGCGCTACTGCCTGGAAGCATCTACCCCGAGCCCCTCGAAAGACCTAAGAACGGCACTGGTGAGCTGTTTCTCAACAGGGCTGTAGCCTAAGGAGAAAGGGGTAGGGGGCTGGGCTATTATTGTCGTCTGTGTGCAGTGCCGATCCTCGGGATTTGGGGGCCCGGCAGGGCCGTAGCCAGGGGGGGGGGCCAGGGGGGGTTTCGCCCCCCCCAAGTGAAAAAGTTTGCCCCCCCTGAGAATTTTTAAAAATATTGTTTATTTCCAAGAAAATGTTTAAACATTTTTAATTAAATAAAAATTCTAGCACCAAATCTTGGTTTTTAATTGCAAATAGGGTATCAATAAAAAGTAGGATTCTTCTTCTTCCGTTTTCTGTTTACATCTTCAAAACACATTCAAATGTATGAAAGTTACCGATTTAAAACGATAAATTTAATTGATATTTTTCAATATTAAAAAGCTTGAGCAATTGCATTGAACCAATTACTTGCATATCCTCCTTTTTATTCATTCATTGGCTATTCATATTTTGACTCCATTTTTGTTTTAGAGTGTTTTTTTCATTTTCTTTTTTTGTTTTAAAATGGATCGTTTTGTAATAAGAAAAAAATCAAGAGATAAAATTAATTTCTATTAACAAACATAACGATGGCCAATCGTGTAGTCATAGTTGTGACGAAGAAGATGATGCTGCTTCTACTTCTGCTACATCTGCCTCTACCAGACAACATCAAAAACGGCTCTTTTCAGAGCCACTCTCAACAACTAAGCAAAAACAAATTAATGATCTAGCAAAAAAGGATGAACCTATCAAACAAATTATATTACCTACCTATCCTAAAAATAATCAGAATCGGTCTTTCAGGTCAGAATGGTTTCAATATTTCAAGTGGTTGGAATATTCTCTGTCCTTGGACGCTGCATTTTGTTACCCATGTCGCTTGTTTGCTGCATTTTGTAAAGAGGATACCTTATACGAAAACCGGTTTTAAAAACTGGAAAAGTGCATTGGATAAAACTAAAACTGGATTTTACAAGCATGCTTTGTCTGAAACTCATGTACAGTCTATGTTATTATGGTCCGAAAGAAATATCAGAGTTGAATGTAATAGGTCTGTTTCAACACTAGGGGTCAATGACAGTGTGCTTGAAAAGCATAGATATTACATTTCAAGTATTTTTGAAATTATTCAGTTTCTTGTCATAATGAGCTTCCTATCAGGGGATCATAAACATGCTAGAAGAGCATTTAGAAGAAAGCTTATTCAAAAACTTATTTGAATTTACATTGAGAAAAAGACCCAAAATTAGCTGATTCTTACCAAATTATTCCAAAAAATGCCACATACCAATCCCCAGAAATTCAGAATGAAATAATTCAAATAATGACTGACCTGGTTAAAGAAGAGATTTCTGATGACATAAATAATTCAGATGTTCCATTTTTTACTCTATTGGAGGATGGAACAAAAGACAAAAATCATAGGGAAAACATTGCAATTGCTGTCATCGATACGTTAAAAATGGTGAAATTTTTGAATCTCTGCTGTCAATAGAAACAACAGTTCTTTTGAATGCTAAAACATTTACACAAAAAACATTAGAAACACTGGAAAAGTATGGTATAAATCCAAAAAAACATGCTGAGCCAATGTTATGATGGTGTCTCTCAGTGATGAGTGGTAAAAGGGTGGAGTTCAGGCACTAATTCAAGAAAAACTAGTGAAAGAGATTCCTTATGTACATTGCTATAATCATAAGCTTCATTTGGTTATAACAAAAGCTGTTTCTGTTTTTAAGGCAATTGTTAATGAATTCTTTAGTCAGTGTGGGCAGTTATATAATTTTTTGTCTCGTGGTATTGTGGCTCCTATGTATAAAGGCAAAGCTCTATCGCGCTTATTGGAACAACGATGGTCAAGGTCATCTTCATGCTTGTAAGATAATTTATGAAAATTACGACCATATATCAGAAACCCTAGAAATAATATCTCTTAAACCAAGGAAAACATTTTTAACGGAGATGATGTAGCTCTATGTACCGGTCTCTATATTGTGATAAAGAAACAAGAGTTTGTATTTTGTCTGTTAGTAATGAAACAAATTTTAGAAATTCTCTCACCAGTTGACAAGGGATTACAAAGCCATGATATTTCTTTGGAGCAGGGTTGTAATTTGGTTTTTGCTGCAACATCTGCAATAGAAGAACTAAGAAATGAAGACAGTCTAAAATCTATACTACAAGAAATGTCAAATTTATGCAAAGTACAAGAAGTTGAAACGAAAAGAAAAAGGAAGTTCAATTCTTTACTGGACAATTACATAACAAGTGAAACGACAGGCAACAAAGCTTCATTCAGCAGTGACAGTAATGAAAGCAATGAGTTAGGTAGAATATTTTATGAAATTTTAGATGTAATACTGAGTGAAATAAAGAAAAGGTTTCAGAATAATGATGACATTTATATGGCAATATTTGCAGCAGAAAATTTGGATTATGAAAACGATAGAAAGTTAAATTATCTCAAAAGATACAATATCATTATTCCGAGCAAAGAAGAAATGAAAGTGGCCAAAAACTTT
This sequence comes from Bulinus truncatus, assembly GCA_021962125.1. Classification (NCBI taxonomy): domain Eukaryota; kingdom Metazoa; phylum Mollusca; class Gastropoda; family Planorbidae; genus Bulinus; species Bulinus truncatus. The sequence goes on along the minus strand of JAGDYQ010000381.1, from coordinate 388,223 downwards.
TTTGAGAGAAATAAAATTGAAAAACATAATGTCTTCAGTGAAGTGTACAAACATAAAGGTGCTTTGAAGACTGCTATAGTTTGCTAAGCAGCAGTAAAAACTTTTGCTTGCAGCACAGCTATGTGTGAATCAACTTTCTCAGTTCTAACACTATTAACAGTCATCAAAGACTTTCTATGTCCCACCAAAGAATGTCTAACCTAGTATATATGGCCTTTGAACAGAAGAGAACGAAACAACTAGAAGTAGAAAAGGTCCTGAGAAGATTCAACTCACTGAAAAATAGAAAAATACAACTCTACTAGATAAAGGTTGAAAAGTCTTCTGACCAATTAAATTACATACTTTTTCTTTTCATATGTTATATGGATAGTCTATTAAATCTGAAAAACATTTAACAAAAAGTTATGTAATATTTTTTTATCTGAAAAATTATATCAAATTGTGTAAAACGTGCATATACTATTATATATATATATATATATATATATATATATATATATATATATACTATTATATATATATATATATATATATATATATATATATATATATATATATTCGTTAATAATATTGCCCCTCCAAAAAAAAATCTTGCCCCTCCATTCTTGAAGTCCTGGCTACGGGCCTGGGGGTCTTGGCCTCTTTGGGGGCCTCTTCATTTTGACATTCGACAACATGATAGGATATAATATACTTAATATTGAATGTAAAAAAAAATTGGGGGGGGGGGCTACTCAAGCAGGGGCCCGGGCGGACTTTCGAATTTGGACCCCCTCCCCCGCCCTAGGTACGCCTCTGTCTGTGTGGATCCTCAGAAGCTCTTATATATCAAAACGATATTGAGCTAGGCTATTAATATATTGGGATATTCTTTCAACAATGTTTTAAATAATTTTTCTTGCAGGTAATACGATGATGTTGTCTTTCACCTTAGCAATTGTTGCCGGCACATTTACGTCATACGGCCTTGATATTTTGGTGGGGCCACACCCCGACCTTGAACTGTGCCACATGAAAAATGTAACGCTTACAAATATCACAAAAGCGGAGCATTGGAATTCGTCGCACATTCCAACGTAGTTCAAGATAAACAATATTTTGTATAATTTAATGTTAATTATTAAAAAGCTAAAATCATTGAGATAAGAAACCGGATAGTGGCCAGGATTTCTGGGTGAGTCATTTGATAAGACAAAAGAAAAACCTGTCATCAACATTTAATTTGTACATTTTTAAAATTGTTCTTCACGGTTTGCAGCCAACTCAGATTCCTACTGAATTATGTTTTATAAAAATTAGGATAAAAAGAACAATCTTTATTCGGTTTCATGATTAAGAAGAATATCTAAGCTTTATATCTAGATTTGGCTGATATTGTGAGAAAAAATATTTCGCATTTTGTACTACTTAAGCTTAACAGCGAATGTTGAGCTTTTTATCAGTCACCATATAGTGTTGATGGTTTAGCACAGTGATGTTAAAATACTGGCCCGCGGGCCAAATTTGTCCCTTTATGATAATTTTTTGGCTTCCACAAGTTTAAAAAAAATAACATCTCATTATATACATACATATATAAAAATTATATTTTTGGCCCTCCGAATGTTTTTGGCAGACAATAATGGCCCACAGAAAAAAAAAAGGTTTAGCATCACTGGTTTAGCAGTTAATTAGATATTTTTTCTTAAATCAATGACTTGTTTATTTATGAGGCGCCGAAGGTACATTTGCCTAGTGCCCCCCAAGTGTCTATAAAACTTCCTGCCTAGGGCCCCCGAGTATCTATAAAACTCTCTGCTGAGGGCCCCCAAGTATCTCCTAAGGTATGCAAGTATCTATACAACTCTTTGCCTAGAGCCCCAGAGTGTCTATAAAACTCCCTGACTAGGGCCCCCATGTATCTATAAAACTCTTTACTAAGGGGCCCCCAAGCATCTATAAAACTCTCTCCCAAGGTATCCAAGTAACTATACAAATCTTTGCCTAGGGCCCCCCCGAGTGACTATAAAAATCTCTGCTGAGATGTGATATGGATTCAAAATGTAAGGGTACCCTTTATCTGTAGTGCTTTCTTAGTTGGCCTACCCATGAGTAAGGCAGTTGTTGTAAACTTTGACGTTTATTGGAGTCAGTGGGGTCGAATAGAATTTTACCGGTGCATACATAAATTTTAAAAAAAAAAAAAAAATAAGCAATTTGGCAATCTGAAAATAATTTTATATCAACTGTTCTTAGTTTAGACATCCAGTTTATATTGCGGTAAATGATTCCTGAAAATTAAAGTGCATCCATTGTACCTATTACGCATGCTATAACCTTTGACATCTATGTAACTTCATTTTACTAAAGTACTAGTGTATGCTAAAAAAAAAAAAGAAAAAGTTTGATACATTTTATAGTTTAGGTCAGTGGCTCTTATAATAAAATTGAATAATTTTCTTTGTGGGTTGCGAATCTCAAAAGTTTGAGAACCGTTGTTCTAGGTATATAATTCTAATTATATGTGAAATGTATTTTTTTTTAACCTGTACCTTTATATGGAAAAAAAAAAAGATTTGAATGCTACCAAATGAAAAAAATATATTGATGTTACTCGTTGTATTTATTTGTGATCAGTATTGACTTATTGTAATGTAAACACAAGACCAACATTTCTTCAATAGAAGAGTTGTTCAATAAGTGTTTTACGCAACTTTTTTTTTTTTTGAAACAATATAAAAACAATATTGAACATTTAAAAAATTTTTGTATGACACGATATTTCAAATACAATTTTACACTTTTTTGTTTAGGTGATTTTGTCAAATTTTTAATGATAATTTACAAGTGTTTTTCCCTGGATATTAAAATATCAGACTGGATATCAGTCTCAGCTTGCAGATAAGCGCACAATTTTTTAAGATCTAGGTTAAACGGATGATTAGGTTTCTGGACATGAATGCTACGAAAGATCTTCCCTCTGCCAGCAACATGATGATCTTTTTGTCTTAAATTTAAAATTCTTTCCTTTGATTTTAAGCAGTTATACATTAATTTGAGCACAGTCAGGAATATTTATTTGTATCATTCTTGAATGCAGCCCATTGCAAGACAAGTTAATTATAACATTGCAGGTTTTAAAAAAAAAAACAAATAATAATGTTGATTTAGTTCCATTAAAATCATATCACAAAAATAAAAGCCAAATATTTTATATATAGTTTAATTTTTTTTATTATTGAATGTATCCTTTATAAAAAAAAAATAAATAAAAAAACCTTGGATGGGACGGATTTTTCAAAATACATTGCGTCAAGATATGTAAATATAAAAACATGACTCGTCTGTTAACAGCCTTTAAATTGATCAAAATAGTTCTCAAAAATATCACAATAAACATGTTTATCACAGATAAGGCTTAAAGTAAAAGTCAACTTACAATAAATTAAAAGAAACAAAAATAATTGGGTAAATAGTGTAAAATTTCTAGAATTTTTTTTTTTTATTGATTAAAACAAAATAGTTTGACTGAGAGGAGATTAGATCTTATTTTTAAACCTAGTGATTTTTAAATTGTATTCATTACACACAGAGCTTAACAGACTTTATTTCCAGTTTGTGATTTTAAACAAGGTCAAGGATGAGTAAGTCTCCAGTGCAACATCATTTCAGATACATGGCTCTAGCCATTCTGGTATCAGTTGCACTCGATTCTTTTATCAATACATTGTTATAGGAATGTCCTACCTTGTTTAAAATCAGGCAACTTGAACAGAAAGTAAAGGATACAAATTATGAGTTATAATATTCTGTGTTTTTTTGCATAGAGATTAAAAAAAAAAAAGAAAGAATGAGTGCATGAAATAAAATAGAAAATAAGAAATAATTTGTTGTTACAATTGACAACTCACAAATTGTGTCGAGTCATTTAAGGATTAAAACAGCAAACTTCATATACATCATAAAACATTTCATAACATGTAAAAAAAAAAAGGTGTATTTTATCGATTATTAAAACAATTAATTATGAAATAACAGGAAGTTTTTAACATTATTTCTACCTTTGAGCTTTTAAAGTAGACTATTTATTTTGCAGCAAAATCTTTTGACAAACAACAATTTAAAAACTTTAAAAAAGAAAAAGATAAAAAAAAAACTTTACAAAAATTAATTCCTTTACATAAAACTGATGTACAGTGACATGAAAAAATTTCATTAAATTAATACTGAATTCACCCAGTGGAGTTTTAAAAAATCAAAACAAGAATTATGGGAAGAGACTCTGTTTGTCTTCCTTCTTCCCCCCTTGTTGGGCATCGGTGGCTGCAGGTGCTACTGCGAAGTAAGACTGGCTGGCCCTGGATGGAGGACGGTCACCATCTTGGTAGTGTCCTTCTCTGCTAGAAACTCTGTGGAGTGGAGAGCAAAATTAATTAGGATCAGGTTGTACCTTCTTGACAATTCAAAAATAGAGAAATCCAACAAGTGTACCCATATAAGTCAATGTTTAAATAAGATGTTTAGTTTTGTTATTTTTATTCCTCTCCTCACCTTCTCTGTTTGGTATATTTCTTCTTGTACCAAATAATAAGAATGATGGCCACAACAAGAGCAGCAAAAAGTGGAAGTCCGACAGACAATCCCACAATCAGAGGGACATCATCTCCATCATCTATGATGCAAACAGGATACAAATAATTTATTTCAAAACAAATGTAAAATCACATGCGAGAAATAATTTGAGTGTAATAATTCAGTTTTAAACAAAATTAAATTAATTACTGGCATAAATGAGATAATTCAACCTATTTTTCTAAAGCATCATATGAAACAACTCAGCACACTATTTTCAAGTATATTAAGTAAAAGGCATGGATTTAATAACTAGCTTAGATAATAGGATAATACATTGGACTATAGCTATGTAAGAAACAATAAAGTAAAAAAGCCTAAGGAACAAAGAAAGCACCAGGAGAGGATGAAATCAATGCTGAGTTACTCAATTATGGCAGACACACACTACACCTAGAAATACATCACAAAAAATGGAAAGAAAAGCTAATGCCAAAAGAATGGGAAAACAGCCTTGATTGGGTAGAGATTTTCTATACAAAATATTTGGGAAAATGCTACAATCATAAAATATATCTATAGTAAAGAAAAAGTAAAGTTCCCTTAACCCTAACGGGCCATCGGGGCAGATGAAGAGTAGAATTCATCTGTTTCTATAACCTCTGCATATGAAGGGGTTGTGTGGTTAGCACAGCGCCCAGCCGCCTTTACTCCCCCAACTTAAGGGCAGGTACCCATTTAAAGGTGGGTGGACTTGGGGGACTTTCACGTGGACCTGAAAAAATCCCAAGGTTCTCACTGAGATTCGAACCCGGGACCCTCCGGTCGACAGTCAAGCGCTCTACACCACTCGACCACCCGTCCCCTAAAATAGATCTATACCAGCCCTAAATTTATTTCAAGAGCGTTGATATAAATTATCTATTCACAGCACTTCAGGAGTTGCACATCCCCCAACAAGTTAATAAGACTAATACCCATGACATAAACATTAAATAACTAAAAAGCAAGGTAAAAATTCAAAGGCCAAAAGAATTTACAGTAAACAGAAGTCTAGAAAAGTTGACTCAGCTCTTTATGAAAAAGTCATGAAAATTGTCCTGTGCAAGAAACATGGAAGTGAGAAAGAAGGGACTTTAAGAGAATGAAAAATATTCACAGTTCCGCTCCAGTTCCTCACATACGCAGATGATGTATCGCTGAAATAAAACCAAAGCAAGGATATAGCTAAAGCATTCACAGATTTAGAAACAGTAGCAGAGAAAGTAGATTTAACAGTCAATGAATCCAAGGCGCAATACATGCTAATGCAGCAAAATAAAAAGTAAGAACAAGAAAAAACATTCAAACTCAGACATTGAATTTTTGAAACGGTATAAAGCTTTAAATATCTGGGATCAATCATCAATGAGAAAAATGATACATGTATAATGATAAAGGCCAGCAAGCAAAAAATATGCTGAAACTTGGGAAAGAAAAATATTTAGGAAAATATATGGGCCAGTGAAAGACAAGAATGAAATAAGTCGAAAAAAAAAATCAGAATTGTATGAGTTATATGAAGAAACGTACACTACAGCAGAAATCAAAACTATTAGGCTGAGTTGGGTTGGGCACATAGATAGAATGGAAAAGGACAGAGGTGTCAAGTCAAAATATAGAATAACAACTAACCAGAAAAGACTTCAGTCCAGACCAAGTAGCAGATGGATAGATGAGGTTGAGAAAGACCTTAAGGCCATTGTGGAGAGGAGTAGTAAGCGATAGGAAGAAGAAGATTAGCTTTGTTATTTTAATGGTAATCAAGTTTGTTTAACGAATAAACAATTCTTTTAATGAAGTTATGCTGCATTACATATACAGTTGATTCCGCTTAATTGGGACACATCGGGACCGAGGCTTTTTGTCCCGATTAAGCGGCTGTCCCAATTAAACATACAAATTTACTATTTGCTTCTTGGTTTAGTTTATTTGAGATTTGTCTCAATTAAGCGGAATCCACTGTATTTCAAGAAGACTTAAAATATTACACTATGGATTTTTTTGAAAATGCCTATCAATAATAATACATTTCATAAAAAATTGACTTGCCTGTGCTTGAAGAATCTTTTGATCTAAACATAAATAAAATATTGATCAGTTATGAAAATGCATTTTTTAATTATAATGGATATAAATTATATAAAATAAGGAGAAAGCAATGTAGCTAACAACAGTGATTGGAAAAACTATATGACCCCCTTACCCCAGAAGAGAGCAGCTTTTAAACCTACAACTGGAGAATAATTTTTTTTCTTTATTATATCCAGCTGCTTACTTATAATTTTATTTTAATCTATCATTATACCCAAGAGTTTTATTTGTAACCCAAACAAGATTTTTTAAAATGTTTGGTGCCCCTAGTGTATATGTTTACATAGATTTACAACCATTTTTTGGGTGAAAATAGTATCTGATAAATTTATTTTAATGGCCAAACTTACACACAGACAGCTTTGCCGGTGGAGTCAATAATACATTTTTCATTACTGGCACATGGAAGCGATGCATTGAGAATGATACATTTGTCTGTGTTTTGGTCAACTAGAGAGTGAAATTAAGGTACAATAAATAATTGAATTCATTAATGATGAATATCAACAAACAAATGAAAATTGTGAATACATCATTTATATAAGAAATTTAAAAAATCAAGCAGCAATATACTTCTCTTGAGGAATTCTTAACCCCCCCCCCCTCCCCAAATAAAGTACTTTTTTTATTTTGGATAATTTGGTCAAAGACACAATGTAAGGGCTTTAAAAAATTAAATATATGTTGATCTCAACCTAATCAACAATTTAGTAAATAACTGAGTAATAAAAACTCAACAAGGATGTCGATAAATCAGTAACGAAATTTCAATAAGTCAGTTACACCAGTTACATAATCCAAATATAATCCTCATTGAAAAAAATGAACAATGGAATGTCAACCATCTTAAAAATCTGAAGAAACCACAACATGAAAGTGAAAGAAAGATGGGGGAAAACAGCCACAGAACAATAACTGTGAACATGAGGCAATGACAGTGAAACAAATCACCTCTAATTTTTTTAGCAAGTCAGGGGTAACATGCACAAGCAAAGTAATCAGATTTTTTGTATTTTAGAGGGAATGCAGGCAAGGTATAAATAAGCTTTGCTTAAATTATTGCCTCATTCAACTTCCATATATTACTGCTGTATTAAATGCTTAGTTGTGTATCTTATTTGAAAGGAACAAAAACTTTTTTTTTCTATAGACATTTGTAATCTTAAGAAGCCACTGAGAATGTGGGAGTTTGTGTGTGTCCAGCATTGCATCACAAAGATGTGAAAAATTCAGATTAAAAAATAATTATTCTAAACTAACATGGGCTAAATATGAGCCCATGGGGTAAATGTATACAATAAACGGATGAAGTGCAAAGTATTCAAAAAGTGTGATAAAATAACTCTCAGGATAGAGGAGCTTTTGATGGGAAGCTATCAAGGGAGGACTTGGAGTACTTTCTTAGACTGAACACTGCAGTGTCCAGGTAAGGCAGACAAGAGGCTTGCCACTAGCTTTGAGGAGAGATGGTGATAGTTTACATTTATTGTAATATTCATTTGTTACTGATAGTTGTTCAAATCCCCAGAATCATTTGAGTATTAAGTCAGCCTTTTCATATTTAAATCATTTGAAATGGATTAATCCTTTTCTGGGTTCCACAGACGATTTATTCACATGATTATGACTCTAATATAGTCAATTTTAAGACATAAAAAGAAATATATGATTGAAGAATACACTGAGTAGTTATTACATATTACAATTGAGTAATAACACCATTACAGCAAAAGAGCTTAAAGGAAATACTCAAAAACAGTGCACTAGAAGTTTGAAATCCTAAGCACAGGTTGGATTCTGAGGTGAAATATGCTTGTAATATTGTTAGTGAATTTTTAGTTGCTTAACTTTTAGGACACAGAGGTATAAATTACAAATGAATAAATTATCAAAAGGTATAAGATAAATAATTTTCAGAAGCAAATGTACACATACCTGTGATGCCATTGAGAGTAATTTCTACACTGTAAGATTTATTACCCAGGGTAAAGTTGTTAGCCAAAATATTAACAACAACATTGGTGACATATGTATTGGAGTTGGGATTGGCTGCAGAGTCCACTATGATGATGAAGTCAATAATTAAACTGCCTTTCCTGCAGACAACCAAAATTACAAGAGAATATTTCTGTTAAATTATAATACTTTTTTTCTCTAAAAAATAAATTTTGTTTTACTGAAAATAGGACTTAAAAAGGTTGACAGTTGATTATTCAGAACCTTTTTGAATCCACTTAGCTTAATAAATTTGTGAAACTTAAGATAAAATGTTAAATGTGTGTGGATTAAATTTTTTTTAGCTAACAATTGTTTTCATATAGTTTAATAAACAAAAATGATTATAATTACATGTACTATTTTTTTCCCCTTTTACAGCACTTGTAATCTAATATGTTAAGAATAACATAAATAAACAACTTTTCTTTTATTCCTAAAAAAATGAATAGAATGGGGCATAAACAAACCTCAAATTAGTCACTCGTACTTTAAAATCTCCCTTGAGCTCTTTTTTAAATGTTGCAGTCAACTGACAAGAAATTAAAAAAAAAATATAGCAAAAAATAAATTACATTTTTTACTAAATGTATTTAATTTTTTTTTTAAAAACAGAAGAATTTATATTTCGTAGCATAAAAAAAATTAAACTTACATCACTTTCAACCTCATTTTTGAGGTTGATATAATCAGGATGAGTTTTTTCTTCCAGGAATAAATCTTCAACATCTATTTGTATCTTAAATGTCATTTTATATTCATCAGTTTCTGGGAAAAATAAAACTTAAGTGCAAGTTTCAACAAAATCAAAATCTACACATACTTTAAATTGGGTAACTCTTTAGTCAATAAGTACACCTTATTTAGTCAAAGGATACACCGTATTTAGTCAATAAGTACACCCTATTTAGTCAATAAGTACACCCTATTTAGTCAATAAGTAAACACTATTTGATACATTGTGTTTTTAGAAATTTGTAATTAGCTAGTGAAGTAAAACATAACATGGAACTTACTGTAACATTGATTAGTATTGCTGGTCCTAACTTGGTAGCCATCTTTACAAGAACAAGTGTAGCCGCCAGGGTTGTTGGTGCAGGTTTGTTCACATGGAGCAGGAGAATTTGTACACTCATCCACATCTGTAACATGGTGATTTATTACAAATGAAAAAACAAATATTAGAGTAAAATTATTTCTATTTTTAAAATACGGCCAACTTTGTTTTAACATGTTGACCACTTGAAGTGATGCTTATCAGAATAGTCTCCCTCTTCATTTAATTATAATTAAAACATAATCTTACAGGACGTGTGTGAAATAATCTTATGACAGTGAGAAAGTACTCATTATAATTTTTTTTTTTCAAGTTGATCTCCAAATGTTACTGGATTGGTTGAAACAGTGATAACTATGGGCCATATACACCAAGAATTAATTCCAATCAAATTTTGCCACTAAAACAATGAAGAAAAATAACAACAACAGCAACAGTTTGTTTTTGTTTTCATTAAAATAAAATTAAATAAAATGGCAATTTACCTTGACAGGTGTGATTATCAGATCCCAGCTTGTAACCTGGGTTACAAGAACATACGTAGCTACCAAGTGTGTTGTTACAATTCTGAGAGCATTCATTGGTGGAAGCAGCAGCACATTCATCCATATCTAAAAAGTATAAGTAAAAATTTATTGTTACAGATCTTTCAATATCAAAACAACACTGTGATAAGATTAGTGAGTAGGGTGTTCAGAGAGGGTGTACTGAATAAGTCAAAAGTGATGCATTTTGTAATTTTTAGAGCCTGTCACCCTGACATTCCCCTCGACATAATATCATTCCACCTATGTTGCTAGAAGCTATTCAGTCAGGAAACGGCATGCCTCTCGAGTTCCAATATCAACAGGGACATGGAATCCTCAAAGAAAAAGATAGAGGCTGCTCAAGAAGGCGAGACTTCTAAGCTGATATCACCAAGAAGCGGCTCAGCTGGAATCAGCTGGGGAGGATGGCCCAGGATAGAGGTTTGTGAAAAAAAACTGTGGTTGGTGGCACATACTCTGATAGGAGTCATGGGCATAAGTAAGTAAGTAAGTAAGTAAGTGAGCCACCATACATCTTGGATGTAAAGAAGTCTTCTTTTATCTATTATATGAAGTTCAACATAGTCAAGTGATTAAATGAATAAAGAATTCTTTTTTTTTGGACAGTACTGAACAAATCAAGTACCATTTCTAGTGACATTGTGGTCATGAGCCTAACTGGAATAGCATGGTGGTGATGATGGCACCTCAGTGATAACTTCTAATGTGCCTATTAGACCATTACAGTTCTTGGCAATGAGTACTGAATCTCAGGACAGCATCAGCAGTTCTAAAAAGTGGATTGGGATATCCTATACACATGAAGGGTCAGCAACAACCAAACAACTAATTGCTTTTCACATCTCATTTCCCTTATGCCTTGCACCTGTATAGTTAATCACATATACTGAGTGTGAATAGATAGAAATTTTGAGGTACATTAGGTACAGAAGGTTTGATGAATTAATTTATAATAGGCAAGGAAAGAAAATCATAAAGAAAAAAAAAATGTGTAACATGTTAGAATGAGGAGATTAATGTAAGCACACATTTAAAAAAAATATTTTTTTAACACACATTGGTCAATCAACATATAAAAAGGTCATTGTATACTACTTATAAAATGCATAGAAAAATCATCATCAACATATATATATATATATATATATATATAAAATCATTTTTTATTCTTAAACATAATTACAAGAAAAACATTTTTATTCCAGTGAAAGTAATAAATATTTGTAAGTTTAAAATATTATTCCATACAATTATTATAAAAAAAAATGATTAAACAGCCGAGCATCATACAGAAAGAATTTACAAAGACTTACCATGATAGTTGATTAAATGGATCCTTTTTATAAGTAAAGAGAAATTAACAGTATTACAATATAAGGTATAAAAAGCCAGATTAAGCAGGAAATTTAGATCCCTATTTTCAGCACAGTAAAATGAAACATTAAAAAAAAACAAACAACAAAATTGTGAAGAATTCATCATGAAAAGGAAAAAAAAAACTTACCAGTACAATTGCCATTGCCTATTTGATGATATCCTTTAGCACAATCGCATTTATAGCTTCCAGGAGTGTCAAAACAGATCTTGAATCAGAAAAGAGCAGAAGCATGGACATTATTTAATACATCTCCACAAAGTTATTTATTTTGTTAAAACTATAGTCAAGTTCCATTAGCCCCTTAATAGGAGCCTTTGGGGAAGATGAAGTGTAGAATTCAATAGCCACATCATATTAATGGATTAGGTGACTAGGAATAAGTAATCTATATGCATTTATGAAGTTCACATTTGAGCTATTTCAGTCTAATGGATCTATGGTAGTACATTTCTGAACGATATAATTCAAAGTCTGCCCTTTCTTTGGAGTAAAAAAAAAACCACGCAGAGTAATAAATTATTAATCTTTGATTCTACAGTGAACCAGATGGAATCCATTTTTTATTTAATAAAATAAAAATTTCTTTTTTTTTTATATTTAAAATGCACAAATTAAAATATATGCATTTTGCCTTCAAGATCTAGGTATTTAAAGGCATTTAAAATAACATATATATTTTTTTTTTTTTTACTTAGAATTAAAAACTGAAAACATTTTTAAACGTCTAGATGTTAATATACTTGTATTAACTTAGTTATTTATAGACAGAAAAATATAAAAAAAGCCAACCCATTGTGGATTATTGAGCTTTGTGCAGTTATTGTCAAATAAGCACTCATTAATGTTTGTGTCGCAATATGTTCCGCCCCAGCCAGGGTCACAGTTACAATTTCCTTTTGCAGCATCACACTTGCTGTGAGATGTGTCACATTTACACTGATTGATACAATTAACACCATACCATCCAGTAGAGCATGCTTGATGAGGCAAAAAAAAAAAGAAGATGGTGTTTTATCTAAAACATAAAATAAATCAAAATAAAGCCTACAAAATAAAACCAAACAGCAGATTTATTGAACTTCGGGTTCAGTGATAAGGAAATATCTATCCTACCTGTACAAGTGTCATTGACTTTATAAAATCCAGCTATGCATTTACAGACATAATTCCCAGGAATGTTTTCACACTGTGAATGTGATGAGCAGTTGTAGGTATTAGAAACACTACATTCATCTTTATCAGTAGCACAATCATCACCCTCATATCCTGATTTGCAAGTACAATGTCCATTGATCTGACACACATACAAAATATTAAAATACTTTTTAAAAAATAGATTATAATACATGTAATATAATTTGAAGAATCAACCCTTTATGCTAAATAGATTAATGTCATGAATGTAAACAGGAATTTTTTTGACCAGTATCAATATTTATTTTAAATAAAGAAAGAATATAAAGAAAACTTTCAACATTTATTACATTATTTTAAAAACTGACATCAACTAGTTTTAAGTGTGAAGCTAACATAAATAGTCTTCTTTAAATAAATTTTGTATAATGTCAGAAAGAAAGTATACCGTGGCTATCAAACTGTTGGAAGGTTTCTTGCAAGATAGTCTTCATAAAATTAGAAAAAGCATGGTAAATTACATGATTTCCGGTGAAACAAACTTCTCCGGTGAAACAAACTTCTCCGGTGAAACAAACTTCACTAACACTTAGAGCAGTGTTTCTCTACCTTTTTGAAGACTAAGTTGTAGGTATTTTTTTGTATGGAATATTTACTTCAAAGTACGATTGGCAAATTTTTTTTAAAAATCAAAAGCATGAGGAAGAGTGGAAGAAAGGTCACAAAAATAACTCCATTATTAAACAAAAGAACCCCATTCATGTTAGTTGAAACAATTTCTAATTGCATTATTTCAAGTAAAAATTTTAAGTGGCTGATTTGAGAGCCACTTAGATATTAAAATGGTTTATATGTAGAAATATTTCTTAAAATAAAAATAATTAAACATCTATTGCGGGAGTAAATACTTTAATACCTTATTACAGTTGTATGTTGTTGCTGGATTACAAGTACACCTTGATGCACAACTCTCGCCATAATAGCCCTCCAGGCAATCTGTAAACAAAAACCCAGAAAATGTAAACAAGTATTTTATGAAAACAAATCCTGAATGAATTTATTAAAAGGGCAAAAATAAGTTAAAAATAATGATCTCATCATATGCAAATTTTGCATTCAAATAATATTCACCAGTGCATGTGATACCATCAGCCTCTAGTTTCTTGCCACTGGGACAAGAGCAATTGTAACTCTTGTTGTTATTAGTTTCACTGCAGAAATCTGTGCAAACTTTACTAGCACACAAGTTAACATCTGAAATTGATTAGTTAGATTATTTTATAGGCAAGTGGTGTACAGCTAAGATTTATTATCAACTTTTTAACAATTTTTCTTTGGGATAATTAAGAGACAAAAAAAAAAAACTTAAGTTATTACCTTCACAGTCAGATGAGTTTTTAGGATTAACTTGCTGGCCTAAGTCACAGTAACACACTTGTGCATTTGAACTATTCTTATAACAAAGACCCTCACAGATGCTGTTTGTGCAGAATTGATCCACTGAAATGTATATATTTTTTTTTTAAATTGTATAAAAAGCGTCAAATGTCATTGGCAAAAGATATTCTTTTTAAGAAACTGCTAACATAAAAAGTACTTTGCCATACGCATAAAGTTAAAAGCTTAAATCATTGGAGTTAAAAAAAAAAATGAAAAAAATATAATTGGCTGAATAATCAATACTACTGCTTGACTTTTTAATTTAACAATTGGGGAGTAAAATTATTTTTTTTTTACTTACCTTCACAAGATTTCCCATCAGTCTTCAATTTCAGACCAGCTGGACAAGTACATCTATAACCTCCTTCTGTATTTTCACAACCTTGTTGACATCCATCCATTTTCGGATTACATTCGTTAATATCTGAAAAATATTTTTGATATCTCAACTGTAAGATTAATTAAAATGTTATTTTATATTTATTTACTTGCTTTAAGTAATTTAGTAAATTAAAATTATAATTTTTTTTTAGTAAATTTCAAATCACTTAGCTACGTTTTCCTTTTTTTACCTTGGTTTATTAAATTATTTTATCATAAAGCTAGTAAATTTGCAGCTTTTTCTGAAAATTTATTAATAAAATATTTATATACATGTATAATTGTATATATATATATATATATATATATATATAAAGATGTATGCCATTCTTTTACCTTGACATTTTTTCAAAGTACTATTATAATTGTAGCCTTGGTTACATTTGCATGAGTAACCACCAACAAAGTTCTCACACAGCTGATCACAGTCATTGAATGTTGGGAAAGCACATTCATTAAGGTCTGAATAAAAGTAAACAGAAAGGGAATTGACTGAATATTCACTATTAATGAATTAATTTATATTTTTTTTTGGTTAATAAAAATGTTAACGTTCAAACTTAGAAAAAAAAAAAATTCATTTCAGACAAATTATTTATCTACACATAAGTATTACATAAAAAATTTAACCAATCAATTTTTTTATAGCTCTTTTTATCACATTTAAAAAAATGTAACAAATTTTTGAGCTTTAATGGTGAAAATTGATGATGTTTTAGAATAATACATTTTTTTGAACTGAACATTTTTAAATTGAATAAATGGATTTCTTCATTGTACATAGATGAAACAATAGGATAAAAAGAAATTGGAATAATTACTGTAATGACATTATAAAGAAGAACATTTTTTAAATGTAAACAGCTAAGAGATATATCAATTGTTTCTACCTTGACATGCATCATTAACTCTAATGTAGCCATTGAGGCAACGACATTCAACACTTCCATATGTATTAAAGCATGCCTCTGTTGGAGAACATATTTTAAGGCCAGCTTTACACTCGTCTATGTCTTGATCACACAATGTTCCTGAAAGATAAGAGCAAGTAAGTTAATTAAAAATAAAAAAACATTAACATTTTCTGAAGCAAGTTAACAGTGTAAAGTTTTAAAATCCATAGACACTTTTCTTCCTGAGATAAAAAAACAATAAAATATTTCAGTAGGTGCACAAATTTTGAAAGCTTAAGGTTTTAATTGTTCATTAAATTTAAGGACAAGAAGGAAAAAATTAAATAATATGAAATAGATAACTTGTACATGAAAAATATACTGTTATGACCAATGAAATATTTCATTAAATTAACTGAATAACATAGAAAAATCTGATTTTCCCATGTTAATTTTAGTATATTTTGATACACCCAGCTTTAAATGGGTACCTGACTTTAAGTTGGGGAAGTAAAGGCGGCTGGGCGTTGTGCTAACCACACAACCCCTTCATATGCCGAGGTTATAGAAACAGATGAATTCTACACTTCATCTGCCCCGATGGCCCGTTAGGGTTAAGGGAACTTTACTTACTTACTACTACTTGATACATATAGTAAAAGTCTGTAATATAAATTTTGGTGAAATAAAAAAGCGGAATGATGTCTAGTGATGGGCGGAGAGGCAGCACGTGACATCATGGATTTCTAAATGACTCATTTCATGCACCCCTTTTTTTTTTAAATAACAGTTTGAGCTTACCCTGGAAGCCTGCTTTACAAACACACCCAGTTTTTGGGTCACAACTTGTTGCACCTATTCCGCATGAACAGTCATTTGCACAATTCAAACCCCATTTTCCAGAACCACAAGCTTTAGGAATGTTAGATGAAAAAAAAAATACTTTTATTATTCTTAAGTAAGTATATTTGTTAAAATCAACAATGGGTAATACAATATACACCATGAAATTCTGTTTAAATGATGAAAAGAAAAGTCATGAATTTACGAAATGTCTCTACGTTTCAATTAAAATAAGTACATTCAGCCAAAAATAAATCAAAAACAATGTTAAGTTACATCTTTTAACTTACTTATACAAGAACGTCCATCATTATCTAACATCTGACCAGCAAGACAAGAACAGTTGTAGCCTCCAGGTCTATTGATACAGCCAGGTTTATAACCACACAAGTTCAGGCGATCATATTTACATTCATCAATGTCTGAAAATATACATCAATTGAAGTATTATACAATAAAAAACTTAATTTTGTTTATACCTATTAAAAAACAAGTGTCCTAAATTATCAATTAAAAATAATGTTACATTTTTGTTCAGCTTTACTTTTCTACATCAATAACTTATGTAGAATAAAGTAATACATTATAACTACTTGCATTTGTTAAAATGAGCAAGAATATTTTATATGTTCAAGTTTAAAAAGCAGAATTAGTTCTACTCACCAACACAATTCTCTTTCCCAACCAGTTCAAATCCACTCTGACAAAAACATGATGGGACATTGGTCGTCCAGTTGACAGTGCAGAACTGGGTACAGTTGATCACACTTTTACTAAAAGATGCACACACGTCCTTATCTTGAAGAAAACAAACAAATCTGAAAACTTCTTGGCATTATTAGATTTTATTATGGGGAAAAATGATTTGAGATCTAGACAAAGAAATATAATTTTTGAAACTATTTAGATTAAAGAAGGATGTATCTTAGTCTTTTGTTTGATTAGTTTTGGACGTTTTGTAGAAGCTGGTGGTCTGAAATGATCACATAGAAATACATAAATTTTTACCTTCAATACAGCTCGCCCTGTCAGAATCAAGTCGATAACCATAACGACAGTCACAGTTAAACTTGCCAGGGATGTTCACACAAATCTGCTCACAGTTGTCAGAGAGTTTGAAACACTCATCGATATCTGAAAATAAAGATAAGAATATACTTTAGTCAACAGTAAAAAAAATCTTTTAAAAGGCGGTGTCATAATAAATTAAATTTTTAATAGAAATTTGTATGCAATATTTTACCTTCACAAACCAATGTTTTAGGATTTCGTGCATAGCCACTTCTGCAGGGACAAGAGAATCCTCCCTTATTATTGACACAATCTTCAACAGCTAGACTGCAGTTATGAGTTAGGACATCAGCACATTCATCAATGTCTGAATAAAATGGCGATAAAAAAAGGTATGCAGTTTCTTTTTTGTTTAACAAACTGGATAATTTTCCAAAATGTGCTTCTATGATCCTAATGCACTTGCTAGGGGAATTTAAGAATGACGGAAAATATAATTAAATGACACTAATACTAAATACTTAATCTGTAAAACATTATGCATTTTCAAAAGGGGGGGGGGGTGCATTGTAGAAATTGATTATAAAAGTGTTGAAAAGATTGAAACCCAGTGAATTAATAATAAAGATATTAACTGTGTATAAAAAAATAAATAAACAAAAACAGATAGCCTCTTGTCTCTATCAATCTTTTGATAGTCTATGATCCATAATACCTGCTACTGAAAATGGGCGCACGTAAAGAGTACTAGAACCTTATTGTAATATTTAAGATTTTTTTGTATTTTACAAACCTGCGCATGAGCCTGATTTGTTGAAATAACCAGGAGGACAAGTGCATGTGTACGAGCCAATAGTGTTGGTACAAATCTGGCCCTGTGGGCAGGCATTGTCCACTGTGGCACATTCATCGACATCTTTGTCACAGTTTGTGCCTGCCCAGCTATTATTGCAGATGCAGCCTTTAACATTGTCACATGTACCAAGGCCATTACACACACACTGACTGGCACAGTTCTTGCCATAATATGGAGATTTACACTCTGACAAGTAATTAAAAAAAAATGTTTTTATATTTTATTTGATGTATCTCAGTATGCTGACAGTAACTAAATAATTAATGCTTATTTGTTTGCTCAAAAAGTTTTATTCATTCAACCTCATATTTACAAGAGTTATCAAATCAGTTACATTACTGTCCATTCAAAAGACTTACTTGTGCATGAAACTCCATCACTACTAAGCTGAAAACCATCATAACAAGAGCATTTGAAACCGCCAACTGTATTTTGACAAGCCTGACTGCAGGGCTTGTTTCCTGATGTGCATTCATTAATATCTGAATAAGAAATGATATAACGGTGATGATAACAATACAAAATCTATAAAAAAAAATAAATGGTCATTGTCACAATCCATACATTTATATTGGGCCATTATTTTGTTTTGTATAATTAACCTCTGGCCGCTAAAAGAAATAACGCAAGCAGAAGGGAATTAAGACAAGACACTGGATTACTTGTAGAATAACCATGAGATGCACATTAATTTTCATAAAGGAAAGTTGTGCTTTTTCATCTGTGCTTATTTCATGATCAAAAGCAATATAACTAATTCTAATCATCATCATATTACATCTTAACTTATTGTGAGCAATAATGAACTGTGTACATATTTCAATATTGGCAGAATGATTAATTAAACACAATAAATACATGTATAAATAATAAAAACCACCATGCTCAGAAATTTCATGTCTTACACATAATAAAGATTAAACCCCTCCCTCCCCCCCCCCCCCCAAAAAAAATTAATCTTTAAAGAGACTATTAATCAACTTTAATTAAGAAATACTAAGTTAAATTAATACATTTTACAAAAGATCCCAAAATGTTATGTAAATAGTCCTACCTTCCAAAAGTTAAGCTTGACAGTCATTATTGATACAAAAAACCATAACAAATACATGTAATAATTAAATATTTATCTTATCATGGTATTTTATTGCCATGCTAATTCTTCGTTTTTATCACATATATTTCTTATAATGAATGATTCTGTATTTCAGATATTCAAGGGGACAAAAAGGCTTTTAAAAGGCTTATTTAAAATTCCTTTTTTTACAAAAGACAAAGATGGAGAAAGATGAATTTTAAACTTAAAAGACTTAAAGACTATTTTGTTTTGTTTTTCACTTAATTTTCACAAAGTATAACCATCTTAGTAGTGTGTAGCAAAAAAAAAAAATGAATGCATTTCAGCTGTTTTAAACATAGTAGCAACATTTCTGTGCAGTAGATAGAGAATGCTTTATGCATGTTTTCCCCTTGAAAGTTACAAAAGTATAAAAAAAATGTTTTTATATTAGAGTAGACCAAAATACATTTTCCTGCATTAGTTTTTCCAAGCTGGTTCCAAATATGTTTTCAGTTTTTTTTTCTCTATCTCGTCAACTATTTGAGTTATTGGCTAATTAAGCCAACAAGTATAAAATTCCTTCAAATTTTTTATAAGAAAGGAATTAAAGGGCAAAGCGATATATTAACATTTATGCATTTCTGCTTATTATGATAATACTTACCAACACAGGCTGATTTATTGTCTGCTGCTACTTCATAGCCAGACATGCAGGCACATCCACCATCTATTTTACATATGTGGCTACAATTACATACTGTGTTAGCTGAAATAAAAATCTGAATGTTAATATTAGTAATCTAGAAAAAAAAAATAGCAAAAACTTTATAAACTACATTAGTCCAAATTATTCATCATTTTATTATTTGAATGATGCTAAATGTCATACAACTACTAGTTAAATAAAGTGCTAAAAGGTTGGTAAATTCAGTAACCTGGTGCTGAACATGTTTTATTATCACTAGTCATTATGTTTCCTTCATGGCAGGAACAGTTATAGCCTCCACCAGTGTTGGTGCAAATTTGATTACATTTATGTGTTCTCTCAGCACATTCATTAATATCTGAAATTTAAACAGACACAGAGAAATATGTAATGTCTGTAATAAATTTGTTTAAAAAGTTAAGAATACTTGAATTACTATTTTTTTTTTTTAGAAAATATATCAAAACAAAGGGTTAAGTTGTTGTTTTTTTAGCAACACATATTTAATTTCTTGGCATATAATTAAAACATGTAATTTTTAATTCCCAGATTATGATACAACTATTAGTATAATGCATACTTTAAAAATATTTTTGTAACATATTCATTTTAATACTAAGAGTTTGAATTCAATATTGTTTAGGCTATTCTTAACAGTAAATAGGTACTTTGATTTAGATCGTGTACAACTGATTTTTTTTTTTTACTATTTTCTAGAAAATAGTTTGTTAAAAAAATCATAAACACAAGAACAAAACAATACAAATACATGCATTTGGAACTAAAGGGTTGCAACACAAAACTTTCAAATATGAAAGACTATTATCCAGGGTGAGTAAGAAATTCATCTAGATTACTCTAAGAGGCCAAGGAACATAGTAAAATTCTATGCAGATTTAGTCAAAATAATAAAAAAAAGGGGGACAGGTAATGAATGGTCAAATAGATGCAACCAGTAAAATTATTTATTTGAATTTCCATTATAAATAAATGCATTATGAGACTAGCCTATTACTAGGATTTTTCAGATAACATTAATATTTCCCCCTCAAACTTGAAATTATCTATGTTTTTTTTATTTTTTTAATTAAACTATACATAGTATCATGTAAAAAGAATAACAATTATGCAGCATTTAACAAATATAGCACTGTAAAAATCAATATGATGGAAAATGTTGTCATTGGTAGATGCATTTTCTGACCATTCAATATAGAAATTTGTTTTTCCACTAATTTTTCTTTTGCTCATAGACTTATGTGCAGTAAACAACTAAACATGCTAGTTTATTATTCGAAGAACTTTTAACAGGTAATGTTAGAACACTTAAAGTATTTAACTTTGGTAAATAATTATTGATTTCATTAAAAAAAAAATAGTTACGACTAAACTGAGCCTTTTTTTACCTAAACACTTGTTGCTTGTATCTTTACGATAGCCAAAGTCGCAATAGCATCTGTAGGATCCCATAGAGTTTTCACACAGCTCATTAGCAGCACAATAGTCAGTTATGTTGCCACATTCATTAATATCTGTTTATACCAATATTTACAAGATGCACTAATGAAGAAGCCTATTTACATGTATATATTGATAAGATTAAACAATATAACAATTATTGTAATCTACGTACCAAATTGTTTAACAGCACTTAATAATGATTAATATTGCAGATTTTCATTCAGTTAATAAATCAAGTACAATGTTCATTTTACAAAATTAAGAACAGGCAATATTTATTTTTTAATGAAATAAAATTCTTGACAGGCTAAAATTTATTAAAATCACCGACTTTGACTGTATACATTCCATTAATATTTTTTTGGTCAATCAGTGAATATAATGTAAAACCATCAGTGTAATTCAGTAAAATGCTAGAAATACCAATTTTTTAAAAATAAACCATGACCCTTTAAAATGACTTATTTTTTATTAATTGTTTCTTTGACTAACTTTGGAACTTTTTTAAAAGAACTGCTTATTTCAATCTTTTAACCATTTCAAAATATTTATTTCCCTGAGTCAACTTGTAAAGGTTGAAGTTTTTATATATTTTCCGGATCACAGTATTTTTTATATTTGTAACCGGTGATCCGAGTTTTTATTTAGTCAAACAAGCGTTTACATTTAGAATCTCACACTGAGCGGATGCATGGTATTTTTTTTTGTGAGAAGTTTCGCATAGCCCATGCTGTGGCGATTTGTTGACTTACTTGACTTAATCCTCTGACTCCGCGTGGGAGCATAGGGCCTCAACAACGCTCTTCCAGCGAATGTGGCGATTTGTTAGTAATGTGATTTATATTCTATCAAGCGCCATCTTCATTTAAAATATAAGAAATTGAAACCCCAACAAAACCCTGACACACCTAAAAAATGTTAATTTGATATAAATGAAAGAAATAATTGTTATTTTTAAAGACTTTGAAAACTTTATATTTAGGGCTCTTTATCACTAGAAAAAATAATAAGATTTGATGTTATATTTCAAGTTAAAATAGTTAAACACAATAAATAGTTGTTTGACAATGCCACCTGTTTGTTAGCTGGATTAAATATTGTGAAATCCTTAATAAAATAAAACTCCCTGTATAAAAAGATTGAAGTTGATGGATTTATGCCTTAAAATCAAAATAATGTAATCAGGCATAAAAATTGTTTATAGAAAGACTAATTACTATTGCCAAGTGCAATTATCTCTGATAATCATTCGCAATTATTTTTTTAACAATGAAATACCTGCACAAGTAGAATTCAATAACTGGTATCCATCAGGACATTTTCCACAACTGTATCCAATGGTATCATTCTTCTGATCTGCAGCTGATAAATCTGTACAGTTTTGACCTTGTTTGCAAGGGGCAGATAAACAACCATTGACTTCTCTTTCACAGTCATCACCTGTATACAGTTTTAATACATTGAGATTACTCAACATAAAACTAATGATATAGACCATCTCAAAACAAAAGAAATGAAAATTCCTTGCAAATTACAATCAACAATATTTGGGAATAAAATAAATCTTTTTCATTAATAAATCTTTTCTTAAACGCCATTGCCAGGATAGAGAATGGAGAGTTTGTACAAAGTCCAAAAGACTTTAAACAAGCCTAAAAAATCACATATGTATGAAAAGTTCTTCAAGTCATTTCAATCTAATAGATACTGATGACACCATTGATACTTAATTTTATCACATGACACATAATAAAAAAAATGTAACTGTTTCTCTTTTATGCTTTTAAATTCACTTCTTTTTTTCATGCTTCAAAGTTACTCTTTAAAGAAGCTAGTTTGGTTATTTAACAGCATCAAATAATAACTAAACATTGATAAATTTAGAATCGTAAATAAGAAATAAAAACACTGGTTAAACTACTTAATTTACCAGTATAAGCAGGCCAACAATTACAAAGATTAAGAAGAAATTTTCCTCCTTGATATTCTTTTTCACGAGTGCTGAGTAAATTACAGCTTCCATTGGTACTACATTTTGGACAGACTACTAAAGTAACATATATTATTGCCGAAAGTCCTTCTTTTGCATCTTTTGCCTGAACACTGTAGGTAGAGAGCACATATTTTTTTCATTCATCTTTAGTATAAATCCAACCATTTTTAAAAAAACAAGTTAGACACAGCTTAATGGTTTTTAAAAACTCTTCTTTGTGAAGACTAATAAAGGACACTCAATTCACTTGGCTTTCATACAAATTATCCTCTCATAAATCAAAGCTATTTCTCAAATGTAAGTGTAGTTTGATAATTATTGAAAATTAGTTTTTATAGTTTTAGGGGGGGCCCACAAATATGTTGCAGTGGGGTCTAGAATTATTTCTAGGATGCCTTGGTCATAGCCTTTTTTACTACTTCAACTACTTTAATAGATTATTTTCAGATTCTTATAATTAGTCTTCCTGAACAAACTTCAAATATAACTTTGATGTATTACTCACTGTACACTCGAAGATCCAAGAAGAATACTATGAATTTTCATTATATAGATTAAAAAATAGCATAAAATGAGCTGAGAAAATAACATGAGAGGCATTTATGATTTATTCTTTAAACCAACTGAATGACAAAGCACTGGGAAAACATTAGGACATAAAAAAAAGGACTTGGCATTCAGATATCACAGTAGCTTTTACATGTGTATTGTTCAAGCTAAACTGTACTCATGGAAAAGATTTACTGTTTCTTCATTTTCCTCTCATATATCAAAATAGTTCTTTGGAAAATTATCTTAACATATTTTATACAATTTTTTCCCAATGCTAAATTGTATATAGATTTTTTTACTTTGAAGTTTATGTTACAGTGATATTTAAAGTTAAGTTCCCTTAGCCCTAACGGGCCATAGGGGCAGATGAAGCATAGACATCTGTTTCTATAACATCGGCAAATATGAAAGGATTGTGTGGTTAGCACAATGCCCAGCCGCCTTTACTTTCCCAATTTAAGTCAGGTACCCATTTAAAGCTGGGTGGACTTGTGGGATGACTTTGCACCAAATTTGACCCAGGGCCTCACCGAGGATCTAACCGAGGACTCTCAGGTCAACAGTCGAGTATCTACACCACTCGGCCATCCATCACTACCCACTGTGATATTTAACTTACCCAATAAGAACTGGTTCCTTTGGATTAGGTGTGTACGTCACTGCTCCAGTTGCATTATTTATTGAGAAACTGGCAGACACATTTCCAACTAATTGATAGGTGATGGCATCATCGTCAGCGTCAGTAGCTGAGAAACTTATTGTAACTTGTTGGCCTTCATAAACCTGAAGTCTGTTGTCACTGTTTAGTTTTGTGGTCATGTTTAAAACTGGCAGGTTGTTATCTGAAATTTTAATACTGTATGAGTTAGGTTTTTTCCCCCAACAAATTGTTATGTCATTTTAATTTGAAATAAATTGAGTGTTAAAAAAGATTGGGACAAATGGGAGATACTGCTTATTTTTAATCTAAGAATGAGAATGTTTAAACCCTATTATATTAAATAGTTTTTTTAACTGTCAAGTTTTCTTCAAATTACATTTGTCAGGGTACAATATTTAAATTACAATTTCTCTTGGATATGTTTTATACAAAGTAACACACAAAGTTAAGTAATAGTCACAGAGATTTAGAGAAATATGACTTTTAGGGAAAACACTTGCAGTCCAAGTGGCAAACTATTTCATATATTTACAATTTTTCTGACTTCTTTGTATTTAGCTAGTGCCAGCTTTTAAATGAATGTAATTTAAAATACGAGTTAAAAAAATTGCTCAAAAGATCTATTAAAACTTGAACCATCTAAATGTTAAAAGGGAGACAGTATTTCATAGAAACACTACTTTATATAGTGAATTTTTAAGGTTTTTTTTTTTAAATGAATTCAAGTGAATTTAGATAGAGCATTCATAAAGAATAATATTTACTCAGGCTTTTTGAAGAACTTGAAGCTAGACTGCTAGAACTCAATGTTGCAGCAGCAAATTTTGTATCCCCAGTGGCAAGTAAATCAAAAACACAAGCAGTATTATTTTTACATTCTTCTTCAGCCTTTTTACGGGCAGTGGCATTAGCTTCTTCCAGATAGAAGGGCTCAAACTTGGGAAACTGGTAGACAGTTACATTTTCTCCTTCTTTATATTTAAAAATAGTGTCAGATGATGTTACCATCCCTGTTATCATAGCAGGAAATATATATATAAAAAAGACATAACAACTTTAATATGTGTAATTATAAGCAGATTTAATTTCCAGGTAAAAATATGTTTTTGGCAAATATAGTAAAAAAAATTATCTTTAAGTCGGGTGTTTATGAGATAAGAGCAATAAGACAATTATTAAAGTAAATAAAATAATTTTATAATTTAAAAAAAAAAAAAAATTAAATGTTTGATTAATGATGGCAAAAATCACTTGACAAAGTGGGTTACATACATCTCTTCGCAAAACGTTCAAATATTTTTCTTTCTGTATCAGTATCACTGGCACTCAGGACAGTTCCATTAGGAAGCACAAAGTCATCTTCAGGTTTGCCATTGAAATTTCCTAAAAGTCCTAAACATTTGCCATTATAATCCTTGGGGACACTAACAGTGAATTCCAAATACTTATCTACAGCATAAACTTCAATGGAGACACCTGTGAACAAAATTCAGTCAGTATGATAATACATAAGATCAGCAAAAGTAACCTTTTGCAAAATAATTTCAAATGTTTACACTTATCTAAATTCACAATGCAAAAAAAAATGAAACAAAA
>JAGDYQ010000381.1:324401-361471 GCA_021962125.1 Bulinus truncatus | reverse complement strand
CTAGTTACTATAAGTAATGACCTTTGTTGCACTCTGCAGACTTTACAAGTTTGCAGTTGTCTCTATTTGGTCAGAAGGAGCTCAATGAAAACCTTGTCATTTTTTTTTTTTTTCCACTGTATACATTTTTTCAGTGTAAGTTAAAGAAATATTGAAACTCTGGAAGTGGCTAGGATAAATAATTACTGCTGGGAGAAAAGTATCAATTTCTGGAATATGTTCTTTGCAAAATCTGTCGAGGAATTTTTAATTTATGTAATTAAAATGTGAATTCTTTGCTCTTCTCATTCAAAATGTTGTAAATATCGGAAAATGTGAATATTCCGCAGGTAAGACTATACAGAATGTGGACCTGATATTTACCTTTGACTACAAGTCAATTTCTTGCCAAATAACTGATGATATGGTCACAAAGGGGCAATCTAGTTTACAGACTATCACACGGTCTAAAATTCCCAACAGGTAACATTCATAAAAGTTATTATTTTTGTCAATTCCATTTCTTTACATTTTCATGAATCTAAATGCCATTAATTTATTATTCTTATAATAATAGGTGTAAAATAAGTCTTTTGCTAATCCCCTATTTTCACAAGTAAAGAATACTCAAGCATTTATTGAAATTTTATTTACATTTATATTTTTTTCATGATTGTAAAATGTTTATAAATCTCATCTTATGTATCATGTAATTTTTTTTAAAATATTAGTGGATTGTGCACAAATCTGCCCAACTGTGACAACTTAGTCTTTCAAGTTAACAAGCTAGAACTCTGTAAACTGGGCAGTAAATGCAATCAGTCAGCTAATTGTACAGATTTCATTTCCAGAGCAACATTAAATTTTTACAATGTTCCGTATGTTAACTTTTTATTTTCATTTATTCCAACATTCAAGTCATTTTAATTTAGCTAAGCTGAGTATAACTTTTAATGATTCTAAATTTTTCTGATATCTATTATTCTGTTTATTTTAATCACTAGATAATTAATATTTCTTAATTTGTAAATTTACAGACAATATGTCAATGTCAATGGTGAGTGGCGAAAGACTTTGGAGGCTTACTTGGAGTTGCTAAGTAATGTAACATATTATGATGATGTCCTGACTAAGGTGAGCGATTCAATTATTTTGATTTTTAATTCACCATACTCAATGTTTTGTTTTTTTTTCTGTTCTGTTTAATCACAACTTGTCTTACTCAATCAGATGAATGTGGTTGTTAATCTGCCACCAGTCATTGCCAATTCATCAGTGATTCCTTGTAAGTATTGACCTTTTTTTTTTTTTTGTTTTGCTAATTTTCACTGTCAAATTTTTTTTTAATATTACAAAATTATTATTTTTTTTTTAAATTAAACAAATACATGTACATCTTTTTTTTTATTTTTTAAAACCTGCCAAAATGTAATAATTTTGATTGGTTTTTTCACCCTTAATTGCAAAAGAATATGATAATAAATTAATAAATATTGAATTCAGGATTTTTTAAAAAACATTAACTCACAACCCACATTACCACAAACAGTTCAATTAAAAGGGAATATTTGATTTTCACATGTGAGAAAATAATGTCTAACCAGTTGTGTGTTAGTTTGAATATGTTTGTGTGCATTTACACTTAGCATATTTTTTTTTATATACTTTAGTAAAAGACCTTTCTATATCACCTTGACAAATCTATGTTGTTTTTTTTTTTCTTTCCAGCAAGTGAAAATCGTTATAGTTTTCGTTAAAGCTTCACTGAATGTCCAACTGGATGATACAAACTTAAAAAGCACATTGACTGGAAAATGTAAGTGTGCCATATCAAGTTTAGTAAAAGCATCTTATTTTCATGGATTCATTACAAAACAGCACTCTGAACATATGACAAAAAGAATTTTTCATTAATACATGGGGACGTATGTCGGCGGTGTACATCTTGCGACTTTCAATCTGAGGGTCCTGTAAGAGCCAAAAAAAATTGTTTACGTCATGGAGAAAATTCACTCTATGTTTATATTCTCTGCTGTGTTGGGGATGAAAGAAGGGCACTACAAAACTCAACATTGTTTCAAAGGAATTGGATTGGTCCACCTTGCACCTGTGATCTTTCTTTATGAATAAAAGTTATTAAATTAGCAATGATCTTGATTTCAAAAGCATTTGCGAACCCCCTGTATTTTATGTTTGCGACCCTCTGTATTGTATTGTAAGTTTCTTCAGAAAAAAAGGACAAGCTTAGTTTCTCTGTCTGGAAATGCTCAATGTTCCATAGTTTTTATATAATGGAGAACATTTGCTGTAGTTATATCATAATTTTTTATAACAAAGTGAAAGCCTTTTTTCAAGAAAAAATATGTTTATGTATTAAAGCTTAGTTATACTTTCTAACATTAATTCATTTTTGAAACATTTTATTTAGCTTTACATCTGTACCATAAAAATAGTTAATAGCTATTTATTTTTAATACAGATTCAATGCAAATAATAGCTTTTTAAAAAACATTAAAGTTTGAAATTTATCAGGAAAAAAAGAAAACTACAATAACATTAACTTATACATGTATTGCTTTAACTCTTCTTTTAGACTCAAAAAGAACTTGGTCAGATTATCTCCACTTACCTATATCTTAACCTAGAAGGCCAAGGGTAAGTAGCTTGGTTTCATTTTTTTTTAAAGCAACAGCTTTACAGTTAACAAAACTAATCATTGTTTAACATTATTGTTAAGGAGTCAGTATGTATTTCATTGAAATCAAATTTGAGACTAAAATATAAATCCCCTTTGCAGTATGTTGTTGTCTCAAAAAACAAACCACTTTACACCAATTAAAAAGCAATTTAGAAACATAATTGATGTGAATTTAAACATATATTAATAATTCAAGAGAGAGAAAAATTTATTGAATAATTTTTTGTAATTATGTGTGTAGTCAATGTTATTTGACAATACAGATTTTGATATTTAAATAATTGAAAATCCAACACATACACATTCTTAGTGAACTAATATACATGTAATCACTAAATGAAACAGCAATACATTCACTCCAACGTTACCCTAGAGACAGATAACAAGCCATCATACCAATTCTTTTTTTATGCCAAAGCAAAAATCTAAAAATTCACTGTTTAAAAAAAAAAACTATAATAAAGCATTTTGAAAAAGTAAAAAAAAGCTCATGGTGTTCGTTGGTGATAGGGAACCAGCTGACACTGTTGACCCCATGATGTCAGCCTTCTCTCCTATTTCATTAAAAACAATTTATGAATTGCATTCAATTTTGCCTAAACCGCTCATCTTTATACATTTATAGCATACATTTTTGTCTCAAAATTCCATTCACTTAAAGGAGATAAGCATTCAAAAAATGTGAACATGAGTGCTGAACTATGTTGCCCCACACAATTATAGAAAAAAAAAGCATTAAATGTGCTTAAAATATTTCAATATCAACAATATGTTATTTATTTACAATTCCTCAAAGTTTCTTTTGTTCACTTACAATGGAGCTAGTTATAAGTGTAGATAATTGTGAGTCTGGGTGGTGAACTTGATATTTCATTAGACATTCGACATCTGAGAGGTGCGTAAAATAAAACTGGGAATTATTGAGACTTAAACGGCATTCATTGGCTGCATACAATACCTTAAAATGTATTTGGTTGTTAAGACTGACACCCTTGTGTCTTATGCACTGACCCTATATCAGTGGTGTAAGCTGACAGGTTATCACATTTTTTATCTGGTAAGAATAACAGAAAAATTGTAATGCCAGTTTGTAAGCCTAAAACATAAATTTTAAACTTGCAAATAATAAACTTTACTTTTTGGTTAAAAATATATTGAAAGTACTTTTTTTTTTTATCTTTCAGTATATCCAGTTCAACCCAGACAAATTTCACTGCCAGTCTTGTGTTTAAAGTAGCAGTTAATGATGAAATTATCAATGCAGTTGCTGAAGCCATGGCTACATCACATGAGCGATTCGGTGGCAAGTTTGGAGATACTTCCTATTCATTTATTGGCCCCATTGCTATCTTCAGATCAAAAGCTGACATGGACAGCGGCAAATCAGGTAGGAATTTTCAATGTCCTGAACTCCTAATTTAATATAGTCTTATAAATTAAGCAAACTTTAAAAAAAAAAAAAAAAAAATTCTAAGAAAAGAGATGTTATCTAGAAAATATTGTTAAACTAGTGCAAATTT
This sequence comes from Bulinus truncatus, assembly GCA_021962125.1. Classification (NCBI taxonomy): domain Eukaryota; kingdom Metazoa; phylum Mollusca; class Gastropoda; family Planorbidae; genus Bulinus; species Bulinus truncatus. Next base: position 357,274 of record JAGDYQ010000381.1, on the reverse strand, counting down.
GAAATAAGTTTTTTTTTACTTCTTAAAATAGTACTATCATTGAGTTCCAATAGGTCGCATACACTAATAAATATCTAATCTAAAAATTTAATGATTATATTCATGTCCTTGATAGACCTGTAGAGTTTGTGTGTTGAGAGAAAAATTTACTTTTTTACAAATTAGGTTTCATATATTTTTTTATCTTTTCATTTTGTGATGTACATTTATCTATGTTGAGCTCATCCTACCAGAAGACAGTTTAATTCTATAGATCAAAAGTTAATTTGCTTTTCTTTCAGGATAATTTATGATGTTTTTGATGTATTTGTCCGTCATATTATTTCACTACTTCAGTATATTAGCGTTAGGCTGGAGAATGAATCTCTTAAAGTATTCTCATAGAATGTTCTGTAGAATGAAGCCTGCAAATAAAAATCTTCATGTAATCTGTGACAATATTCTCTCTAAAAAACAAAACTGACCTGTTGTCCACTGTCCTATCCCTAGCTATCACCCCTTGATTTATTATTTGTATCATTTCCCTTTTGGTTTTATGTTTGTATGCTTGTGGATATGACCTGTGCTTTTGTAAAGTCAAGCACGCTTTGACAACGGGTATGACTGGTATAGGTGTAGTGATTGGTTAAGGATCATGTAACACTGTGAATAGGGAAGGGTTTATAAAGGCAGTCTGAAGAGACACCAAACAGCTATAAAAATGCTCTTAATTGATTCAAAAACAAATATAAAAATTGTTAAAAGTTCCAAACTTCTTCAGGAAATTGTTGGATATATTTTTTTGAAAAAAAAAAAAAAATATATATATATATATGCAGGACACTCAAAATTTATTTCAAAGGTTAAAAAAAAATAATTGATATATTTTAAAAAATATTTTTCAGCTCTTCAGTGGTGCAGTACCCTCGCCAGCCTCCAGACAAAATATAGCTTCCCCTCTTTGTAGCATAGACAGTAACTGCAATAATACAGCAACTTTCTATGAATGTAAGTACAATGTTGTTGTTTTTTTACTTTGATGATCTTTACATCTTCTGACCCCTGTCCATGAGAGAATGTAATATTGGCTAAAATACATAATTTACAGATTTTTACCTTGTCCAGAGTCCATTAACAAAGAAAATAAAAAAAATTATGTGATCCTGAAAGAATACACAAAGCATATTCCTTTAAAATACATTTTTTTTTTTTTTTAGTTCTGAACCTTCCTTCATATATCTTGCCTGATCATTCTTTTCTATATTATAATGTTGTAAAAAACATTTCAACAAAAGTGAAACTTTTACATGGACATTCATTCGTAACACTGTCACAACTGACAAACATTAGTCAAAAAGATTCTATGACAATTAGTTTTTTCCAGTCTAATATAAAAAGTTTAAAATTGTTAATAATAACATGCTATGAATGTTTTACCCCTTATGGACACTGTCCAAATAAACAGCAGTTTGTTAACTGATTAATTGTTTCATGCTATGAATGTTTACACCCTTATGTACACATTCTAAATCAACAATTAAATTACTCTATGATTATAGGTTGTTTTATTAATTAAAATGTATTTATATTTCAGGTGTCTCATCAGAAGGTAAGAAGCTTATCTCAGCACAATATATAAACTGCTAAAAACTAATTAAATACAACTAAAGTGTTGAAATATATAATTTTTCCTTGTACATGTAGTAGTAACTTTTAAGTTTTGTTGAAAATTATATTTGAAGTATTTTCAACATTTTTTTTCAATATTTAAATGAATGTAATTTGATTTATTTCCATTAGGACTATGTTTTGTATTTTAGTTTGTTTATTGTCTGATAGCAAACAATTTTTTTTCATTATATTCCAGACCCTCTGAAAAAACAAAGAGGTGAGTGAGCAATATCTTCTTTTTTTTAAACTATTAATAATACATTAACATTATTGAATGCCAACACAAGTTTTTTTCACAAAAATTGACAGAAATTATTGAGGTTTTTTTTTTCCTCAATTAACAAAACAACATTGGTAATTAACTCTTTATTCATCTTGACAAATACTTAATGTGGACATGACATTGAATAAAAAACAAACTTCACTTAATTAATATGTAAAAAGAAAAATCAAAAATAGAAAAGTCTTCTGTTTGCATTACTCTCTTGGCTAACACAAGAATAAACATCAATTGTGACAAAAACAAGGAAATCTGAACCAAGACATTGAGGCGTACACACGGTACCACTAAATTTAACAAAGTCATTTTCAGATTTCTTTTGTCATTCTAAAATAATTTTTTTTTTTTTTAGACTTATATCCATATGGACCGGGAGCTTCACGGATAGTCAAATCACTCCACTTACTAACTACTGGTGGTGGAGTTTATCCAGCAGCCCAATCTACTTCTCCTCTGGTGCTCCATTTGGTGACAAAAGAACAAAGCAAGCTTTTGTGAGTTAAAAAATATAGATGAAGGCATTAGATAATAACTAAACTAGCTAAATTTAAAAAGTTGGGTAACCATTGAAAAAAAAAACACTGAATACTGTACACACTTGTACTCTGATTCTTAAAAAAATCTCTTGTAATGTATTATAGAAATGATCATCAAAGGAAAAAAAATTTTTTTTTTTTTTTTTCGTGGATGTTGTTGCTTACCAATAGTCTGTAAATCTGTATAGTCTGTATAATGTAAATCAATATGACATATGCCATTTTTTGGGTTTTTTTAAGATTGACACAGGTACTTTAGTAAATTAAGAAAATCATTCATATATTGGTATTTTAAATCCTGTTTTCTATTTTTTCTTTTTGAGTATTTCTGATTAAACATGTAAATATTGTCAATACCATCATCGCAAATCAGGATAAATACTTTTCCCTAACCCAAACAAAAAAGATCTATAATGTTATTTGCCATCTTGGCAAAATGCATTGGTGGTTTTCATTAAGTCCCAACCCCAAACAATACCAGAATAATCGCATTTTACTGAAGCTATACCACAGCCATCCAAACACAAAAAACTTCCCATTATTATAACTTATTACTTGGCTAGTAATGCTGTGTGTAATTTTAAAGCTGGATCCTCCCTTCCTATAACTTCCGATTGCTGCACACAGCTCAGTTCAGTGCTACACATGGCTCAGTATAGTTAAGAGACATAATTTAGGGGGCTCATGGACTATTATGTAACCTTTTTTTTCTTCTTCATTTCTCCCCACCCCCCCACCCTTCCAGCGATCTCTTTTTTTTTTACCATTCCTTAACAGTATGTCTACACTTTAATGTGTTATGTCATAAGTTATTTACCCTATTATTGATTCTTTTTCTGAAAAATGTATACACTGGCATTTGTAATGACGACATTTCACAGTATTTTGATGAAACATAATACTAATGCTGTATTAATACTATTTAAACAGGTCCAGGCTAACGGGGTGATCAGATTTGGCAATGGATATGATGCCTGGTGGCCATATTTTTACTATGATCCACATTATCAAGAGAAGGTCTACTGGCTCCATATTGGTCTTACTTTAATTACTACACTAATAATGGGATCACTTATTACCAGCTTTATGAAACATCAGTAGTGGGTGAAACCAACACTGTAATACAAAGAGCCAGTTCAGAGGTAGGAAGACTTCAATTGTTCTGCTTGATAGAAATAGAATTAAAATCTAAAATATTTGCAAATAAATGACTGTTACTTTTTACTTTTTTTTTTTTTTTTTATTTATAAATCAGATCAAAGAATTTTTTAAGCTGTCAAAATTCAAAGTGACATCTGTGTTAGTAGCCACCTGGGTAAATGTTGAGCAGAGCCATACAAGTGGTACTCTTGGATATGTGAATATTATGTTTGGTACTCATCAGAGTCTTGGTTTAGAAATTGGTACCAAATATACTATGATCAGTACTGCAAATCCGTAAGTTTACTTCATCAGCACTCTGCGTACAATTCTTATTAGATATATTCTTAAGATAATAAATTTGTTTTAGGATTCAGGAGTAAAATAGTCTGAGTAATAGTGTGTACATTGATATGTAAAACAATTAATTTGCCAGGTAGTGCCATATATGTAGAAAATAATGACAGGCCCGTCATTTTCTGTCCTATACATGTTATGAATTACATAAAAATCATAACTTCTATTTAACTTGTTGCCTGCATACTCTTTGCTAGGTCAAAAAGAAACCAGCACATTCCAAGCTGTGTACGTAACTGATGGAGAGGCTGGGTATGCCATAGTAACATACAAAAAAGGAGAAATGAAATGGACATATGAGCAATGGACACCTATAGTGGTTGGTTTTTCAAACTCTGAAAAGACCAGAGACTACGGTGTTACCAACACAGACCTGACCACCAAAATGGATGTGTTAACATGGAATACAGGTACAGTTTTCAAATCAAAATTAATTTTAAAAACAGATAAGGTATAAGTTATTTAAAAATTCATAAAAATATTACTAGATGTTCAGGTGTCTTATTTTCCTGCATTGTTTGACATAAGCAAGCATCAATATTTATCATATAGATTAAATACATCAAACAATAATGTATTTATTTAATTCTTATATTTTACTCCTTGCAGTAGCCCTCTTCAATCACATTAAAAGAATATGTACAGTATTTATGTCAAAATACAGAAAAATATTCAATTATATATTTTACAACTAGGTCGCTATGGAACGTGGATAGAACAAGTTGGCAAGATTGAGAATCCTGACAGCAAATGTATGAGATTTTACCAGGAGAATCAGAACTTAATAGCTGATAAAACTCATCAGGCCAACATTAAGAAACTGTGCAGTTGTCCCTGCACGATTGACAGATTGGGCAGGCAGTGGTGGTGGTGTACTCATTTAACTATGCAGGAGGCAACACTTACATGTATTGTGCTGCGATAGGCCAGACAGCTAAAAATAGACTTCTCCAAGGAAATCCTCTAAACAAGGTAAAAAATAATCAATAACAAAAGTTGTTTTTTTTTTTAAATTACAATTTTATTAAATTTTAAATTTAAAAACAAATGTCATTTCTGGTTCCAGTTGTGCTGCTACAGGTATACATATCCGACTTTTTGGTGGGACTGGTATGCCTGGGAACTGGCCTGGAGAACTGCATCGTACGTAGATCACAGAAATGAGTTCCGGGGTCACCTTCTGCTGAATGATCCATGGTGGTGGTGGGGGAAGTAATGATGCAAGAAAATCAAGAGAAGAAGATTTCCCAGCCCTCACAGGTGGTGCTGTGTTGATTCCAATTCTCCTTCCAAGTTTTGTGCATTGTATAATAAAGTCAGGCCTGACTTGGGCTGTTCATTGAATGCAGAGTTTGTTTCTGGTTTGTACCTTAATTAGATTTCATACCAGTTTGAAGTGGTTGTAAATGTCTCAGTTTACATTATTTAAATAAAATACACTTATTATAATTGCTATTTTGACTTTTTTTTTAGGCAGTGCCTTGGGAGACCCCATATTAATACACTTGACGGCAGAGGATATACTATGAATGGAAAAGGAGAGTTCATACTACTGTCTATCAGTGAGCAAAATTTCATGTTTCAAGCTCTCGCACTAAGCAAGCTTTAACAGCTGATGGAAATTCATCAAAAGCTACGGTATTTTCAGCATTTGCAGCTAAAGATGGAGATAATGCCACATTCCAAGTTGAGCTTAGCGCAGATGGCAAGAGTAAGAATTTTATGATTATCATTTTTTTGTTTTTTACTACCATAAAAATATGTCAGTTTAATGGCGACATTATATTATTTATAGCTACTTATTTCACACTACTTGTAGACCAATCGCTTTATCCCTGCTAGCAAGACACACACACAAATACACCCGCAGGAAAAATAAATAAGAAATCCTTGATTTATGTGACGAAATAAAGGGAAATGGAAGCAATAATCAAGCCGAGTCAGATTCAGCTACAGGCAGATAATCTGCCAGATTAAAAAAAAAAAGTGTAACTAGTGAAAAAGATTCGGCTAGAAAAGCAATGCTTTATTATTAACTTGGCAGTGATAAAAGTGAACTGAGGGGAAGGTTATGAAACTCTAAAAAAAAAAATCACCAGAGCGCAACTAAATAAGGTAGCAGAAATTGAAGAAATGGCAGCAGAAATAGAAGATAGAAATGGCAATCCCTTATAGAAAATAAACGTCAGCTGAACTGATGGACAGAATATTGCTGGCAACTGAATAAATACAATCTTCGCCCTGATACCAGAATCCTCTGGCTTGACAGTAAACCGAAGGTCACAAGCCTATTGAAAGAAGTGAAAGAGGCCATTTAAAGCCTGATTAATGGAAAGAGAATAGAAAATGTCCTAGCAGAGCTGCTTCATTAAACATGTATTGGAATAAGCACAAAGGCAACTCACTTTATTTTGTAAGAGAATTAAACATACTAAAGTTTGCCCTGCTGATAGGACTCAGTCTATTATTAATGCCACTTTCAAAGAAAGGAAACTTTAAAGATTGTCAGAGCTACTGAACTATCAGTCTCTTTAATTACCTCTAGTTAAGTCATTCTAAAAGTTGTCATGAATTGCCTTTAGGCCTTTGCAGAAGAGTTGATCTCAGAATAAAGGAAAGGTTTTAGAAGCACAGTGATTCAAGTCTTTTATTGCTGTATTATGATAACCATGTTGAACCCCAACAAGATTTATATCATACTGTCATTGGATTTCAAAAAAGTTTTCAACAAAGTTTGTTTCAAGTCTTAAGGGATTTCAGCGTGATGAAAGTCAACAAAGCTCTGCATTAGCTCACATCCTTTGCCATGCTTGTATGTAACTAAATGGGAAAAGCATTCCTCCCAAATGTAGGTGTTAGGCAGGAGTGTCACCTATCGCAAATTCCTATGAAAAATTATTTTTGGGGGACAAGCAAGAAACACTTCATGACCACAACACAACACAACAATAACGATTTGTGGAACCAGCACAATGCTGATGATATAGACTTGGACTTGTTGGAGGGGGGGGGGGGACAGCAATAATGGACACCAGATGTCACAACCCCTTTCACTGAAAATCTTTTTTAGTTGGAATGGCTGCCAGACTGATTTTCATCTGTACATTTATGGAGAAATCCGTAGGTACTAGCGTATAAGTTGAAAAAAGTTATGCCTTAAAATTCACTGAAAAAAAAAACAGGGTTGGATTATCCATGGGCAACACAACATTTTATAGAATTTGGGTAAAGACATTGTACACTCAACACCACAAGGCAAACATAGACTCAACATTCATTTGGCATATCTTTATTAAATTTGCATTGAGTTATTTCTGTACCCACAACATATCTAATTTTCTAATAGCATTTAGACTTCTAATCTAAATAAAGCAAAGTGGCTGGATAGTTCAGTTGGTAGAGTGGTTGCAATGCCATCATGAGGATTGGAAGCTGGTTACCCCATGCTTATCATTTGGCGCCTAGTTTATGATGATAAAGCATGTTAACATTTGAATAAAATTACACTAAAATTATGAAATTTAATGAATATGAAAGTTGTCATGTTTTAGCCTCTTATTATGCGCGTGTCATAACAAATTTCATAATTTTCAGCTTAAAAATACTCTCAACTTATCTGCAAGATCAACTTATGCGCAGTATCTACAGTATATGATATGTTTTTTCCTTTTTCCCATCTGCCATTAACCACTCCTATGTCCTCAAGCAGTCACCAAGGCTGCAGGTTGTGCACCCTATAGTACACTAAGACCTCACCACCAAACTTTTAGACAGTTCCAGTGCCTACAGTATGTAAGATAGCATTGAGTATTGTAATGATCTACATCAATGATAAAAGTATTGTAATGATCTACATCAATGATAAAAGTATTGTAATGATCTACATCAATGAGAAAAGTATTGTAATGATCTACATCAATGATAAAAGTATTGTAATGATCTACATCAATGATAAAAGTATTGTAATGATCAACATCAATGAGAAATGTTTTGTAATGATCTACATCAATGAGAAAAGTATTGTAATGATCTACATCAATGATAAAGTATTTTGATGATCCAAGTCACATTTGGTAAGCAAGATAGAAATAAGCATAAAAGGAGAAAGACTGGAAGATGTGGAAAGCTTCAGGTACTTGGGCTCGTCACCTCTCTAAAGATGGATCCTGTGTATCTGAGATTTGCTCTTAGATTACTCTAGAATCATAACAAATGTGTTTGGCCATGACCAGACTCAATAGTGAGTACAGATTGTAAAAGTCATTGCTAATCCCCATCCTGTTCTATGGGGGTTTGAATCTTGCTCACTGCACGCTGAGACAGAAAAAAAAGGATGCATACATCTGAGACCAGATTCTTAGAAAACTGCTTAAAATTTCATACATGGATTGTTAAGACTAATACCTACACTAGGGTGCCACTCAATGCAATGGGAATTTTTTTTTTTTTTTTTTTTAAGTTTCGTTGTCCCACCCCCTAGTTTTTTTCCTTTTGTTATGTTAAGTAATTTTACCAAGTTTCATGAAGATACAGTGATATTTAGAGGTAGCTCAATGGACTCAAAGTTTTTTATTATATGCGAAAATGCCTGTATTTGACATACAAGGCAAACCGGAGGCAATTTCTGTTACTTATTTATATAATTTCTGTTACTTATTTATATTTTCAGTGTCAGTGCAATATATATTACTGCTAGTGCCACAGTAACGATGAAATAAGTTGTTCAGTTCTGGCATTAGGCACGCATTCCAGTTCGCAATGCCACATAATTGCCAAGATAAAGGATCTCCATTCAACATGGATTGGAATAAGAAAAAATGTATACCGCCCAGAACAGATACTCAGAAGGAGAAGGAGCACCAATTTACTGAAAGTTTGACTGATTTGTTTGATGTTGCACATGCTGAAGCATTAACTAAGATGCAGGTACTTGAAGACATAAAATTTCTTGAAGCACAAAGAGAGAAAGGGGAGGCATGGTTGCATGGGTCCAGTGGATATGGTGCTAACTCAGAATGAACAAACGTCTCATAAAAGGCCCTTAGAGCAAGAATATCGTAAGGAAAAAGGAGGCTAAGCGGATGCAACATGAGGCAAAGAAGATGGAGTTTAGTGCCAGCAATGACAGTGACACAGAGGCTAAGAGCACCAATGGTTGTGATCCTGATGAACTCCGAACCACCTGAAGTGTCTACTAAACCAGTGAGGATCGTCCAATACACCAATATTGTGAGTCCAGGTTTAGCAGCTGTATTAGACAGAAGTAAAGTCAGTGACAGGAACGCAGTTACATAATTGTAGCAGCATCAGAATCACTTGGCCACAGTACTGCAGCCCTGGCGATTAATAAGGAATCAGTCAGACATAGCTGACGTAAACATCGTGAAGCAGCAGCTACAGAGATTCATGCACCGTTTCATCCAAACTGCCCATTATCTGCGCACTGGAATGGAAAAATGTTGCCTACATTGACATTAAAAGAGTTAGTTGATCGTCTTGCTGTTCTGGTATCCGGTGATGAAACAATGAAGTTGCTGGGGAGTACCAAAATTGTCACATGGAACTGGAGAGGCAGAGGCAACAGCCGCGTTTAATCTTATTCAAGAATGGAACATTGCTGATAACATCAAGTTCATGTGCTTCGACACTACGGTCAGTAACGCTGGCATAAACGCAGGTGCCTGCATTCTTCTGGAGAAGAAACCTTGCAGAGAATTGATCAGCTTAGCATGCAGGCGCCACACAATGGAACTCATTGTGGAAAAGGTGTTAGATTCACTGATGGGTCCATCTAGTGGATCAAATATCAAGTTATTCCAGAGATTTCGTGAATGTTGGGGCTCAATTGACACATTAATGTATGCAAGTGGAATGGGTCTCAATCCAGTTCAGGATGAACTCATTCACTTCATTCCCAGCATCGGCTAACAGTGTTTCAGCCCAGAGATGATTATTGTGAGCTTCTGCAACTGTCACTTCTTTTTTTAGGTGCAGCTTGTGGTGCAGATGAAAAGATTCTGGCTCCTGGAGCTTATCACCGAGCCCGGTGGATGACAAAACTGATTTACAGCCTTAAGATTTTCATTTTGCGTTTTCAGTTTCAACCTACTGCACGTGAATTGCCAAAGCAGCAATAAAATTATTCTCTGGACCCTTGTGGTACTTGAGTGAAATTCTGGTAGGTTTTGCATTTTTGACAAAGATGGTTCATCTGAAATAAAGTTAGTCATGGTTACATCACTTAACAAGATAACAACAGATCATCCTCGCAGAATAGCCTTCTGTCCAACATTACAACAAAATAAACTTTCTGATTTTGTATCGCAACACACCAGAAATTTTTCACAGCTTTGAACATACCACAAGATTTCCTGACCACGAATCCAGACACATGGGCCACATATAACAACTACATTGTTGGCCAGAAGAAAGTTGCGAGTTTGAAAGTCGTCGATGATGCAGCCGAGCGTGGAGTGGCCCTGGGTCAAGCATTCAATGGAGTACTAACCAATCAAGAGGAACAGAAACAGTTTTTGTTACAAGTGGTAGAGAAACACCGTCGTGACTTTCCTAATGCTAACAAGTCCACACTGACTGTCCCAGCCGCAGCTAGAATATCATTACTTGAACTTGAAGACATGTAATTAGTGAATAGTGATCTTTCAGTCTGAACTATGTTGAATTGACTCTTTATGTTTATTAGCTGAAGGTTCTGAAATTACTATCCTGGTGCTATGTACAAAACAGTTGTTTGTTCTCTTTTACAGCATTATGTGTCTTCAAATAACTTTTGATTTTTTTGTGTTACAGCAGGTTTACCGATTACCGTATGGTAATGTCACGAAACACTGATTATTGCAATACTTTGACACTGTTGAGCTGTCAATAAATATTATCAGAATACGTTCAAATTTTGCCAATTTTATTCTTATAACATTACTAACACAGGATAAAAACTCAGATATTATTTTTTGAGTGGCACCCTAACCTACACCAATACTAATGAATACAGTAAAAAAGCAAATATGACTTAGTTTGGACATGCCTTATGCCACAATACCCTGAACAATACTATAATGCAAGGTACCAGCGAAGGAGTGCTGAAGAGATGCAGACTTAGAACTGACTATCTATGGCAGTGTTCCTATAGTCCCTCCATTGACAAAACTTGTTAACGGCAAATAATGATATTTTATTTGTTGTGGAAATTAATTTATTTTTTATTCATAAATAAATATTCGAATGATTTTCCTTTTATAGGCATGGTAATTCTTTCCTGTGGAGCAGACCTGACCAAAGATTTCTATGACGATAAAAATTACAATGGATCAAACTCTGTTGCAGAGGTTCAAGTGAATAGAAAAGAAAGCAACAATAGAACATATGTAGTTGCAGCTTTTCCAACTGGTAAGGTCAATTTTATTTAGTTTTCAAAGTGAGTATTTTAATGAAGATGCTATAAACAAGTTTTTTGAGTAAATAAAATTATTGCCAGAAAATTAACAAAATCGGAAATGTTGCCTTCATTTTTAACTATGTTAAGTATATTTCTTTTCGGATATTTTTCTTAACTGTATTATGTTCTTGTATTTGAGTAAAATTCACAGCCTGCAAATTTTTTTGAGCTTTTTTCTAGAACATACATGACCAAAGTATGGTCTGTTGGCCAGGTGCCTGTTGGACTGTTTGACCTAGCCGGCATCAATAGCGTCAATATTAGTTAATTTAAACATTTCATGAATCTGATCTAGAATACTTTACATAGCGATAATGATAATAATTAAAAACACTTTTTTTTTAATTGCAGGTGTCTCTATTGAAGTTTATGTTGTAGATAAATATCTGGAATTTACCATTGCTGTCCCGAAGGATTTCAAGGGAAATGCTTAGGACTTTTGGGAAATTTCAATGACAAACCTGATGATGACTTTGTTCTTCCAGACGGAACTATCCTGAGCACCAGTGATACTGACACTGAAAGAAAAATATTTGAAGGTTTCGCCAAGAAATGTAAGTTATAATGTTGAGAGGTAATTTTGTTATCATTGGGTCAAAAAACCTTTTTTTTTATTACGTTGAGATATTTTGAGAATGTTTCTTGTTTGTTATTAACTGTATTCGTTGTTTCCTAATCGCAAATAAAAATAGTTGTATTGCTATGAATAGAAAAACAAATTTATTTATTTTTTAGGAATTCTTATCTATTGGATATTTATTTTAATGTTTTTTTGTTTTTTTTTAATTGAAATCAGGGGTAGTAACAACAAGTAACACCATTTTTAAATATAAAGAAGGAGAAAATGCCACTACCTATCAGTTCTTCAATTTTGAGCCATTCTTTTTGGAAGAAGCAAATCTCACTGACCGTGCAGCAGCTGAAGTTACATGTAACAAGAATGCTGCATGTGTTTTTGATTTACTTGCTACTGGGGATACAAAATTTCGCAAATGCAACACTGAGTTCAAGCAATCAAGCTGATAGTGCTTCAAAAAGCCTAAGTAAGTATAAAAATAACATAATATGAATGCATACATAGTTTGCCTTATGAGCTGCAAATGTTTTACTACAGCATCTTATATTAGACTTTTTTCCTTAAAGGTTATACTAATATTAAATGTATATGATAAATACTTTACTAAGTATATTTCTAGATATAAAACTGTTAGTGAATAATGGTTATATAGATATACATGTATTAAATTTATATGATAAATACTTTTCTATGTATGTTTCTACCTGCGAGTCCTGTGTTCGATCCTCTGTGAGAACCATGGAAACTATTCTAGGTTAAATTTAGTGTAAAATCCCACAAGTCCACCCAGCTTTAAATAGGTACCTGCCTTAACTTGGGGGAAGTAAAGATGGGCAGGCGTTGTGCTATCCACACAATTTCTTATATGTAGAGGTTATAGAAACAGATGACTGCTACACTTCATTTTCCATGATGGCCCGTTAGGGCTAGGGGAACTTAACTTTTTCTTTATGTATGTTTCTAGGTATAAAACAGTTAATGAATACATGAGATGTAGTGAATTCAATAATTTTTTTCAATTTGGGTATGCCTGCCATTATAATTAAACACAGATAGCTACATAGCTACCAAAACTGTGATGAAAAATAGTAAAATTATCTCAGTTTTTATTCTATACATTTTTTAACTCTCAATGAAATTTTTTTTTAATTTTCAGATAACAACCTGCCAATTTTAAACATAACCACCGTGCTGGATAGTAACAATAGACTTCAAGTCTATGAAGGCAAACAAGTGACTATAAGTTTCTCAGCTACTGATGTTGACAATGATGCTATCTCGTATCAATTGTTTGGAAATGTGTCTGCCAGTTTCTCAATAAATAATGCAACTGGAGTAGTTACTTACACACCTAATCCACTAGAACCAGTTCTTATTGGGTAAGTGCATCGAATGCCAGTTTAATATGAACATCCAAGGGGAAAATAATGGCTAAACCATAACTAATGCTCAATATGAACATCCATGGGGAAAATAATGGCTAAACCATAACTAATGCTCAATATGAACATCCATGGGGAAAATAATGGCTAAACCATATGTCACGGGTTGTGACTAATATGTCAAAACCATCCCCTTACTCTAACCCTTAACTTAATAGTATTACTAAGGTTAAGATGTATATTATACCATGTATAATAATATACGTGCCCGTTCTCAAGTCCCCACCCCTTTTACCCCACCCCCGTAATTGCGTCATCCGCCAGGTGGGCAACGGAAGGTGAACGAGGTAGCGGGTAACAGAAACCACGTTACATTCCTCGCGGGATTCTCCCTGGTCACTCGGCCCTGGTCGATTGCCGACAAAGGGATGGATGTCCAGTTACTACTGTCTTTGTCTATATGACGTACTTCCCCCCCCTCTCCTCATCTAGGCTCCACCCCCTAATTTGAAAGTTTGAAAGAAACATATATTATATTTGATTGGCTAAGGGTCACGTGGGAAAAGTGATATGAGGAATGAAAGATAGATTCGTAGACATTCGACCGAGGGTCCTAGGGGTGACCGGTCGCAATCCATTTGAGTGATAGCTAGTCGATTGATGTGTCTCTGTTTGAGAGAAGTGAGAAGGAAATAGAGAGAGAGAGAGTTAACTAGTGATAACGTCATTTGTTCCCCTTATTCATTTTATATTGGATTATTTTGCTGCAGTTTGGATTATCTTTGCTTATGAGAAGTCACCAGATCCCTGTTACGGACTGGTGCCTTTGTATAAATAAATATATCTTGGTGTTGTACACATGACTTGTTAAATTGATCATCGTCCCTTGTTTTAAGTTAATTGTTGGTGAGACTGTGTGTGGTAGAAACACAAATACAAATACGAGTCATCATTGAGTCAGCCCTCATACTCTTAGCAGCAAGCCAAGGATACCCTCAAAGGGGTCCTCAACACCATAACTAATGCTCAATATGAATATCCATGGGGAAAATAATGGCTAAACCATAACTAATGCTCCAATATGAACATTCAAGGGGAAAATAATGGCTAAACCATAACTAATGCTCAATATGAACATCCAAGGGGAAAATAATGGCTTAACCATAACTAATGCTCAAATCAATTTTCCTAAGTACAGTATATTGATGGCATGCTATGTAATTTGATTTTTTTATGTTGATTTTTAGATTTTATTTTTTTTAATCATGTACAATGCTAACTTAGTGAATTCAACATTGGTCTTACATTTATTGTACAATGAGAAAAAAAGAACTTGAGAAAGCTGCAAGAGCTACAGTTGGAAATAAGAATAATCACATTACCAAGCATGAAAGCTGTGAATGTATAGTTGATTCATTACTTTATACTGGATGACTGTTTATTTAATTCTGAAAATAATCTATCAGTGCTGGTTATACATGTATATTATAAATGAGTTATGACACTGCTGAGTGTAGAAGCCAGTAAAGGGTGGTAACAGCATAAGTTTGGTCCAATCATAGTTTATTATAAAAGGCTATCTGGAATTATTTAAAAAAGGCTTTAAAACATTGTGTTCTTTTTGCAGTGTTCAAGCCAAAGACGCAAAGGAGTGGACTTTCCTCCATTATATATGTTAATTTAGTAGTCTGTCCTAGCTGTAATAAAAATGGAAGCTGCAATTCAAAGACTCGTGATAAAGAATTTGAAGGTGGAAAATTCCTGCTGAATCTCTGTGACTGTTGGCCTGCGTATACAGGTACATCAAATAGTGTTTAGCTAGTGCGCTTGTTTTCATTTTAGTACAATTTTTACATCATTTTGTAGTTATCAAAGTAGACTACTTATATGGTTATACATTAAAATTATTTAGTAATCGGAGTTTGGTATTATGGCCTCATCACATTTTCATTACATGGTGAATGTGAAAATAAAGTTAATCAGCTTTTAAAATCTTATTAATAAATTTTTATCAGATAAATTTGAAAGCACGCAGGAGGGCTACAATCTATTTCTTATAACTTTTCTAAGGTGTAAATAGCTCTTAATGGTATCATTATGACCATTAAGAAGGAAGGACATTAAATTGACTGTTGGATTTTTTTTAATTATTAATCAATTAGCCCTTCATAAATGATAAAAACTAGACTCTCACGCTTTAATTTGAACATAAAAAGAAAATATCAATAAAAAAAATTGTCCTTAAATATTGAGTTCCCATAGTTTTTTTTGCTATTTTTTTGTTTAGCAATCCCATTGTATTCCAAACATTTAAATTGTGTCCAGGTGATGAATGTGAAAAAGAAGTCAATGGCTGTTTATCTGCCCCCTTGTAAACAAGGACAAAATTGCACAGATCTAACAGCTGCACAACAAGGAAACAGCACCATTGGATATGAATGTGGATCATGTCCTACAGGATATGAAAACAGAAACTCAACTTGTACAGGTGCATCAATGTTATAAATTATTGTGAATAAAAAAAACCCAGTAATAAATGTATTTTCATTCACTCATTCATTAGTCCTAAACAAGTTGTCATTGGGGGGGGGGGGGGAGGCTCAGGACTTGTGCCGTGGATTCCTCCCTTTTCCTCTCTTCATTGTGTGGTTGCCATAAAAGTCACTACATTTTGGTCAGTCTGTTCCTGAATGTTGGCAATGCACCCATTTCTAATAGGGCCTGTCCTTCATCCTCCTGTTTGGTGCCCTGCATTATAGTTTAGCACTTTGTAGCTGTAGCCAGTGGTGGGAACTGAGGTCTTCCATTGACAAAAGTGTTGGTCTATTGCTTCATGAATGAAATTTCTTTTTTTTATTTCAAATAGCTTTTAAATAGTCTTGTGATAGGCATTTTCATGCCTTATTATTTTGCTGAAATGATTTGTCTTATTTATATACATATTTTACTAATGATTTTGATGCATAAGAAACTCCATTTCAATTAATGAAAATTTTGAAATTATTAGTTCAAATACCAAACAGGACACAAGTTTATAATAGATGACAGCAAAACCATCTGGATTAAAGATGTTAATTAATCCAATAAAACCTGAAAAAAAAAGATTCATCCAATTTTTATATTTACACTAAGAATAAAAGGTCTCTAAAAGGAAAATTTGAAAACCTTTTAAAAAAATGTTTTCTTTCCTGCATTTTTTTTTCCATTTTATAACTTTGTTTCTAAAACATTATGCTAATGATTTTAATGTTGTTTGTATTTGTATCGATGTTAAATGGTGTTCAGAATGAATGTTTTCTTGAATTCTTTTTGTATTTTGAATCATCCATTCAACGGAATCCATTGCAAAATGAAAAATAGTCTTATATAAACATTATTCTGGATCCTAGACATTTAAAAGAAAATTTTTAAATAGAGTATATGAAGTTTTTAGACTAAATATTAAAAATTTTTTTACGCATCATTATAGTCATAATAGATCATTTTGGTGTTGGGGTTAGAAGAGAAAAGCTTCAGAGGAGGGCAGTTGTTTTTATATATTTTGTACATGTGAGGAATAAGTTATAATAAAATGTGTCGTATTCAAGGGATAGTTATTCATTAAAATATTTCAGCTTTCTTACTAAATTAAAGTAGCTCATTCATGATGTGTTTATTTGTAAGCTACCATTGAAAGAGTTTAGATATAGAGCTGTGGGTAATCACGCATATATGAAAACATCTTTATTCTAATTATATTCTTCATTCAAGATTTTGTTCACATTAGCCAAATTTGTCAAGTTTCATATAATCCGTTTCTATTCATTGGGGTAACTTCAGGGATACTGCAGTGGATAGGTTGTGCCATTCCTCTCTTTATTGTGTGGTCACCAATAAAGTTGTTATATTGGGGCCTGAATGAAAAGCTATTATATTCTTTAAAATGATATGCCAGATGTTTTGTTATTTTTTATATTATTCCATTAAATTAATTTCAGTTGCTGTTTTTTATTAATATTGAAACTTGTCATTTTAAACAGATATTAATGAGTGTGGCAACATAACTGCTTATTGTAAAGCAAATGAACTGTGTGAAAACTCCATGGGCTCTTTCAGATGTTACTGTGACCTTGGCTATCAGTAAAGATGCAAATAGCATCTGTTCAGGCAAGGAAGTTGAGTATACTTATAAGAGTACATAGTCTGGAATAATTGTGATCATTCACTTAAGTTGAATATGTCAATAGTTTTCATTTCTTTGAACAATAAATTGGATAGTTTATTACTTGTCTGTGATTTTTTTTTTTAATTCTCTCATATTGAACAATTTTTGTATGTTTTATTAAAGATATCTACTTTGTTTGTCTTTCTATTCTAAGGTTTTGTGCATCCAGATGACATAATTATTCTCTTTCTCTGTTTATGGTGCTAGCTATAATTTGATATACATGTATAACCTTTATCAAATGACTCAATGCTTAGCTGGCTCAACTCCTTAACCTTTGAGAGAGTTCTCAAGATCCATTTTTGATATACATGTACTATTTATGTTAGTCATGTGACAACTTTTTTCTGCTAGCATTTAAACCTACAGTTCTTTTTTTATTTGTTTCCACTTTTTGCTACTATTTATTAAAAAACAGTCTAAATCAGTTTTTAATCTACAGAACAACATTTAATATTAAAATAAAAAATCTTACTATAAAAATAGGGGAAACAATCAATAGGGGAGAAACATGCACATTTGCATGTAAAAATTAATAATGATCATTTTATCATATTTTTAAAAAAATTAAGTCTTGAACAACTTAGCGATTTAAGTTGTGATATATTTTCTAAAAATGTAAAGATTATTTACTTTTTAAAAATTAATATGTGTTGTATTCCTTTTTATTTTTGAAGAATTACAATACAATATTTGTTTTAATTGGGTTGTTTTTTTCACTATATAAAACGTTAATGTATCAGTTGGCTGCGATTTAGTGGTTTCTTTTTTACATTGCTTTATGAGAAAAAAAATACATTGCAGACTTTCATAAATTTCTTTTTATCCTTTTAAATTTCAGATATTAATGAATGTGCTGAGAGAACTCACCAATGTATAATCAAATTTGTAACAATACCATTGGCAGCTATATCTGTTCCTGCTATGATGGAAGCACCATGAATAGTGATAATAAAACATGTGTAGCACCAGGTAACAGAATTCAGCAAACTTTTCTTACTTTTTTTTCCAGTAGTTCCTCTCATTGATGATGCTTAAAATTTATATTTAAAACATAAATAAAACATTATTAATAATATGATTTAATTTTATTCTAGAATTTTTGTTAAATGTCTTAAATTGCAAGTTCAGTAATTTAACATTCACTGATTTTATTTCAGCTAATACCCCATGTAACTGTAGCCACATATGTAAGAGTGGTGGTGGGTGTGCCTGCAAGTCTGGCTATGAAGTATCAGCAACAAATACTTTAGACTGCATCGGTAAGTGTAAAATCAACAGGTGTACTATAAGCATTGCAGTTATGTTGATGTACATTGAGAAGATTTAAAATATCACTTTTAACATCTAAACTTTTTTTCACCTTTTTTTTCATTAGGTAACTCTCTAAAATCTATGATAAAACTATTTATCATCAAAGAAAATTTTTTTTTGTTTTGCAAAGGGTTAAAATACATGCTAAAAACCCACTGTTTTGTAAAGGGTTAAATTACATGCTTTATAGCCACTGTTTTGAAAAAATGCATGCATATACATGTATTTGAAAAAGACTTAACAAACACTTTTTACACCTAGTTGGAAAGAGGTAAGTTTAAAAATAAGATTTTTTTGAAATATGCATCTTGATTCAAAGTTGTCGCGATCAATATGTGCAAAGTAGTAAGATAAAAATAGGTCAGGGTTGTTATTTTTTCTTTTCATTCATTTTATTTTGAAAAATAAAATTCGAGGTAGTGCAAAAAAAATAATTTTTTTAATTTAACCCTGTTACTTGGACACAAAATAAAGTTAATAACACAAACAATACCGCTTTAGCTTGACATTTCCAGTTATTTTATATGTCTCATTTTTCTTTAACATAAAGTTCAATCATTTTAAATTCTGAATGCGTAAACAGTTTGATGATACAACATAAACAATGAATACTGGATTGCAATTGTATTTGTTCATGCTGATGTTCTCTTGAATATTTTAATTGCTGATTAATCCTTTGTAAGAGAACACTGGCATGAACAAAAACAGTCAAGGTGTAGTGCTAGGTTAAAAGTCCAAACCAGCACCTAAACAATCAACGTTTTTAGATGTTGTGCTTCTTGGTTGAAATAGATATAACCAATGATGATACAATGAAACAAAAAAATTACAAACACCCCAACCCCCCTGTTTGGGTGGCCACCTTGAAAAAATGCAAACATTTTTTTTGAGATGTCTAAATTATTTGTCAAGGTTTCAATAACTTAAAATGATATTGTGCAAAATGGCTCTTTACAAAACAGAAGTAATAGGTTTAACAAAATTTCAAAGTTTTCATTGCATAGTTTCTTAGCAAGATTATATGTGTGGTCAAAATGCAATATTGAGACAAATGTTTTTAAAAACTTTAAAATGCAGGTTAGTAAACAAATAAAATAAAATTAGATATAGTGTTACTGTCTAGTGTTTTTTTTGTGTGCAGACAGCAGGCTTTTTGGGCATATTATAAAAAAATTGAGTGGTTTGTTTTGTCTGGATTTCCATTTTGTGCACTGTCTTTGCGCACACTTGGGTTGCCGTTAATCATAACTATATACCATTATAACAAAAATGCCAGCATTTTGTCCTTTCTATTACAGATATTAATGAATGTACATCAGGGAACAAACCTTGCAGCCAGGCATGTCAAAATACAGTAGGTGGTTTCAAATGTTCATGTTATGCTGGCTATAAACTTGGTGATGATGGAGTTTCATGCACAAGTGAGTGTTTTGAAAAAGATAATGTTTATTTTTTTCTTTTGATGATGGGGCATAAATTTGACATAATCTCAAAAATTTATTAGCTTTAAAAAAAATACAAATTATTCATAATTAAATCAAATCCAAGACCTATGTGAAATTAAAATTTTATCTTTTTTTAAAAATTATCAGCTTATTAAGATTTCCTAACTAAAAATTATTTTTTTTTTCCTCTCAGAGTGTAATCCTCCATACTATGGCACGAGACTGTGCAAGTCAGTGTGTGTGTAATGGCCTTGGTAAATGTGACAATGTTAAAGGCTGCATCTGCACTGATGGCTGGACAGGCACAAACTGTGACAAAGACGGTCGATGAATGTGCCACAGTGGACAATGCCTGCCCACAAGGCCAGATTTGTACCAACACTATTGGCTCGTACACATGCACTTGTCCTTCTGGTTATTTAAAAAAATCAGGTGTATGCGAAGGTTTGTGTCAAAAATTTTATGCTAGGAGATTTTTTAATCAGACCCATTCTTTAGTACTTTATTGCGCTGAGTACTTCATTTTAAGAAAATAGATTTTTTCTTCTTTATTTCATACAGTTTAGCATTTGTTAAAACAAATAAAGCTTATGTATTAATTTCAGTATTTTTAAAGCTCTTGTTCGAATAAAATACATTAACCCTTAAAAAACCAACACTGTGTTTTACAATTAAAATTGACAATTTCTAGTGTCATTTTTGCTATTTTTTTTGGAATGGTGCAGATCTCTTATTCAGTGCACATGAAGCCCTTAGTGCCCTGCAGGGCAGTGTTTGGGAACCACTGGTTCTTTTTTATGAAATTATTGTTGTTTGTGTTATATTCCCAGACATTAATGAATGTGCTGATGTCTTGACTCACAACTGCAGTCTAGCTGTTGAGGACTGTGTCAAGGAATAGGGAGGATACTCTTGTGCCTGCAGAAGTGGCTATGCACGAAATGCTAAAACATCAATTTGTGAAGGTAAAATATTTTATACAAGTTTAAATTAAAGAAATAGAAATTTATTAAATACTAGTAAAATATTTTAATTCAATTAATAGAAGGTTGCAAATGCTCTTAAGTAGGATTTAATATACTATTGCTGTAATATATAATAAGCTCTTATATCAATTTACAGATATCGATGAATGTTCCAAACTCTCTGACAACTGTGAGCAGGTTTGTGTTAACATCCCTGGCAAGTTTAACTGTGACTGTCGTTATGGTTATCGACTGGCTTCTGACAGGGCCTCTTGTGTACTAGGTAATAAGTGATGTAGTACTTGGTGAGCTAAGTGACTGCCAATTTCTACACAGCTGCTCTTACTTATCAAACGTTTTAAGATTTTACATCCGTCTCTAGACTCATTATCATCATATAGTCCTTAACAAATTTTGTCCTGAGAACGGAGCATGACTCTATTTCACATAGATATTTGAATAACCACACAAGACCAGCATGTCCTGAGCAAAAATATGAGTTTATTCAAGACACAGTAAAATAAACAGAAAATAAAAAAATCAATAAAATGAAGAAGGAAATATTAAAAACAATCATAGTCCAGATATGAATTTCACCAATCACAATACATTGTGTAGTTCTTCAACTGTCCAAATTTCTCAAGTATACAAATAATACAATAAAATGACCATATGCAGCACAAAATACATTAGTCTCATACTGTAACTGTACATCCTGCACAGCCTCCTCCACTTCCTTGTTGAAAAACTTCATCAGTTACTTACAAATACTCAGCTACATTCTAGATAGTTGAATTAAAAATCTCTGTAAAGGTTATGTGTGCTCATCCAATACAAGATACCGTATTTTTCGCCGTATAAGACGCTCCGGCATATAAGACGCACCCAATTTTAAAGGACGGAAAATCTAGAAAAAAAAAAGATTCTGAACCAAATACTGTACTAAAATATTTTTATATCAACTAGTATAAAGTAAACAGCAGTTTAAGAACAATTTTATGTCAACCATGTAACATATTAAGAACAATCTTTACTCTCATTAACAGTCGAGTAAGGTCAGTAAACAGTGAAAGTAACAAAAATCAGTCTGTAATGTTTTTATTCGAACCCCAAGAATTCCTCGGCTTCGCTGCTATCAGAAATGAGGAAGGGGGACAGATCCTCTTCGAGAAGTCATTGTCATCACTTTCTTCCTCACTGGTGTCAAATAAGACGTTGTCTTCTGTTCCGTCCAAGGCATTACTAATGCCACACTTCTTGAAGGATTTACACAACAATGTCCTCCTTCACGGGAGTCCCATGACCTACAACCCATTCACACACTTGTGTGATAGTGGGCCTCTTCATCCGCCCAGTAGGTGTCAGATCATGGTTCCCAGCTGCCATCCAGGTGTTCCACTCCTCACACATCAGAACTTTGAATGGCTTGATAATGGAAACGTCCAGAGGTTGCAGCTGGCTAGTATGAGGCCACCAGGAATCACAGTAGCTATTTGGGTTTTAACTTCCTTAAAGTTCTTTTTAGTATTTTCCGTAATGTGCGCTTCCTAAACTGGTCAAGCACCAACAAGGAAGATTTCTTCAGAAGACCGCCAGGACGTTTGGACCATTACCTCCTTTGTCAATCCACAGCCTCATGCCATTTTCGTCCATCCACCCTTTATCGTGAACATGCACGATTTACTCCCCGTGGGATTGTTTCTTTTGGGAACGTTTTCCTTTTAAAAATCAACATCGGAGTCAGTTTGCATGTAGTATCGGCACAGTTTTACATTTAATTTACCGTGTAAGTTGGTCCGCCTGATTTTCTCATACACACGAAGTTTTTACGGTTATGGTTTTGGCTCCTTTGTTATCTACGGTTCTGTTAGATGGCACAATATGACAAACGTGGAGGGCGGTGTGTCTTCTCCCCTCTTCCCGATTCGGGCGGAGCTTCAGAGTTATTCTTCTTCCTCACGTCAATAACAAACTTGTGAAGAAGAATCTTTCTTTGATTCGTATTCTCATAGGCATTTTTTGTGCAATTCTGGTTTTGGTGCGCATAGAAAGGCCAGATCTCTTCATAAATCTATAGCACCACTAGTGGGGGCGGAGCAAGACCGGCAGTATGAGGTAGGGAGGGCGGTATCTTCTTCTCCGGATTCGGGGGCGGAGCAACTCCTTCTGCCCATAATCACCAGGCATCCAATCAGCGGGGCGGGGCAGAGTACGGACATCAGTAAGCATTAGCTGGAGGAGGCGTTGAACCAGTGAGGCAGACATGCGGACATTTCAGGGCAGCATGGATTGATCGGGTGCCCGGGAAGCGGCGAAAATTGTGCCCCACACTGCCCAGCAAGGAGTGAGACTGCTCGGGGAGACATGAGGGAAGCCCGAACACACACAGCCTGGCCGTGCAGGGAGGGTCACAGAAGTCACCACAGCCCGCAGTGCGTGCCCTAAATCCAGCCCGCAGCACACACTGCATAAGGAGGGACTAAGCAGTAAGCGCCACACAAAAGTTGGGGGCAGTTTTGGTGCATGTAAAATGTGTATTTGCCGTATAAGACGCACCAATCCTTCCCCCCCCCACCCCCCCAGTTTTGGGGAAGAAAAGGTGCGCCTTATACGGCTAAAAATACGGTACATTCTTTGCATAGAAACAAAAAGGGAAATACCCTGATTACAAAACATGAGTGATAACCACCAATAATGACCATTGCAGTTGGATAGGTCTCTCACTCTTCCAGTTATCATTAAACCGTCAGCTGGAGTCAAGATATCTGAGCCTTATCTGCACTGTCTATCAAAATAATTAGACCATACCTTTTTTTTCCTCATATCTCAAACCATTTTCTGTCATGAATTTATGAAGGTTAACATTAATAAAGATTTCATAATTTTATGTTATATTTGCTTTAAGAAAAGGATGTGTGTGCATCATTTAAAAGTGAACTCAACTGTACCCAGTTCTGCACTGTCAACCATCATCAATGTTCCAAGATGTTTTTGTGAGAATTGATATGACCTGGTTGGTAAAACACAGTGTGTCAAGAGCAGCATTAAGTTTGTTGTAAAATTGTATCTGTGGTTGAGGTTCATCCATGGCACCTGGGCATATCTGATAAGTGACTTTTGGTTCTGTAATTTAACAAAAGTAAACATTTCACTTTTTACAGAATTGTAAGAGAAGATTGCAATAGTTTTCAAAATTATTAAAAAACAAATCTATGTAATATTTTATCAAAATTTGAAATTTTATTTGCAGATATGATTCATTATAAAATATATCTTTTAAGCATAATTCTACTCTGGTAATACATGAATTAAGAAAGCTTTTTTTCCCATGATTTTCAAAAAATGATAAAGATTTGTAACCATAAATAATTTTGAAAAAAATGTATCCATTTGAAGAAGATATTCTGATTAATGTATATCTTCAGACATTGATGAATGTAAATATGATAACCTGAACTTGTGTGGTTATAAAGTTGGAATGTATCAATGTACCTGGAGGCTACAACTGCTCTTGCCCTGCTGGTCAGATGTTAGACAATGATGGACGTTCTGTGGCCTGGTAAGTACATTTTGAGAAAAATAAATTTAATTATTTTCTTTAAGCAGAAACTTGATTATTTATATTTTATCTTTTTGTAAAACATGGATTTTACTAAAAAATATTTCCTTAATATAAAAAAAAATTCTTTTCTATCTAACAATCCTTCCAGCTTGTGGGTCTGGAAAATCTAAATTAATTGTGCTAAAGACTGCATGTGGTATTGGTGCAACGAAATAAAACTCCAAAAACTGGGTGTGTTTGTCAAACAGGCTTCCAAGGCAAGTTCAAAAGTAATTTTTTTTTTTTTTAAAAAAGGTGAAAGAAATGAGAGAGGCATCGAGGGGGACTAGGGTGTCAACTGTTCTTCCCCCACCCATCATCTGACCTCCTCCCACTATATTGCATAATGTTGACTTGCACCCAAAACACATTTCACTTCCATTGAATACTTATAAAAAAAAAATAAAGCTTCCATTGTTTTTAATTAATGTATTAGCTTTTTTATTTTTAAAATACCGGAGCGACAATCATAAAAATATGCTGGTATTTCCTTCATGTTTAATTTTACCAAAATTAAAATAGTCTATTTCTTCAAGAATATGAATTTATTATTATCAATCACTGTTAACCAAACTTCTCTTTTCATTTTGAAACTGAAAGAGTCAATAGATTTTTGTATCAAAAACCGATACTTTTCATTGATATTTTTTATCAGAAAAAAGCTTTTATCGCTGTAATTTTCACTTACATTGCATTACTGTTCTTACAGGAGAATTTTGGTGATAAAGATGCTGGATGAATGTAAAGTTGGCCTTCGAAAATGTGCCCTGACTGAGGAATGCTACAATACATTTTGAAGTGTTGAATGTCGGGTGCCTGAAAGGTTACAGTAAAGTTAACCATGACTGTAAAGGTAGACACAATAGATGCATCTCTTAGCTGTTGAATTTAATAATGTTTTTCTTTACAATATCATCAAAGGAACAAAATGTTATTTAAAAGTTATAATTTGGCTGAAATGTAACATTTTATTTTAATTTTTCAAGTCTGAAAATAATTTCTTGTATGTACTAATTAAAAAGTAACATTTTTCATTACAGATTAAACAGCCAATCAATGAAGTATGATATTTACGTTTATTTAGATGACAATGAATGTGCTTTCCCAACAACCAATGACTGTGATCAGCTGTGTGGAGAACTATGGCTGGTGGTTACTCATGCAAATGTAACCAAGGGCTACAACTACAATGGCACTTTGAAAAAATGTCAAGGTATAAAATGTCTAATTTTTACCATTAGGGCTAAATTGTTTTAACAGTAATTGTTTTTTCTCCTTGTTGAATTTAAACAATGCTTTATGCAGTAAGTTAAAAAAAGTAAGTTCCCCTAGCCTTAACAGGCCATCGGGCAGATGAAGTGTAGAATTCATCTGTTTCCATAACTCTGGTATATGAAGGGATTGTGTGGTTAGCACAACGCCCAGCCGCCTTTGCTTCCTCAATATAAGTCAGGTACCCATTTAAAGCTGGGTGGACTTGTGGGATGACTTTGCACCAAATTCACCTGGAAAATTCCATGGGGCTTTCACTCGTAGATCTGAACCCAGGACTCTGAGGTCGACAGTCGAGTATCTACACCACTCTGCTATCAGTCCCACTTTTATAAAGTTAAAATTATAAAAAATGTCTGTTTCTTTAGAATGATGATCTATTTTCTGACAATATTAAAACCTCAAATGGTTAGCAATGTATCAAATTTATTTTAAAATTCACCCATTTTTCTTTTTATAGGCTTGATTGTAGTCTTGGACTTTTTCCATGACAACGTATAGTAAAACCTTCAGTTTTTTTTAGCAAAAAACGATCCATGAAAATGTTAGCATAATGCTTCAAAAATATATTGAAAAGCCTCAATTATATTTTTAAATTCACAAGTCTTGGCATTAAGTTTATTTTTTTTTAAATTATATCTTTAATTGTATCTGATAAGTTGTTCTAATAGTGTAGCACATACATATTATATAAAACAGAAGTTTTATTTAAAAACATGAATTTCTTTCTAGTAAACATTTTTATATAAAACAATGAATTCTGAAACTAATTTGTTCTATCACAATCGAACACTGACCTATATAAGTAATGTTATTACAACCTATTTATTCATCTTATTAGACTTTAGACTCTTTATAAAATGTGTTTCTTAGTATGTATTTTAGAGTGTCTAGAATGAACTAAAGGGATTTACAAAGGTTCATATTTCAATATTTACTTCCATTTTCATCTATGGCTTTTAATAGTGACAATTTATTCATTTAGTGAAACCAAAGTAACAAACTGCAACTATTGCAAATGCTTTACAATACAGTTTTATTGCCTTTTTATTTGGACAACTGGAAAGAAAAAAATTACTTTCAGATATTGATGAATGTAGTTGAAAAATGGACGGATGTCAACAAGGTTGTGAAAATACAGAAGGAGGTTATAGATGTACTTGTCCAGCCGGTCTGAAATTGAAGACTGATGGAAAATCTTTACAGGGTATGTGAATGGAAGAATTTTTTTCTAGTTCCATCTTATTTATTTTGGTGTTAAAAAAAATGTAGATTTATTTTACAGTTATCTTTTTTAGTTACACCAGGCTGATTAATTTATCATTCTTTTTTTATTTTTTTTTTTTAATCCTCATCTACAATTTGATGACTTTAACTTTTGTTAGGGCTCATGTCAGATTACTTTTATATAGGCAGATTATTTAAAAGAATATCTTAGACCAATTATACTTGATGTTTTGTATTTAACTTAAATATATTTTTCCAGTTGATAAAACTTGCTCAAACAGTATCTGTGAGGGTCTTCTTTTAAGATATGTCAATAGTTCAAATGCACAAGCATGTTACTGCGACTTAGGCCAGCAAGTTAATTCTGGCAACTCATCTGACTGCATTGGTAATAAAGTCTCTTATTTTGCTTATTTTGAAGGAAAAAGTTGAAATAACTTTAGCCCCTACAATTCTTTGCTGTCATGGTGTGTTTGTTAAAAAAAAAGTTGAGTTATGGAGCATTCTAGATGTATGTTTGGGATTTTTAAGCTGAGTTGAGAGAAATCATGTTTGCCATGGTTAAGTGAAGTAAGGTGATTGGATGACTATATCATGTGACCAATGGGACTGGACAGAGGAAAAAAGGGTAAAAGGAGTCATTAGGATTTGAGCTGTTGGACAGTATGCTATTGGCTGTTATGAGAGGAGTACAGTATGTTTGGAGAGTAGTAGATCCTTGTTGTATGAATGATTTGAGGGGTTGAAGTATCTTAAGTAATTGGAAGAGTTTCAAGCGATGTTGGTCTAGTTCAGAGCAGAGAATTTTCCCCATTGTATATATTATGTATTTGGTTTATATCATCTTGTTAATAAATGTTTCGGTGAATCGTGCTTAGCACATTATTTGTGTAATGTGATCAGTGGCAGTATGATTTATAGTCAGAGCGATTACAGTAACGTATAACAAGTATACATTTGATAATGGTGCCATGCATAAACATTAAGGCATGACAGTAGCCGCCCATTCAGGACATTTGACAATAAAACCATCCAACTAATCTATTTCAGATGTTGACTTGTGTGCTAGTGAAGCTTGCACAGATTTCTGCAGTGGAACTAATGACAACAAAAGTTACACTTGCTCTGTCCCCAGCATGCAGAAACTAGAGGCTGATGGCGCCACATGCACTGGTGAGAAAAAATATTATTTGAATGTAAAATAAGCAGATAATGGAGCTAATCTATTTAACTAACAGTTTAACTTTTCATTCATTTTTCTTTTTTAGGATGTATATTCACCAATTACTGGATTATATTTTCTTTATTTATTTTGCTTGCCTGGAGGGTTATCATGGAGTGAATTGTACATCAAATGTACTTGTAACCCAGCAACAACAGACAATTGTAATAAGGTATAAAACATTTTCTTTAATTTTTGCAATAACAAAAATTTCACGTTCGCTGTATAATTTCTTTTGTTTTTCTTAAAAAGTTAAGGCCTGACTGTTGACCTGAGGGTCCCGGGTTCAATCTCCAGTGAGAACCATGAATTTTTCCAGGTCATGGTGGAAAGCTCCCTCCATGTCCCCTGTGATACCTCCTTGTCCACTACACTATTGGTTATGGTGGGGGATGAAAGAAGAGACTACTAAAACAGTCCTCTGTGGTTTAAAGGATCTTAGATTAAACAGCTCATACCAACAGGGGCTTCACAAAATCAGTAGATAAACTGCTTTGCCTGCATCATTTGATCCTACTTGCCAACGGCCCTTTTATTTTTTGCTTGGCCTTTGCATTGTTCACGTATACACAATCAACAAACATGTCAGCATATACTGCTCAATATAGCGGTTTCAGTAATCTTGTGATTGTATAGTTATTATACTGTGAAAAGAAGAAAACATAGTGAGAAATCCTCACTTAGAACAAGAATATGGTCATCTGTTTCTGAATAAGACTTTCAGAGAAACCTTGTCCAGTGTGTAAAGAATTTGAAACAGAGATAATTGTTCTAAGATAAAAACACCACCCACGTAAGACTAGCCATGGGAATGGGGAATCTGTTTAAGGACTATGCTATGTCACATTTCTAACCAGTACTTAAAAGGAATAAAAAAAACAAGAATAAGATTATTGTAATGATTCTATTAGTAACAATGACTTTCGTCCCATGCATTAGAAGTTAACAAAGAGCATTGATTTTTATTACATTTGAACAAGAAAAATATAAAATAATAATTTGCTTTAATCATTATGATCATCTGAATGTTTTTGTTCCTGGAATAAATCATCTCAGAGTTCATTCATTATTTCTCTATTGAAACATCTTCTTAGCTTTTTACAAGCCCATATTATATTAGGAAGGAATATGCTCTTAGATGGAAGTTTGATTGTTCTTCCATTTTAAAATATTTAAACCATTTTTGTACTTCTCAGTGGCTCTAACTTTTGAAACTCTAGTCCTCAGGCAGTGGCTCTCAATTCAAAGTCCATGGAACACAGGTGTTTTATGAGGCCACTTTATGTGTTCCGTTAAAAAAACAAATGACAAATACATGTATAATAAAACATTGTTTCTGAAGAACAAGGGTGACCAGCTACAATGTGTTTCTTTAATACCGGAGATATTCATGGAAACAATGTTTGATTCAAAGTAGATGTATTGTAAATGTCAAAGTGTTGTGTCTTAAGTGTTCCACCACAAAAAGTTTAAAACCAGCATCATACTTGACTTAATAGATAATAAATCTATAATTGTTAAATATTTCTTTTATGATTTCTTTTGGAATATGAAAATTGATGCTTGCGTAAATAAACCTGTTTCAGTATCTTACATACAAACAAAAAAAGCCATTCTTTCAATTGTGTCATTATAACTTTGTTTAGCATAAAGTAAACAAATATTTCTATTTTTGTCAGACCAATGGGCAGTGCACTTGCAAATCAGGATATGAGGCACAGATTGTGCTACTGACAAAGATGAATGTGCAAGTTCCAGTACCTACCGTTGTCCAGCAAATTACAGTGCCAAAACATTCCTGGAAATTATGTCTGTAAATGTATTGCCGGCTTCTTATAAAGACAATGAAACGTGTACAGGTAGAATGGATATATCATTGATCTGAAATTTCGATAAACATGCATTAGTTATTATGGGGGGGGGGGTCATCTGGATTTATTTTGTTTGTTTTTTTGATGATACACAATTTACTTTTTTCTCATCAAGCATGCTCTAAAGGATGGCACGGAGACAACTGTATCAGTCAATGTAAATGTGACACTTCTCACAGCACATGTGATGCTGCATCAGGAACTTGTAACTGTGACCCTGGCTGGGGTGGAACATATTGTGACACAAACATTGATGAGTGCCAAGCAGCTGACAACAATTGCACAAAGCTTGCTAAACCACACTGGGCTTTCATTTATATATTTATTTATCTGAGAAAAAAAGTTTTAAACCATGCAGATAGGATTATGATCTTCCTCTCAAATATCAATTGAGATTCCCAATTCTGGTTCCTGACATCATAGTTTTATTACAATACTAAACCACAAAAAACAAATTTTATTGACAAGAGAAACACTCCTGACTCACTGGCACGTATACACAGAAATTACATCAAATCTCACCGACATGTACACCTTGACAAGAAGTGCATATGATAGGACTCACTTACACATAGGCTTAGCTTTTAACAGAGAACACACCTATTTACAGGTGATACACACAGACTCACTAAACATGTTGACAGGAGATACACACATAGTGAATTACACATAAAGACAGAAGATGCAGAAAGTCTCATTGAAATGTAATTCTATTGACAGAACACTTCTGCTGACAGAAGATTCAGACTAACACAAACATCTGTTGATATGAGACGAGACTTGCTGACAATTACACACATCTATTCACAGGAAATATGGTCTTTTTATGCTAACAAGTACATCACCTTGTGCACATGTGAAATCACACATTTCACTAACTTGAAAAAATAATGTCATATGGATAACACCATGCATAAACGACATGTATTAATACTATGCCTTTTGCTTTAAATGGTAATGCTGATCTCTCCAGACACTGTAGGGATGTTGCTGCCTCTCTTGAAGTGCTAATGTTATTTTGATGAAGCCATCTGTACTGTTTGGTGTCATGCTGTGCACTGATGTTATTTCATGTCATAATATGTACGTCAATAAATGTATTGGCTTCATACCAAACTAGATGATGTTAAAGCTCAATGTACAGGTGTCTCAAACATTTCACCAGATGACATTAAATGTGTACCACCCTGTGCTACAATGAAGTCAGGCATCATATCTTTAATACAAAAAAAATTGAAATTCCTTGATTTGATTCCACCAAAAAGTACTGATTCTTTAGATTCTCAGATGTCAATAAAATGCTATATCAAATATTACAAAGTATTATTAGTCTTGCATTTAAAGTTAAAAATAACTATCCAAACCCCTTCACTTATCTTTAGATTAAACAAAATATTATCTATTAAAAATTTGTATAATTCTGTTAAAAAATTGCTCCCTTTGAATTGAGTAAAATGGAAATAGATTCCATCTATAGATTTGTTTTATTTTTAACACCATCCACAAATATCAGAAAAGTTGCATCAAATACTAGTCTACATTTTTTCTTTTTTTTTTTATGTTTGAAGGTCTGTCTTGACACTCCTGGAAGCTACAATTTACCGTGCTTAAAGGATATCTGCAACTTGACATTGGCAAATTTGAATGGTGGATATTTGTTTACCATCTTTTTTTGTTGTTTTTTAGGTTGCTTGTTTAAATAGATAGGAGTCTAAAGATTACAACTGGTTGTTCTTTGTGATGCTTTTGTGGTGAAAGAATTTGGTTTTTATTTCTTTGGAATACTTTATTATTTGTGAGATGAATGGATAATTGGGTGGAAATTCAACAAATTACAAACTTAAAGATAGATGTACATTTTTTCCTTGTTTCCTTTATTAATTGCTTACAATGGAATAAACATTCATTAGTTATGACTGATCTTAGAGTATGCTTAATGTGGTTCCATATATATATATATATTGATTTATTTAATGAATGATTTTTTTTCTAAATGAGTGCTTATATTTTTCCCTCATACTTTTCATTTTGGTTAACTTTCCTTGTTTAGAATAAATTTATTAATTTTTTTTTGCCAGATTTCTATTTTGAATTTATATATTATACCTCATGTAAATTTTTATATGTATGTTAAATATATATGTTACTTAGATATGGATGAATGTGCTGCCGTTTCCACCAATGAATGCACTCAGAATTGTAACAACACACTTGGTAGCTACATATGTTCTTGTAAACCAGGTTACAGTAGGCTGGGATCTGATAATCACACTTGTTCAGGTAAAACACTACTTTAAATGCTGTTTGTTTTGTTTTTTTTTAAATAGAAATAATAACAGTTTTTTAATTTTTTAAATATGATAATAACCGTAAG
>JAGDYQ010000381.1:34697-323901 GCA_021962125.1 Bulinus truncatus | reverse complement strand
TTTATACATTTATAACAAAGCTATATGTTGAACTAATTATTTACATAAGGAGAGAAATCATCTGAGAGGGAAATAGCTGTGTGTGTGTATATAGTTTCCAAAGTGGCTATCAGGGGTTTTATTTCATACATTTGGTGGCAGTCATTTATTATTACATGTATTATTTTTTTCTTTATACTTTTGTAGTTTTTGTTTATTTAATCTGTATAGCGTTGCTTTATATAAGGTTAGGGACCTTAATGAATTTTTTTGAAATCTGATTACTAAGCAAATTATAGGTTATTATTTTTCAATAACTTTTGAACACAAAAAACAACTTTTGAACACAAAATAACCATGGCTGAAGATATTTTTATACATGTATTAAAAAATTCTATAATTATTACTACCCAGTTGGCATTAAAAAAAAATGTTTATATTTCTGGCAGTATTCTCAAGTTTACGGCAGGAATTTTATTGCAGATAAAATATTCAAGTTGATTTTGAAATTTTCATAAAATAGTTATATAAAAAACACAAAACTATGCCATCTAACTAGAGAAGTACACATTCAAAGTTAAATACAATTATACAACCCTAAAACATACTAAGCAATGTGGATTTTCCTTAGAGATTTATAAAAAATGTCGTCTAAAAATTCGTAAATCTTAACTTCTGCCTGAATAATTAAAAGAAAAGGAAACTCGTCTATCCCTCTAAATGTTAGAAGCTGACAATGTAAAACTTTCAATTGTTGTAAAGCAACAGCCTTTATCCTGCCACTGGAAACATGTATAGGCTTTTCAATCTATGAATGTTGTATTCACTGATAAGCCTACTTTAAACATGTGATGATGTCAGCTGGAAATCAAGCATTTGATTTTGTCTAGAAAGCGATACTGAAGTCATTTAGTTGTTTCATTCCAATGTTGTGTTAGAAAAAAAATGTCTATAACTTGTAGCATGTAAAAGTGATATTATACTAATTGTAAAAATCTATTTTGAGGGGCTTTTTGTGTGTCAAGTGTAGAAAGGGAGGACATTATTAGTTTTTAATTGCTTCTTTTTTTATTATTTATTATATTGCTTTTCTAAAAGATTCATTTAAATTTTTCTTGGTTTACTGTATTATATCATAGGCCATATTTCCTAATCTGTTCTAATTAGTTATCAGTCAATGAAAGCTATTCACATTAGTAATAACTTTGCATATGACATATGTGTGCCTGGCAAATATTTTCAATATTTGTGCAGTTCACTTTTTAAATTGATGACATCACTCTACTTATTACATTTTTATCTTAATCTGTTTCTTTTATTTTATGCTATAGGACATTAGGAGAGTGACAGTTACACCAACAGCCGCTTTAAAGATTTTGACGGTGTCCCACGGCCTAAAGTAAAGTACATGCTGCTGGCAGACCAGACATGGGCAGAAAAAATGGAAGAGGGCAATGCATATGATTCCCTTTATGATGTGAGTTATGTCCCAAGCCACTTTGACACACAAGTGCATCATAAATGACTATAGCAGAGATTTTTTGAAACGGTTTTACAATTTCTAAATTTGGGTCTCTTTGCACTAATCATAAATATTTCTAACAGAAAAAGACATAAATATATTTAATTGTACAGGATTGCGTTATTTTCGGATGATTATTTTTAAGTTTAAAACTGGATTAAAAAAAAAATTGTTTATTGATCATTATAAAGTTTTTTCATTGTTTTTTTGCCTTAGTATATCAAATAAAAATAGCTTATGTTTTTTTATGTTTGATCTTGGAAATAATTTCCCAATATAGTAGTACTGTGAATAGTCTTAAAAAAAGAAAGCATTCCAAAAAATGCATACTTTTCCTCCTTTTGTCTTAGGCTTTCACTGTACTTAAAAGGCTACAGTCTAAGTGGACTCAAAGTGGCGTATGCGGTTGGCAGCGTGAGAGCAACCCTTGTCCCCCATTGGTCTCTGATATCCAATGTAATCTCTTGACCCTTTTAACCACTGTTGGGACAGTTTCACAATGTCCTTTTCTACATCCTCACCTAAATTCATGTCTAGAGGCACCTCAGAGGTCATAGGTTACTGGACTCACCTGGATTTGGACTCACCCTGGATTTGGACTCACCTGGATTAAAAACCTGTTACTCTTCTGCACACAGGATTGGGCCCATGAATATAAGTGTGCACCAAGTCTACTCCCCCCCCCCAGCCCCCAGGCCTCCGGGTGAGCGCCGCAGGGTGGGCCGGGCCTGCGTTTTATCTGGCTCCCCCCCTGCTTATTTGTTCTACTTAGTAAAATGGATTACCTGGGCCTCCCCCATTGCCTGGCCCCCCCTATGTGCCTGGCCCCTCCTGTAAAATTTTCAATGCTCACGGGGCTGCCTTCCCCCCATTAATCCATTCTATAAAACTACCACAAGGTCCAGTTATTTTTATGTCAGCATTTGTAGTCAGTAAGAATATTGTATACAAATGATAGAATTTTTAATAGTGTAATCTGATTAAAAACTGCTAGTGCTGGGAACAGGGAACAGGTTATTTATTAGTTTGCATAATTGGATCCTGTGCTATGGTTATTCATTTTTTTTTTAAAATTTTACAATCTGGACAGAATGAAAATGACAGTCACTCGTCAGCTGGTAACCATGCTCATAGGAATGGAGACAAAGAAGGAGGGAAATATTACACGAACAAGGCTTTTGATAGCAGTGAAGTGGTTCAGGAGAGGTTGTAATTGTGGGAATTTTCCCTTGTATGAAAGTGCAAATGATGTGGTTGATGTAGTTGGTTTCTGTTGGATCCAGAAAGTAAGGAATAATTTATGTAAAATTTGTCAACATTTGAAATATGGGTGCAGATTTCCATCATTGTTCTGGTGGACCATATTTAATACACAATAAAAAAAAAGAGTTAGATGCTTAATTATTCAAACAACATAGGCATGTTTAATACCCTTTTCTCAAATTTTATTTGTGAGAGATTATGAAAAAGTAATATTAATTGGTCAAAAACCTATTTGCTTATTATAGCTCATGATTTAATTTGGAAACTTATTATAGCTCATGATTTAATTGGGAAACTTATTATATCCCATATTTAATTTGGAACTTGTTATGGAAGCTCATGATTTAATTGGGAAACTTATTATAGCTCATGATTTAATTGGGAAACTTATTGTTTCAACTCATGATTTAATTGGGAAACTTATTATAGCTCATGATTTAAATTTTGGAAACTTATTATAGCTCATGATTTAATTGGGTAATGTTAGTAAATGAGATGAGGTGGCTAACTAAAAAATTTGATCTATCCTACTAAGAAAAAAATCATGGGTTGGTTTATAAGACTTGAAAAATTACTTTAAATTAAATTGATTTGGAAATAAGACTTATTTTATATGAATGCTACGAAGTGCCTATGCTAGATGAATGATAAATTATTTTACAAACAAATTACAAAAACATTTGAAGTCCATACATTTTTAATATTTTGTTGTATGCTATTTATTTTACGTTTTTTATTGTTTATTTCTTTGAAGTTAAGCCATATACAAAACTTACTTTGTGTTTTTATTTTTAAGAATTTTTAAATTTATTTTACATATATAGGCAGACCTTATTTCTAAAAAAGAAAAAAAAAAATTCTATGTATGTATGCGTTAAAAATAAATTGGTAATTCTCAGTTGCAATAAATGTTGCTATATTACTGCATTATTTAATGCCTGATAAAATTGCTGCATTTGAAAACATTTTTCAATTATTAGAGCTAATCATCATTTAAAAAAAAAAACTATTGTAATTTTAACCCTGGTTTGCCAAACTAATATGCAGTCATTTTTAATGCATGCATACAATAGCTGTGATTTGTCTTTTTAACCTCACAAATCCCGAAAATTGTAATTGTGTAATTTGTTTATTTTATCTCTGTACTTTTTTTATGTCATTGTCATCATTCAAAATATATACATAACATCCTCTCATAAATGTCAATGTTATTTTATATGTAAAATTATTGTCTAGAAACGTCATTATTCCACTATTACTGTGAAATGTACTAACCTTCCCTGTTGCTTAATTGTTGGTACATTTGCCTATGAAATTACAAAGGCATGAATTAATTTTCGTTAGAATTCTTCCAAATTGTCCTCATCATAAAAGTGGGTCCTTGAACAGACATTGACTCAACTGACACTGTTGTTATTGCATCCAATCGCCACAAGACAATTTACTTTATGCTGATTCTTACGTAAAATTTAAAAAAAAACCATTACTCTGTACATTCCTGTTTCACCATGAAAATCTGTTCATCACTTTTATACATATCTCTGTGCCTTTGTTTCAGAGTTTGGAAGTTAAAAATATTTCACTTTTTTTAAAAAACAACCTATTATAAAGATTGTCATGTGGTGAAATACTTCACAAATTTAATTTTAAATTTTATCTAAATTTATGTCGTTTTTAAGATTAAAGAGCTCTTTTTTTTATGGAGATGTATTTTGAGAGTTTTGTAATATGATTAATAAACTATTTTGTTCAGAGAAAGTTTTTTTTTTTTTTTTAATTTAATCATCACTTTATTACATGAATTTGTGGATGACATTATTTTTGCTATAATTGTCATATTAATGTTTTTGTTTGAAATGACACTGTTAATACTTGAATAATAATTTTCAGAATTTATTTTTCAATTATTTCTTATAGCATATATAGTTTTAATTTGGAATATTATTTCTTTGTCTATGAAATATCCACAATTACAGTTTTTAATAACTCATAAATAACTTAGTTAACTACTAAGAGACTTTATTCAGATGAGAATGTGTTGTATTATTTATTAATGGTTTGATGTACATTATGGGATGTTAATACAGACTTGCAGCCACAGTAGTTGTTTTTTTTTTTAATAGAAATTTTACCAAAATATGTTGTTTTTTTTTAAATTTATTTAAATTAAAGTTTTGACACTCTCTTCCTGATGATTGTAGCCATATTAATCAGCCTTTATTTTGTTTTTATGCTGCCAGTACTTCGAAATCTTATTATTGCACTTTATTGTTTTATAATTGACATCTTAGTGAAAGAAAGGATTGTTATCTGTTTGAAACTTGCAGAAATTATATATTTATTTACCAATTATCTATTCACCTTTTGATTACTTATCACATGTTCTCATTTCTGTAATTTGCTAACGAAAAAAAAACACAAAAAACAAAATAATCAGCTGGATAAATTCTTGATGAATTTCATCAATGTTTTAACTTTTTTTTTTTCTGTCATGATTTTAGACATGTTTTTTTTTTACCTAACTCATCACTAGAGCAAAATAAATGGGATAACAATTTAAAGAACGTCACTTTTCACCTATCATAGGAGTTGCATACCAGTTCCTGTAATTCTTAATTCTACTTTTTAAATTACAGTGGATTCTTCCAATCAAAACATTGTATTACATATGTTTATTGAAGTTGTTGTCAAATACATTCCATACTTAATAATTTGTGAGAATCTTCTGCATTATACACTACCAGCATAATTACTTGCCAAATGATGTTTGCTTCAACTGTTATTCAGCTACTTACATCTCATCATTTCTAATAAAAGAAAAATCTTTTTTTTTTCAAAACAGCATTTTACTAAATTGTTATGTTTTGTTTTTGTTTGTTAAATTTTTGAATGTTTTATTGCAAAAAAGAATTCAAAGATAATCTTCGATATTATTATTTCTGTATTGTGTAGTCATTGGCACACTATGTACATTATCAGTCCAGTAACCGACCTATCATCATTCGTCCTTTAACATGTTCTGTCTGGTGGAACTTAAGGGACAAGATCATGCAATCGTTCTCTCCATTCCTCTCTGTCCCGTGATTTTGATTAAAGAGACAATATTACAGCCAGTCCATTCTTTAATGTTCGCAATCCATTTTTTTTCCAGGGTGCCCTCGTTTCCCTCAAGGGTACCCCGCCTTAGAATATTGTTCAGGGTGTTGTGGCATGAGACATTCCCGAACCACGCCAGCTTTAGTTATTTTTCACTGTACCGACATAGGTATTAGTCTTAAATCTCATGTATGAGATTTTAGGCATTTTACTTAAAGGACCAGGTCTCTAAAGGCCTTCATCTTTCTGTCTACGCACCTACAGAGCAGGATGGGAATATATATAAATACTAGCGGTGTGGGTTCTGCGTTAAATCGAAAGTGAAGAATTAATACAACAGTATTCCAGTTTAAAATCATGAAAAAATAAAATCGGATCTGTCCGAAATCAAAAATAACCTAGCCTAATGATCAAACATAAGGGAATATAACTCTATGCAAAGGTTTTGCAGGGCGTCCCCGTTTTAATTTGTCCATAACATGACGCACTGAAGTCATGTCAATTGGGAATCAGCCAAACTAAAACTATTGTGAGGGGGTGCTTCTCCTGAAAACTCTTAGCCTTTGTTTTTTTTTTTAAATTGTAAAAAAAGGAAACACGTTTGTATACAAAGAAAACATATTATTTAGAAACCTGATAAAATGCTAACATATTGAAATCAATCGTTTGCAGAGGCGTAGCGAGGGGTGGGCAAGGGTGACATCATGCCCCAGGCGCTACTTACAAAGGGGTTCGATCTCCTGTGAGGACCTAGGAAATATATCAGGTCATGGCTTAAGTCCCCGCTATGTCTTCCGTGGTGCCTCCATGGCCATTGCACTATCGGCTATGTTGGGGATGAAAGAAAGGCACCATACAAACCGTCCCATTAGTGGTTTAAAGGATCTAAGAGATTTCATCTCATCCTTACAGGGACTTCACACACACTTACAAACGGGCGCCAAATGGTATATTTTACATATACTATTACATGGTTTTCGAATGTGGGGGGGGGGGTGCTAAAATGGTATTGTGCCCCGGGCGCGAGTTAAGCTCACTACGGCACTGATCGTTTGGTAATTACTATAGACTTACCATGAGCTTAATATACGTTGTATAAACTAAATTGCTTCAGTTTAAGCTTGATCTTTTCTTTTTTTTTTTTTAAAAAAAAAGAGCCGGCACTGCGACAACGACAGTGCTTTTTTCTATCTCTCCCCTGCACCTTCTCATGCAGATAAGTATGTTAGTTATGGGCATGCACACAGAAGCCCAACACCACTCCAGCGGAACTTTGAAACGCTCAACCCCTTACAAATATATTTGTATCTTTTTTTTTCCCCTGCTGAAATGGAAGATGGCTAAGACATTAAGCTTAATGATTATTTAGTGTACAAGTAAAAAGAATTAAGATTAAGAAAAAAAAAGAGAAAAAATGCTCTCATTGAATGATATTGTTAACATCAAGCTGAAATACTAGGTACTACAGTTCCACAACGCCTATATGAGAGCCGCTACTAATTCACTGGTAACTTAATTTAGCAAATACGTGCACATAGCTTTTTTTTTTATTTATTTATACATTGTGTTGGGTACGGAAGATTTAACTGTAGTAGCTGTCTCATTTTATGTTAGTAAGTGAGAGTAATAATGTCGACTACTTCTACAGAGGACAGTAAACAGGCAGACCTTTGGACGACAGTTTCTTTGACCAAAAAACGTAACAAGCAAACCCACTAAATACTCAATAACTTAAGATCTAAATCCATTAAAACTAGTGTTTGTCTGGCTTTTGTCTGGCCTGATTAATGGCTGTCTGGCTGTGGCCGTGTGTTTAACAAGTGAACGTTCCACTAAAAAATAAAATAAGACAAGTTCAAGGTTACCATAACATTACAGGCATATTGATTATCTGTTAAAGGGAAGCTATCTAGGGAATTGTACGACTGAAAAGGGATCACATCAAGCTGGCCCATTAAAAATGTTTAAACTTCTGTTTGAAAAAAAAAATAACGCACATATAATGGACAAGTTTAAAACATAAAGTAATAAGAACAATTGGGCGAGTTATTGTATTTTAAAAAAATTTTAAAGTAAACTGTAGATCAAAAAAGGACATTGATTACTTACAAAGTTTGACTAAATCATTTAATGTACTTTAGGAGCAAGATACAGTTGGGATTCGTGGGACAGTTGGAGAGTAGTGTGCATATAGGACAGTTAGAGAGTAGTGTGCAGAGAAAACAGTTGGAGAGTAGTATGCAGATAATACAGTTGGAGAGTAGTGTGCAGAGAATACAGTTGGAGAGTAGTGTGCAGAGAGGACAGTTGGAGAGTAGTGTGCAGAGAATACAGTTGGAGAGTAGTGTGCAGAGAATACAATTGGAGAGTAGTGTGCAGAGAATACATTTGGAGAGTAGTGTTCAGAGAATACAGTTGGAGAGTAGTTTGCAGAGAATACAGTTGGAGAGTAGTGTGCAGAGAATACAATTGGAGAGTTGTGTGCAGAGAAGACAGTTAGAGAGTAGTGTGCAGAGAATACAGCTGGAGAGTAGTGTGCAGAGAGGACATTTAGAGAGTAGTGTGCAGATAATACAGTTAGGGAGTAGTGTGCAGAGAATACAATTGGAGAGTAGTGTGCAGAGAATACATTTGGAGAGTAGTGTGCAGAGAATACAGTTGGAGAGTAGTGTGCAGAGAATACAATTGGAGAGTAGTGTGCAGAGAATACAGTTGGAGAGGAGTGTGCAGAGAATACAGTTGGAGAGTAGTGTGCAGAGAATACAATTGGAGAGTAGTGTGCAGAGAATACAGTTGGAGAGTAGTGTGCAGAGAATACAATTGGAGAGTAGTGTGCAGAGAATACAGTTGGAGAGGAGTGTGCAGAGAATACAGTTGGAGAGGAGTGTGCAGAGAATACAATTGGAGAGTAGTGCAGAGAATACAGTTGGAGAGTAGTGTGCAGAGAATACAATTGGAGAGTGTGCAGAGAATGCATTTGAGAGTAGTGCAGAGAATAGCAGTTGGAGAGTAGTGTGCAGAGAATACAGTTGGAGAGTAGTGTGCAGAGAATACAATTGGAGAGTAGTGTGCAGAGAATACAGTTGGAGAGGAGTGTGCAGAGAATACAGTTGGAGAGTAGTGTGCAGAGAATACAGTTGGAGAGTAGTGTGCAGAGAATACAGTTGGAGAGTCGTGTGCAGAGAGGACAGTTAGAGAGTAGTGTGCAGAGAAGACAGTTGAAGAGTAATGTGCAGAGAAGACAGAGAGTAGTGTGCAGAGAAGACAGTTAGAGAGTAGTTTGCAGAGAGGACAGTTGGGAAGTCGGAGTGAAGAGTGTCGAGAAGACAACAGCAGTGTTTGTGGTCGGGGACAGAGTGATAGAAAATTGTAAACAGGAGTTAGAATGTCATGTGACTTAATGCGAACTGATTTCAAGCATAGATAATGAAGTTTCATGGAACAAGGATCTATTTTCATTTCTATACAAGTCTACATTTCTTTCGGGATAGTGTTGAATCAGTTAAATTTGATTTATTGTTTTATGTTTATGTGATGTCGGAATAAAGTACACGAATCGTGATTGACTCGGCTATATTGACTGGTCTCTACAAGTGTATGTAAAAGTGATTAACACGTAGTAAAGGCCTCCTGAAAAAGTTACTTACATTTACAAGCAAACAGTAATAATAAAGACAACAGAACAGACCAAAAGAAAGAATACAATCAAACATAATAAAATAAAAATATTACGTGTCAATAGCAAACATTCCAGAACACAATAATTAAAAAAAACAACAAAAGCAATGAAAAAAACCCACGAAAAACCAACACAAATCAGAGGAACTAAACACTCAATAATTACAACACTGGTTTTAACACTGACCTCTGTCATTTCCCACGCAGTACCCCGGCTGTCCAGTCATTTCCCTCTGGTCACTAATGTCGCTACTAGTCAAACTTGTTTCTACATCGGTCACTAACCTTTCCATTTTTTCCATACATTCACCACCGTACGCCCAGACACAGGAAGTTATTTTAAAATCTTAAAAAAAAATATGCAAACTTCGAAAACACAGTGAAACAAAAAGATTTTAGTTACCTCCCCTGTCCAAAATTAGAATGACTTTTTATATAGGTTCCACCACTCCACATTCTCCAAACCTAATCAAATTCAATATCCCGGCCATCTATTTTTTCTGATAATGTTATTGATGTTAAACTCAACCAGTTCATCAAATAAATCGCCAACCCCGTCGAGCTATCTCTTTTCTACTAACCTCTGGGGAAAAAGAAATTGATGATATTGGACTAAATAAAGCTTTAAAAATTCAGCGACGAATCACATGAACCCTTATATTGATTGCTCCTTTTATTCTTATTAAAATTGGCTATTGAACCCCTTCATATAGTTGTACCATTCTAACATGTTAAAAGTGATTTCGCTTTGACGTCATCACCATTTCAATGCAACTTTGGGTGCCTACAGGCGATAATGTAAGGGAGGTAATACATCTTCCGATTATAAAGATGATTAGAAGAGTTGCCGTACTTGGGCATCATGGCGTGTCTACAGACGACAAACGGAAACGCTGTTTCTAGTTAAAAATGCATCTCCGAGTCCAACAAATGGAAGAACTGCATATAAATAGAATAATGGGCTTGCCTTCTATAGATAAATCCATTTTTATCCAGAGGTGTCGAGGAAATTGAAATTGGAGAACTAAACCAAACGAAGCTGAAATAAAATGTATATTGCAGAGCCGCTCCCAGGTGGTCCTAGGCAGAGGCTTCTAGAGATGATTAGTGGCCCTAGGCAGATACTTCTAGATGATTGGTGGTCCTAGGCAGATACTTCTAGAGATGATTGGTGGCCCTAGGCTGAGACTTCTAGAGATGATTGGTGGCTGAGATTTCTAGAGATGATTGGTGGCCCTAGGCTGAGACTTCTAGAGATGATTGGTGGCCCTAGGCAGATACTTCTAGAGATGATTGGTGGCCCTAGGCTGAGACTTCTAGAGATGATTGGTGGCTGAGACTTCTAGAGATGATTGGTGGCCCTAGGCTGAGACTTCTAGAGATGATTGGTGGCCCTAGGCTGAGACTTCTAGAGATGATTGGTGGCCCTAGGCATAGACTTCTAGAGATTATTGGTGGCCCTAGGCATAGACTTCTAGAGATGATTGGTGGCCCTATGCAGATACTTCTAGAGGATTGGTGGTCCTAGGCAGATACTTCTAGAGATGATTGGTGGCCCTAGGCTGAGACTTCTAGAGATGATTGGTGGCTGAGACTTCTGGAGATGATTGGTGACCCTAGGCTGAGACTTCTAGAGATGATTGGTGGCCCTAGGTATAGACTTCTAGAGATTATTGGTGGCCCTAGGCAGAGACTTCTAGAGGATTGGTGGTCCTAGGCAGATACTTCTAGAGATGATTGGTGGCCCTAGGCTGAGACTTCTAGAGATGATTGGTGGCTGAGACTTCTAGAGATGATTGGTGGCCCTAGGCTGAGACTTCTAGAGATGATTGGTGGCCCTAGGCTGAGACTTCTAGAGATGATTGGTGGCCCTAGGCTGAGACTTCTAGAGATGATTGATGGCCCTAGGCATAGACTTCTAGAGATGATTGGTGGCCCTAGGCTGAGACTTCTAGAGATGGTTGGTGGCCCTAGGCTGAGACTTCTAGAGATGATTGGTGGCCCTAGGCATAGACTTCTAGAGATGATTGGTGGCCCTAGGCTGAGACTTCTAGAGATGATTGGTGGCTGAGACTTCTAGAGATGATTGGTGGCCCTAGGCTGAGACTTCTAGAGATGATTGGTGGCCCTAGGTATAGACTTCTAGAGATTATTGGTGGCCCTAGGCAGAGACTTCTAGAGGATTGGTGGTCCTAGGCAGATACTTCTAGAGATGATTGGTGGCCCTAGGCTGAGACTTCTAGAG
Source organism: Bulinus truncatus (assembly GCA_021962125.1). Taxonomy (NCBI): domain Eukaryota; kingdom Metazoa; phylum Mollusca; class Gastropoda; family Planorbidae; genus Bulinus; species Bulinus truncatus. The sequence goes on along the minus strand of JAGDYQ010000381.1, from coordinate 312,118 downwards.
ATGATTGGTGGCTGAGACTTCTAGAGATGATTGGTGGCTGAGACTTCTAGAGATGATTGGTGGCCCTAGGCTGAGACTTCTAGAGATGATTGGTGGCCCTAGGCTGAGACTTCTAGAGATGATTGATGGCCCTAGGCATAGACTTCTAGAGATGATTGGTGGCCCTAGGCTGAGACTTCTAGAGATGGTTGGTGGCCCTAGGCTGAGACTTCTAGAGATGATTGGTGGCCCTAGGCATAGACTTCTAGAGATGATTGGTGGCCCTAGGCTGAGACTTCTAGAGATGATTGGTGGCTGAGACTTCTAGAGATGATTGGTGGCTGAGACTTCTAGAGATGATTGGTGGCCCTAGGCTGAGACTTCTAGAGATGATTGGTGGCCCTAGGCTGAGACTTCTAGAGATGATTGATGGCCCTAGGCTGAGACTTCTAGAGATGATTGGTGGCCCTAGGCTGAGACTTCTAGAGATGGTTGGTGGCCCTAGGCTGAGACTTCTAGAGATGATTGGTGGCCCTAGGCATAGACTTCTAGAGATTATTGGTGGCCCTAGGCAGAGACTTCTAGAGATGATTGGTGGCCCTATGCAGATACTTCTAGAGGATTGGTGGTCCTAGGCAGATACTTCTAGAGATGATTGGTGGCCCTAGGCTGAGACTTCTAGAGATGATTGGTGGCTGAGACTTCTAGAGATGATTGGTGGCCCTAGGCTGAGACTTCTAGAGATGATTGGTGGCCCTAGGTATAGACTTCTAGAGATTATTGGTGGCCCTAGGCAGAGACTTCTAGAGGATTGGTGGTCCTAGGCAGATACTTCTAGAGATGATTGGTGGCCCTAGGCTGAGACTTCTAGAGATGATTGGTGGCTGAGACTTCTAGAGATGATTGGTGGCTGAGACTTCTAGAGATGATTGGTGGCCCTAGGCTGAGACTTCTAGAGATGATTGGTGGCCCTAGGCTGAGACTTCTAGAGATGATTGGTGGCCCTAGGCTGAGACTTCTAGAGATGGTTGGTGGCCCTAGGCTGAGACTTCTAGAGATGATTGGTGGCCCTAGGCATAGACTTCTAGAGATGATTGTTGGCCCTAGGCTGAGACTTCTAGAGATGATTGGTGGCTGAGACTTCTAGAGATGATTGGTGGCCCTAGGCTGAGACTTCTAGAGATGATTGGTGGCCCTAGGTATAGACTTCTAGAGATTATTGGTGGCCCTAGGCAGAGACTTCTAGAGGATTGGTGGTCCTAGGCAGATACTTCTAGAGATGATTGGTGGCCCTAGGCTGAGACTTCTAGAGATGATTGGTGGCTGAGACTTCTAGAGATGATTGGTGGCTGAGACTTCTAGAGATGATTGGTGGCCCTAGGCTGAGACTTCTAGAGATGATTGGTGGCCCTAGGCTGAGACTTCTAGAGATGATTGATGGCCCTAGGCATAGACTTCTAGAGATGATTGGTGGCCCTAGGCTGAGACTTCTAGAGATGGTTGGTGGCCCTAGGCTGAGACTTCTAGAGATGATTGGTGGCCCTAGGCATTGACTTCTAGAGATGATTGGTGGCCCTAGGCTGAGACTTCTAGAGATGATTGGTGGCTGAGACTTCTAGAGATGATTGGTGGCTGAGACTTCTAGAGATGATTGGTGGCCCTAGGCTGAGACTTCTAGAGATGATTGGTGGCCCTAGGCTGAGACTTCTAGAGATGATTGATGGCCCTAGGCATAGACTTCTAGAGATGATTGGTGGCCCTAGGCTGAGACTTCTAGAGATGGTTGGTGGCCCTAGGCTGAGACTTCTAGAGATGATTGGTGGCCCTAGGCATAGACTTCTAGAGATTATTGGTGGCCCTAGGCAGAGACTTCTAGAGATGATTGGTGGCCCTATGCAGATACTTCTAGAGGATTGGTGGCCCTAGGCTGAGACTTCTAGAGATGATTGGTGGCCCTAGGCATAGACTTCTAGAGATGATTGGTGGCCCTAGGCTGAGACTTCTAGAGATGATTGGTGGCTGAGACTTCTAGAGATGATTGGTGGCCCTAGGCTGAGACTTCTAGAGATGATTGGTGGCCCTAGGTATAGACTTCTAGAGATTATTGGTGGCCCTAGGCAGAGACTTCTAGAGGATTGGTGGTCCTAGGCAGATACTTCTAGAGATGATTGGTGGCTGAGACTTTTAGAGATTATTGGAGGCTCTAAGAAGAGATTTCTAGAGATAATTTATAACTCTATGCAGAGCTCTATGCAGAGCTTTAGATGATTGGAGTCTAGACTGAGATTGAGATGATTGGGGGGTCCTAGAAAAATTAACATACCAGTCCGTGCCCTTCTAGCATCAGATTAAAAAGTGAGGGCCCTAGGTGATCCCCTAATTTGCCTATCCATAAGAACGGCTCTGCATTCAAGAAACACACATAGCGAAGTGCATTGTGGTAAGTCAAGAAAGAAATATAGACATGTAAAAACCAGCTACATATTGTTAACACTTTTTTTTTATTCAAAATGTATGTAAACAACGTGCAATGCACAGTTAAACATTAAGTTTTATTTTTAATTCTATGTTTTTTTCTTGTTTTTTTTTTAAATAAGTACCACATCCAGCACATTTGGGTTAACAACGTGACGTTTGCAGACTAATGGTTGGGTTTTCACACCGAAAAGTTAATTGCGGCGTATGCAACCATCCAACTCAGTAACTGATACTTATTTGGCAGCAATTTTCTCTTTTCTTTTTTTTTAAGACGCATCGCATAGTTGGCAGCTGGCAGCTGCTTTTAGCAACAACGTATTTCTCAATGACACACATCGACTCCCCAGATTTTTTTTTGTCGTTCGTTCAATCTCATAGCCCTTGTTTTAACCCGTGCGGTATAGCCAATGTCAGAATGGCGAAAATAGAGAGAGAGAGAGAGATGGACCAGGAGTGGAAGAGGGGAAAGCTGAGAGACAAGAAGTCAACAAACTTAAGTATGGGGATCGCAGTCATGTTTTATTAACGACACAGAAAGATACAAACTATCTGAATAAAAAGGACAAACTTAGTGAAATTCAGAAAGTGTCGATTTTTTGTGTGAAGGGGAGATGGGACTTGGTATTGTGCAGAGCTGAATGACATGCACTTCTATTGGTAAGGATCGTTTATTTATATGGGAGCACTTTTCACTTATTCATATTCCTATATAGCCTACGCTACAGTCAATAAATCCATACGGAGCACTAGTATTGAATAATATATATATATATATATATATATATATATATATATATAACCAACTTAAAAACTCAAAAAAAAAAAAACAACCTTGATTAATAAGTAATAAAAAGTAAGAAACACTTCCTAAGGCTTATACGTGGGACGGATGGCCGACTGGTGTAGATACTCGACTGTCAACCTGAGAGTCCTGGGTTCGAAACTCGTTGAGACCCATGGGAATTTGTACAGGTGAAATGTGTTTTCAAAGTCGTCCCGCAAGTCCACCCAGCTTTAAATGGGTACCTGACTTTAAGTTGGGGAAGTAAAGGCGGCTGGGCGTTGTGCTAACCACACAATCCCTTCATATGCCGAGGTTATAGAAACAGATGAATTCTACACTTCATCTGCCCCGATGGCCCTTTAGGGCTAAGGGAACGTTACTTTTTTAAGGATTATACAGAGGTCCAAAAGCAATATGTAAGGCAACACTCATTGAGAAAAGGCCTAAGGGCAGAACCAAGAAGCAGACGGTTAGAGGAAGTGGAGAAAGACCTTAAAGCCATAGGAGTGAGAGAGTGGAGGAAGAAGACGTACATGGATCGGGTAAAGTGGAGAAGAGTAGTATGGCAAGCCAGGACCCTAAATGGGCTGTAGAGCGAAAGGAAGAAGAAGAAGTATAAAAAAGCAATTGTATGAGAGACTTTTTAAAAACTTTTTTCATGTGTACATCCAGGGCTCGATTTACCGCCGGGGATGCCGGGGATATCCCCGGCACTGAGACCTGTCATCCCCGGCTCTGCTTTAGCTTATATATCCCAGCCGGGGATGAAATCATAGACATTTATTCCCGGCTCTGCAGAAATTTGTGTTCATCCCCGGCACTGGTTTTACCTTAAATCGAGCACTGTGTACATCAGTTTATAGCATTTTATCATATTTAAATGGGTTTTAAAAAATAGAGTGATGGCTAAAGTAACACCTATTTTACACCATTTGAGGTAATTTGGACCTCAACCGATAGAAAATAGGATAAATTGTTGATATCGGCACAAATAGTACAAAATAGGAAAACGATTTTTTTTAACCATAAACAAAATCACACTTTCCTGTAAGAAATCGGTCAGTGAAATTTTCACCTAAAAAGTGATGTTTATATTAACAGGAAAAAAAAATTATCTGAATCCATCCCTTGTTAATCTTCAGAACTGTTGCCACGCTTATGCAGCCATTTGATATAAAACAGTACGCGCAGTGGATTCTGTAGTGCAGCCAAATTGACATATCGTTCGAAACTAAACTTTGTTTAAATACATACCAACAGCACACATGCGCACCATGGCATTTCAAGCAAATGTTAAACGAATAATTCCGTTGAATGTGTGTATTGATGTGTGCAAAAAAGGGGAGGGGGTGGGGGCAGGCACGCCGAGAGGGGGGGGTCATTGCCAGGGGGCCCGCAATTTTAAGGGGGCCCGGCCGCCCCGACCATGTCAATTTTTTCACGATTCATTGTTTAAATTTAGTTTAAAACTTTTTGTATATGCTCTTTGTATGACTATATCCGGAATAGACTGTATTTTGACAAGGGGCCCGCAATGATGTCCTGCCATGGGGCCCTTGTTGGCTCTCGGCGCCCCTGGGTGGGGGGTGTGAATAAAACATCCCATGTATCAAAGAAGACATATGTGAAAACAAGAACAATAAAATAAAACCCAGCACATACACAAACAAATGAAGTATTGATCTGAGTACATGGAAAGAAAAAAAAGGGGGGGGGGGGTGAAATGATGACGGCACAAAGTCGTCTGCTGGTATTGATGTGAAAGGAAAAAAAGGGACGAGAACTCTTCAGCTGCCTGTGTCGCTGGTCGTGACACCCGGGAGTCACCCTCCTTCCCTCCAAGCCCTCCCCACCCCCACCCCTCCAACCACCCCAACCCTTATTCAGATTTTGTGAAGACGTTTTGATAAAATGTTGTGTACATGTTTATGATGTTAGTCTTACACTAGGTGGTGGTTGCTCAATTCTCTAAGCTTGACAAAAACGTTGGGTGATTTGAAACATCATTCGCATTTCTGTGGACATTTATTCGTTTTCATTGAGATCATGTGATAAATATACTGTTTACATTTTAAAAGATGAAGTGACATTATTTATAATTTTTTTTTAATATTTGAAACTTTTGAGGAAAAAAAATCAACTATTAAAAATAAAAGATCTTTGGTACTTTAAAAACATGAAGAATAAAACAAAATTGAGTTGTTTTATTTTAATTTCGATATTCTGTGATACATGTATAATACACCTACACAGATAAATAATTTTACGAAATTATATGTTTACAGGTAATAAGTTCAATATAACTTAAGTTTTTTTTTAACGCTTGTATTTTTTTCTCTTTTTTTTTTCGCTTTTCAATGACAGTTATTTTAAGATCTTAGTATTTTTTTTTTAAAGTATTTTGTGAATAAGATATTTATAAATTTTAGACAAACAGGGAAGAAATATTTATAATATTGCTTGGTGGGCGTGGCTTTCAAATTTTAGAACAAAATGTCTGACAAACTTTTATGTTTCATACGTTCTATATTATTATGCTATTATTATTGCTGATGAAATATTGAATCGGATAATGCATTCATATTTTGCTACTTTTTATTTAAAGTGTTTATTGAAAAATAAAAAAAAAAAAAGAAAGAAACATAACGTACTTAAAAAATAAATATCTTGACTGGATACATGTGCCAATATGGAGGCCAGTGACAAGTGGGCATATTCGAAACTTTCATTACAAACTACACCTGATACGAGGATAATTCGGGGCTCTAAGCCGCTAAACGATGATAGAAAAATCTTTGCCAGGTTGAAGGCCGAGTTAGAAGCCAAAGCCAGGTCAAAAAAGAATTCCATCGTAAATGGACAGCCGCCCATCGATGAACACAGCAAGATATACCTGGCCTTCGTCTTATCTGGCATAGGATACATGCTCCCCTTCACGTGCTTCATAGCAGCCGTTGACTATTATCAGGTAAAAATTTTGTCCTCGAGAGTACGACTTGAAGGAAAAAAAAATCAATGCAAGGAAACGGTTGAGAGATTGTGTTTCCAGATTCTAGTTAGCTCTGTTTGAAGTATTACTTGAATGAATGAACCTAGTTATATCATAAGAGCAAAATCTGTCTTATGATTATCTCGATACCTGACATGAAGCTTTTTTTTAAGCCATTTCATTTGAGCTATTTTTAATAATCATATGCCTGATTGGCTAAAACTTAAAAAAAAATATTAAAAAGATATTATTGGAAATCAAATTATCAGATCTTCTCAGTATATTTATCTTCTAAGGTACACTATACATAATCAATAATTCAGTCATGGCATTAGACCGCTAGACTTCATTTTAAATGTGTTTTTTTTTTAAAACTAACTTTTACATGACTGTTAAATTCTAACATAGTGTTTCGTAGACTATTACCTAAGCCAATGCGAAAAGTATTTGAACGTCTGTTCATCTGCCTTACCATATTGCCTTACCCCACTGATCTTTAAAAATGGTGTTGGGAAGAATTTACAGCATGCATTTATATTTAAAGTGAATTCTGTCCATATTATATGTTACCCAGTGCCCGATTAAAAAAAAAAACCAGTGCCGGGAAATGAAAAAAAAATTCTGCAGAGCCGGGGATAAATGTCTATGGTTTCATCCCCGGCAGGGATATATTAGCTAAAACAGAGCCGGGATGACAGTTCTCAGTGCCGGGGATATCCCCGGCGGTATATCGAGCCCTAACGTAACCAAGTTGACAGGTAAAATGCCATATTTTTAGAGCATTTTCGAAAAAAAATGCTCTATTGTCCCCGTTTTGTCTGTCTGTCTGTCATCACACTAGATCTCAACAACCGTAAGTCCTAGACCCATGATGTATATATCATTTTGTAGGTCTTGGCCTGCCAAGAAATGCCTTTTTTCCATTTCGCGATCTGACCTCTCAGGGCCGTAAAAGGGGCCTTAGTACCGTTTTTACTATATAAGCTATATTAATAAAGGAACGCTATATCTCAGCAACTATAAGTCCTAGACCCATGATGTATATATCATTTTGTAGGTCTTGGCCTACCAAGAAATGACTTTTTTTCCATTTCGCGATCTGACCTCTCAGGGCCGTAAAAGGGGCCTTATAACTGTCTGTCTGTCATCACCCTAGATCTCAATAACCATAAGTCCTAGACCCATGATGTATATATCATTTTGTAGGTCTTGGCCTGCCAAGAAATAGCTTTTTTCCATTTCGCGATCTGACCTCTCAGGGCCGTAAAAGGGGCCTTATAAAGTGCTGTTTTTTTACAATATAAGCTATATTAATAATGGACCGCCCTATATCTCAGCAACCATAAGTCCTAGACCCATGATGTATATATCATTGTGTAGGTCTTGGCCTGCCAAGTGTACATCAAAAGTCCATTTCGCGATTTGACCTCTCAGGGCCAAAATATAAGAGATTGTTATGTACCGTTTTGCTTACATTTTAAATATAAATAATAAAAGCTAATCAAAGGGGCATAATCATTATTTATTTTTGTAACAGTTATTCAACATGACTTACTTGTCCTTTTAATATCTTTTTTCAGATATATGCATTACACAATTGAATTTATAAACATTTCCAAAATTTACAAATATTTACTGAAAGATAACAAACGTACTGAAAATGCGCTAACACGTCCTGTGTCCAGAATGGAACAGGCTTAATTGCTTGTTTTCTTATTCATGCACAGTATAAATAAATGTAAGGAATAAAACCCCAGTAAAACAACAATCTATATGACAGTAGGGAATTAATACTATACTGATCATTAGAGTAAAGGTATGACCGGTTCATTGGAGTAAAGGTATGACCGGTTCAATGGAGTAAAGGTATGACCGGTTCAATGGAGTAAAGGTATGACCGGTTCAATGGAGTAAAGATATGACCGGTTCAACGGAGTAAAGGTATGACAGGTTCAATAGAGTACAGGTATGACAGGTTCAATGGAGTAAAGGTATGACAGGTTCAATGGAGTAAAGGTATGACCGGTTCATTGGAGTAAAGGTATGACCGGTTCAATGGAGCAATGTAATGGAACACAAAATGTATCAGTTACTTTATTATTTTCTTTATTTCTTTGAAGGCATATTCTCTTTCTTTCTATATCCTCTCTCTCTCCCTCTCTCCCTCCCTCTCTCTCTCTCTCTCTCTCTCTCTCTCTCTTTCTCTCTTTCTCTCTCTCTCACACACACACACACAACCACACACACACAAACATACTGAACACACACTCAAGCAAAACCTCTACGCTAACACACAGACTAAACACTAAATAACACATACAAATGTTTTTTTTTAAAAATATATTACGAATATATACACAACAAACAAACAAAAATAAACGTAACAAATAAAAACAAAAACACACAAATCCTAAACTCGCCATACCGAGTATCGACTTCGCAAATAAATTAATAAATAAATCATTTCAATTTGATTTTGGTAATTTAAACAAAAAAACAAACAGACACACAAACAAAAATACTATTCGCCATCCTCTGGATGTAGACAGTGGCGTAGTGGGGGGGGGGAGCAATGGGGGCATCATGCTCCGGGCGCTATTCACAAAGGGGCGCCAAATGGTATATTTTACATATAATATTATATTGTTTCGATTGGGGGAGGGGAGGGTAGGGCGCTAAAAAAAAAGTTTTTTGCTGCGCGCGCGAGTTAAGCTCGCTACGCCACTGGAAGTAGAGTCTGGAATCAAAACGCGCCAGAATACAACTTATGGAAGAAAAAACAACAACAACTACAATGTTGAAGTGATTTGTCTTACTTTCCTGAGGGTGCTGTCATCTTTGTACATTAGTGCTTGGTGTAATCTTAAGAACACACAGATTACATCGAGTTTAATGAACTAATAGCAAACAGATTACATCGAGTTTAATGAACTAATAGCACACAGATTACGTCGAGTTTAATGAACTAATAGCACACAGATTACATCGAGTTTAATGAACTAATAGCACACATATTACATCGAGTTTAATGAACTAATAGCACACAGATTACATCGAGTTTAATGAACTAATAGCACACAGGTTACGTTGAGTTTAATGAACTAATAGCACACAGATTACATCGACTTTAATGAGCTAATAACACACATATTACATCGAGTTATATGAGCTAATAACACACATATTACATCGAGTTATATGAACTAATAGCACACAGATTACATCGAGTTTAATGAACTAATAGCACACAGATTACATCGACTTTAATGAACTAATTAGATAATATAGTCTACATCATACAAATGTCTATTATCATGACATATTTCAGGCCGTTACAAATATAGTTTACCCATGATTATCTGCAGAAATAGTTCATCAGAAAAAGTGGCTCATTCGTTTTTTAAAATGAACATCTGTTTACCAGTGTTTCCCAAAGTGTGGCATGCGTACCCCATGGGGTACTTGAAGACAGTGTTGATGGTATGCACTGCACCGGGCAAACATGCAAGGCTAAAGCGAAAACTATGAAATGAGCGGAAAACATTACCGAAAAAACAATATCAACGGTTTTTTTTAAATCACTAGGGGTAGGTCCGCCGAGGGGGGGGGGCAGGGGGTCATTGCCAGGGGGCCCGCATCTGTAAGGGGGCATAAAAAGGGCCCGGCAGCCCCGACCATGTCAATTTTTTCACGACCCATTGTTTATTAAGGGGCCCGCAATGATGTCCTGCCCTGGGGCCCGCGTTGGCTCTCGGTGCCACTGACTAGGGGTACTCAGTAATACGAAAATAAGAAAAGGGGGGTACACATATGTGGAAGGTTTGGGAAACACTGCTGTGTACAATAGTGAGCAATTTTATTTAAAGGCACACCTCATCACATGTTACTCAACACTTCATTAATTTTTTTCTGTACTTTCTTAGGAGTAACTAAATATTTTATAAATTAATAATTAAATACATGTAAAGTGTTTATGCTAGTCAATCAATCAGTAGTACAATCTAAATAACATTTCAATATTAATCCATGTTTATAGTAGTCTGTCTAAGTTAACCGATCTATTTTATGCATTTGTCTGATCTTTCGTTCTTAATATATTTCTTATCAACCTTATTTCTACACAGCGTTCATCTATTTATTTCTTTGTGTTTGCAATCTATCTTTTTAATTGTCTGTCTAATACGCTTTAATATGATTTATTCATATAATATATCCAATCTAATATTTCTTTATCTAATATTTAATCTATCTTTCAAATTGTCCGTCTAATAAGCTTTAGTATAACTTATCTAGTCGATGTATTCATCTACTAGTCTGTGTATCCAAACTTCCTTATCTATCTAACAATACAACTATAGTCAAGGAATGACAAACATAATTTTATCAAAGTGCCATATTAAAGCAAATTGAATAAATAAAACATTTAGCTCTCCGAATACCTAATGCTTTAATATTTTGTATTCAAATATATATTTTTCATGCAAATATTTGATTTTTTTTTATCTTGCGGGTCAAGTTTTGGCCCGTGTGCCGTGTAAATGCCGCCCCTGATCTAATCTATCTCCCCAAAAAAAAAAAAAATTCTGATCCCGACAGAGCCGCTTCCCACACTCGACCATCATCTTCGACATGACCACGACCACCATAGTGGTGGGGATGCTAGGAGTGTTCCTGAACAACCTGCTGCTGGAGACACTGTCGCTCACCTGGAGAGTCATGATAGGCTACATTGTCTCCACCCTGCTGCTCCTCTTCTTGACCCTGTTCGACGTCACCATGGACATGTTCCCGCTGGACACCGGCTACTGGGTGACGCTGGTGGCGGTGGCGGTCATTGCCGTGGGGTGTGCAGGTATTGTAACAGGCAGTACAGGGGGGGGATAACGCGTGTGGTTTCCCAAGAGAGGGGTGGGTGCAATGTGAACACATGCCGGGGGGGGCACCGCCTTTATTGGGCACTATCGGGATATAAGATGAAATGGCGGTGGTTAGGTGGGTCAATGTGATCGGAGGCCCCCCCCATTTGGTAAAAGATTTAAGTGGGCCCAAGATTTGCTGGCCCAGGCCCTGGATACAATACTTAGTCGGTGACTGTTGCCCATTGAAATAATTACCCACTGAATATAAAGCATTTTGGTGGGACGGATGTCCGAGTGGTGTAGATAATCGACTATCGACCTGAAAGTCCTGAGTTCGTTCCTCGGTGAGAGCCGTGGTAATTTTTCCATGTTAAATTTGATTCAATATCGTCCCAGATTTAAATGGGTAACTGACTTAAGTTAGGGTATTATAAAGGCGGCTCGGTGTTGTGCTAACCACACAATCCCTTCATATGCCGAGGTTATAGAAACAGATACACTCTACACTTCATCTGCCCCGATTAACCGTTTGGGCTAAGGGAACTTTACTTTTTTTTTTACAAAGCATTTTGCCAAAAAGAATATTACCTAAACCTTATTATGATTGAAAGTTAACTTTACCCAAGGGGTAGGGGGGTAGTTGGAGCCAAATTGGGTGCGAAACAATGGATGACTTGAACAGGTCAGTATATGTGGCGATAGTGATATAACTAGAGTCTGCTTTAACATGTGGTGGGCTTATTTCATATTTTATCAACTGATATTATGAATCAGTTATTCGTAGCTGAACTAAGTAAATTACAGACCCCCACTTAATAAACATTTAATTAAAACAAAAGCATCATTAATTCATTGATATTTAATATTGTATTAGGACTTATAAAATTGTGATGCAAATGTAATATTATAAACAAAAATCTAGTTTTAAATAAAAGTTTGTAACATGAAACAGGATTTATTTTCACTTCGTATCTTTTCTTTTCTTCTTTGAAATAAAACTTTTTTTTAATGAACTCTAATGAAATAAAGAAAGTAAAGTTCCCTTAGCCTTAACGGGCCATCGGGGCAGATGTTTCTATAACCTCGGCATATGAAAGGGTTGTGTGGTTAGCACAACGCTCAGCCGCCTTTACTTCAGTCAGGTACCCATTTAAAGCTGTGTGGACTTGTGGGACGACTTTGAAACAAATTTCACCTGGAAAAATTCCCCATGGTTCTCACCGAGGATCGAACCCAGGACTCTCAGGTCGACAGTCGTGTATCTACACCACTCGGCCATCCGAGAAAATTGTCTTTAAAATGTTAAATTCAAAGACATTTCTGTTCATAAATAAATTATCAATAATCAAGAGATATGCCTAATTTAATCCTTTTAAATGACATTCTTCAAATTGTTTGATAAACTGTTTTAAGGAAACATCTTCTCCCATATAAATATTTTTCCTTTACATTGACCACATGTTAAAGATTTTCCCCAGTCAGTAATTTTCTCTTTCTTATATGTGTCAGTGCAGCAATCCAGTTTCTATGGTTACGCCAATATGTTGCCACGACGCTATACCCAGGCCGTCATGCTAGGAGAAAGTAAGTCTTATCTTCTTTCCGCTTCCTCGTTAATCTAATCTCCCAAGAGTTCCCTCGACTGAATAGTTAAATAGTGACTGTACTCTGTTGCGTCTTGGCCTGTCTGTTGTTTATGTACCAGAGTACCAGCACTGCAGTGCAATGTCTGTGTACTTGTATAGATCAGTGAGCTCAAGAAACGTAAGTCTAAATCGGGCGGTTGATTATGCGGATGTCAAGATGCAAATTACAATAATCTTCGAAGCCTGTAGTCTCTGGTCTTGTAAATATTACCCTGTTCAGTATACAAACGAAGGCCGTTGCTTGATCATTACTAGTCTCGTCTGCACAACACGACACTATCATCAATGGAATGCATCCAGAGCCGTTAATAGTGTTTTTTTTTCGGGGGGGGGCGCATAGGCACAGATTTCCAGACATATTTTAGGGACCATGCGTAAAAAGTATCTGTCGGGGCCTTGAAAATATCAAATTTGATAGCAATGTATACATGTGGAGGGCTCTTTAGCGGAGGGGCCACAGGCGGTCCCCTAATTTTCTTATCCCTAACAACGGCCCTGATAGTATCTTAATTCCGTAGACTCTCGACCAGAGCTACTGGGTGTTCAATAAAGAAACGTACAGAGATGTTTTCTATGGGCCCTAGGAAAACGTACCGGTCGGAGCCCTCTCAAAATCACAATTCACATGAATAAAACACTTCTAGAGGCCCCTTTGCAGTGTGAGTCCCTAGGCGGTCACATTGGTTGCCTGCAGGCATGTAGCGTTTTGTCTGGCCCCCTCTGCTTGTTTGCTCTACTTAGCAAAATGTATGTCCTGGCCCCCCCTGCTATTGCCTGGCCCCTGCTGTAGAATGCCTGGCCCCTGCTGTAGAATTTTCACGCTACGGGGCTGGTTGCCTGTCTATAAAAATGACTCTGCTCTTGACTTTTCAAAAGGGAATGACGGATGAATCCACATCTATTACTGTTAAATAAACAAAGAATGAAAAAAAGCGTATAGTTAATTATATACACAAATATATAATTACAAGTCATAATCCTTTTTTAACAGGTAGTGCCATATCTAACCGGTCTTTACATTGTTTCCAGGTTTAGCTGGTGTCTTGGTATCCATAAACAGAATTCTGACCAAACTCTTGCTGGAGAACGAGAGAGTCAATACCATTATCTTCTTCATCATCTCACTCGTTATCATAGTCGTATGCTGTGCTGCCTTCTTCTTTGCCAGGTAAGATGTCAATCAAGTGTCACTTGTTTAAGTCGCATGTTACCTTTTTTTTTCAGCTTTACTAGAAACCGCAGTCCTAATCTGTCAAACTTAGTTTTTAGTAAAGAAAAATACAGAAAATACGCTAATTATCAAAATATTTTCTTTGAAGTATCAAGGAGGAAAAACAACTACAACAAATAACTGCATGAAAAATATCGTTGATTTTTTTTTCTATTGAAAGATTTCTTTTATTTTCAAGTAAACCAACACATTAAAAGACTGAAAGAAATCTGGCATGCCACTTCTGATATCGATATTATTATTATCTATAATTTGAATTCTCTCCCCTCTCACTATCACTCTGGCAACTTAGCTGGTTAATGCCAGATACAATATATAGATCTTTGAGAAGGCTATTGGAATATAAAAAAAAAATGCCAAGTTGTTGAGAAGTGGGGAATAAAAATGACTCATGGCTGAGAAATAATATGAGCCACAAATAAAACTGTCAAATGCGATTTTGAAAAAAGAAATATCATATAGATATGCATGTTTTGTGAAGTATGGTATTTGAACAGACGAAGATGTACTCTCACTGATTAAATTAAAAAAAAAAATCCACTAAAAGAAGTAAATTGTCTAGGCAAACAAACAGGCAGCAGCCGGTTAAATCAATAGACATAAAACGTCATGGCAATAAATGTTGCACTTTTTTAAAAATCCTGTGAGAAGGAAAGAGAAAAAAAAAAAAAAATATTTTGTTTGTTGATGGAAAAATATAAATCTTAGTCTTCATAGGATGGTATTAATATTCTAAAACAACAACAACAACTACTACTGACCAACAACTGACCAACCTGATCAACGTTAGTCTCAAATGTTCTTATGAATGTGTTTTACTGTTTCGTTAATGTGCACGCAGTCAGTTTATGTCATCGCCAACTGATGGTAATATTTAATGGCCATCTGATGTTAATATGTAATGACAATCTGACGAAAATGTAATGGTCATCTGATATTAATATGTCATGGCTATCTGATGTTAATATGTAATGACCATCTGATGTTAATATGTAATTTCCATCTGATGTTAAAATGTAATGGGCCATCTGATATTAATATGTAATGGCCATCTGATGGTAATATGTAATGGCCATCTGATGGTAATATGTAATGGCCATCTGATGCTAATATGTAATGATGCCCACGTAATATATGTGGTTTTATTACTTTATGCCGCACCCTCCGCCAGGGCCGCTGCAAATAAGTAATGGACCACTAACGGGCCCATGACTACCTTTGAAAACCGTGGGCTCCTTCATATCTTCGGAATGTGAGCAAACTAAGCAACCACTTTGGGCTCCGAGGGCTAAAAAGGGCCCCTAATGTCTGTCAAACCTCGTTTCCAGAGGGTCGGGGGGTTAATGGCAAGTGTTTAGGTTGCTCGCACCAGAGACGTAGCGAGGGGTGGGCAATCATGCCCCGGGCGCTACTCAGAAAGGGGCGCCAAATGGTATATTTTACATATAATATTATATAGTTTTCGAATGGGGGTGGTGCTAAAAATGTATTAAAAAAGGTATTTTGCCCCCGGTGCGAGTTAAGCTCGCTACGGCACTGGCTCCCACACATCTGTGTAACTCTTTCTCAGTACAGCCGAGAGGTCATATGGGAACTGCAGAGGTGACAGGTAACTGGTAGCGCTGGGATATGAGCCCTTCACACCCACAAAGCAGGGTTTGACTGTATCGATACGATTCATTTTCTTCAGAACGTACGTCTAAAGTTGATACACATATATCTTTCCAGAGATCAAGTTGTCCCTAGTGTTCTGTAAGAGATTGTGTGGCTAGTACAATGTCCAGCCAGTTTTACTTTCCACAGCGTACCATTATTAAGCAGGACTGGCGGATGGCTACATTTAGACCGAATAAATAAAAAAAAAACCCAACAACAACCCAGTCAGGTCCGTAGCGTGCGGGGGCGGGGGGCAGGGGGGGCCGCCTTATCTAATGAGTGGTTCAGACTAAATCTATTCCAAACACTCACATGATTTCAGCCCTCTCCCCTAAATGAAATATTAGCTGAGTGCACTTCATGAGGACTTTAAAAAAAGATTACAGAGTCACTGAGCTCAGCAGGACTATTAGATCAAGTCAACTCCACCCGTCCACTTCTTAATCTATACGTAATCTACATCAGTATCAAGCAGTTCATACCCAACTGTAGCTCTGTAAGATCAGTATCAAACAGTTCATACCCAACTGTAGCTCTGTAAGATCAGTATCAAACAGTTAATACCCAACTGTAGCTCTGTAAGATCAGTATCAAACAGGTCATATTCAACTGTAGCTCTGTAAGATCAGTATCAAGCAGTTCATACCCAACTGTAGCTCTGTAAGATCAGTATCAAACAGGTCATATTCAACTGTAGCTCTGTAAGATCAGTATCAAGCAGTTCATACCCAACTGTAGCTCTGTAAGATCAGTATCAAACAGTTCATACCCAACTGTAGCTCTGTAAGATCAGTATCAAACAGGTCATATTCAACTGTAGCTCTGTAAGATCAGTATCAAACAGTTCATATCCAACTGTAGCTCTGTAAGATCAGTATCAAACAGTTCATATTCAACTGTAGCTCTGTAAGATCAGTATCAAACAGTTCATACCCAACTGTAGCTCTGTAAGATCAGTATCAAACAGTTCATATCCAACTGTAGCTCTGTAAGATCAGTATCAAACAGTTCATATCCAACTGTAGCTCTGTAAGATCAGTAAACTGTAGCTCTGTAAGATCAGTATCAAACAGTTCATACCCAACTGTAGCTCTGTGAGATCAGTATCAAACAGGTCATATTCAACTGCAGCTCTGTAAGATCAGTATCAAACAGTTCATATCCAACTGTAGCTCTGTAAGATCAGTATCAAACAGTTCATATCCAACTGTAGCTCTCTAACACCGAAGTAGATTTTTAATGCACGTCGTTTGCTGTTGTTGTATAAACAGCGTTGCTGTGGTTGACAAAGTAATGCAATGCAATTAAAATAACAAACTATTTATTTACTTCATTGTTTTCCTGTAAAAAAATGTTTTAAGTATATTTCATAAACCAACATTTAAAATAAAAATTGAAATTGAAATTTCATTTTCAGATGGACTAGATTCGTGAGACATCATCTAAGAACTTGTAAGGCGGACGGCAGATCGCTGGAATGTGGTGAGGTAAACAAAAATAATAATAATATATACATGACGTCATCAGGACGTGCATACCGGGAGGTACTAAAAAAAAACAACTATACATCAAATTTATGAGTGAAATACACATCTCTTGCTTAGACTAAATATGAGGAGGCGGGTGGGGGGGGGGTTGACTTCTCATACACAAATTTGGAAAATTTAGTTTCTAGTGAGTTTGGCCAAGTGTGGGACTGTAAAAAATCGAGGCAGTGCTGCATATTTACATATAGACAAGTAAACAAAGCGATCATGCCCACTGCCTAACCCTAGATCTTATCAATTCCTATGCTTTACCCCCCCCCCCCCAAAGTTTCTGTCTGCATTGCGCCATCACAAACCTAATTGAACATGTTAAACTCAAAAGCTACATCTACAAACACTTCTGCTCGCCTGGTAACATAGTCGTCACAGCTAAATAAAGTTACTTACCTCCCTTTTTCTTACCATTTTATCATATGATAAACTATACATGTTTATACAGTCGTTGTATAATTAAGGCCGGCGTGATGGGTCATGCAGAGCAAGGTAGTCATGGCACCCCCCCCGACAGAAACTGGCCCCGAAAACTGCAGAATCTAACTGATGGGTGGCCCTTGAAATGGGATCTGCATGTAGGCACACAATGTTATCACACAAGCACAGGTTATTACTGTTTATACAGATAAATGTTTTTTATCAAATGCGGGCTGGCATTAATTCAGCTTGGTGGGACGGATGGCCGAGTGGTGTAGATACTCGACTGTCGACCTGAGAGTCCTGGGTTCGATCCCCGGTGAGGCCCATGGAATTTTTCAAGGTAAAATTTGGTGCATAGTCGTCCCACAAGTCCACCCAACTTTAAATGGGTACCTGACTTTAAGTTGGGGAAGTAAAGGCGGCTGGGCGTTGTGCTAACCACACAATCCCTTTATATGCCGAGGTTATTGAAACAGATGAATTCTACACTTCATCTGCCCCGATGGCCCGTTAGGGCTAAGAAGGGAACTTTACTTTTTTTTTTATTAATTCAGCTTGCCCGATCGCAAATGGGCCCCTTCAACAATAAACTTTGTGGTCCCCTTTTAATTTATTATCAAATTCAATCTGTAGCACAGTACAGTGAGCCCATGTTGCAAGAAGTAAGCCAGGTTTTTCAGACCTAGTTAACTAAAATTTATAATATAAATAATTATACTTTTCAGTCTATATGATATAATTATAGAAACTATGCAGATTGAATGTTTAACAAGTGTCCCCTATTATGGTTTACACAATACGCCCCTGTACAAAGATTTCCCCAGTTCATTTTATGTGTCACACCTCATCTACAGACGGAGTTCAAAATGCAGCGGGGCTCCATGCAACCGAAATTTCGAGATTCGATTCCGGAAGCGTGTCTCGTGGTGGCCAACACAGACCTTCAACCCCAGGCCAGCGCTGATGTAATCACGGAGATGACAGACAACCGGATGGCCAACGGACAAGATTTAAATAAATCGGACACTGAAAAATGGCCGGAAGAGATCGATGGGAATTTACAAACATGTCTCAGGGGACGCGACTCTGTGATAGATCCGCCAGGAAGGATGGCTGACATGGGGAGTACGTCTTCCCTTGTTCAAGGGAGATTATCATCATGGAAAGGTATGAGTTATGGTTCTTGTTTCCACGAATTACGATTCTTGCTGTCTACGTCGAAAGACGTTTAATTGCAGTTACGAGATAATCACGTGTCTGAGGGTTTGTGGGTGAACAGCCATATTTCAATGCAAATGTCATCACATTAGGCTAACCAGTGATAAAATAAAATATAAAAAAAAATAAACAGGGCGAATTAACATGGCATACGGCCGGTGGGTTGGGGTGGGGGGGGGAGGCGGTGTAGGGAGCAGACCGCGTGTGGCTGAGTGGCCCTTTGGAAGCGAGCCTAATCTTCATGCTGCAGCTCGACCAGCATGCTGTGGCATCACGGGTTCGACTCCCAGTGTATCCAGTCACCTACCTATGTCTCCCGTGGTGCTCTCCCTGGCCAGTACACTATCGGCTATGGTGGAGGATGAAAGAAGGCGGCACCATAAAACAACGCTCTCATTAGTGGTATATGGGATCCAAGAGATTTCATCACATCCTCACGGGGACTTCACATACTGCCAAATGCAGTGACGGATGCAGAAGAAAGGTATTGTGTGTATTTAAAAAAAGACTGTAAAAATGAATGCATGTATACCAGTGTAAATCTATGGTCTATGGCGAGAGCCAGGAGCGCCGCCTGCTAAACAAATTACCTCTGGTCCCAGGGTACATAGGTTCCTCTCCCCCAGCCCCGTAGCGTGAAAATTCTACAGCAAGGGCCAGGCATTCTACAGCAGGGACCAGGCATTCTACAGCAGGGACCAGGCATTCTACAGCAGGGGCCAAGCCGCCAATATCGGGTGGGGGTCAGGAAATAAATGTTACTGAGTAGAGCAAACAAGCAGAGGGGACCAGACAAATCGCTACGGGCCTGCCCCCCCTTCCAAAACAAACAAACCAATATAACTAAAAAAAATAATAAAATGCCCAGATGGTAAGAATAAGGGATGAGTGGTCGTGCGGTGTAGAGCGCTCGATTGCCGACCGGAGGGGTTTGGGTTCGAATCTCAGTGATTCCGGTCCTGGTAATTCCCCAAAGTCCACCCAGCTTTAAATGGGTACTCGACTTTAAGTTGTGGGGGGGGGGGGGCTGGGCGTTGTGCTTAGCACACAATCACTTCATATGTCGAGGTTACTGGGGCTAAAGAAGATTTTTATGGTAAGAATAATTTAATCATCTTAAAGAAACACACACGGCGCTCATCAGAATGATATCAACCGCCTACATAGCTGTCTGCCCGTCAGTCTTTCAGTCTGCTTGTCTATCTGTCCGTCTGCCTGCTTTCTTATGCCTAGATATATCAACGGAAGGAAACATCTAGATAAATATTCTTTCATTAGCTATAAGCATAGATATATGGCTATAAGTATGTAAGAGTACATAACGCTATTGGTAGTTTTTTTTTTTAGCTATAAATATAGATGTATGGCTATAAGTAATTAAGAGTGCATAACGCTATTCTACAAATACCCAAAAAAAAAAGGTCAGTGAGTCAATATGTTGACCAACTCTGGTTCCTGTCTTCCTGCGGAAATTTGTCGCTAGCGCCCCCCCCCCCCCCCCACGGAGAGAAGGGAAGCAGATGCCACAGCCTTGATCCATCTAGTGAATAATTTATTATATGTTCAAGTGCGAGCGGTTATGTCATTATCACGTCCGCCTATCTCTGACCGAAATAAATATTTATGTAATGGCAAAAAAACAACAACAACAACAACAACATGTGGGCAACAGTGTTGCTATATAGAATTTCAGCCATTCTTATGGCTGCCTATGGCCCAACTGCTAAGGAGCCCCCCATCAAACAAGGGGGATATCAAAGGAGCCATAATTTGCCAAGATTTTCCCTCAAAAACACACAAGCATGGCTCTGTAGAAAGTAACCGTAACAAAATAAATAAATGGGCATATAATATAAATAAATTATTATGCCCAAATGTTAGGAATCAATAAAAAAATCTCCAAGATTTAAGATAGTCGTCATATTAAAATGCTTTCCTTTGTTTAAACAGCACTTGTATATTGTCATTCACATTTTCATATATTTTATGACCTCTATATGGAACCGTTCTCATCTGTGGATTACACTCCTTGAGAACACTTTAAAATTGTGTTACTTCCTGTCTGTCCATTTGATCTTATGTTTTATTTGCTATACGTTCACTTGCCTGTCTGCACACATCACCCTAACCTTTGAATAGACGCTTGCTATGTTTATGCGAAGATTTTGTAAGCAGAGTTTGGAGGATATTTTTTGCGCCATGTTTGTATTGCATGTTTGTAAGCAGAGCTTGTATTAAAGTTTGATATTTTCGCTTGTTAGGCTATTCCATTTTTTTAGAGTTTGAATGGTGTGATGTTTATATGTATATTGTACGTTATTATTATTATAACGTTATGGGCTGTGTAATTATGTTAATTGTGATGATGTTCCTTCTTTGGTCCACATGTGGTAGCGTTCAATTCAGTTGCATTCACAGACAACACACTATGAATGAGTCAAAGTTTCACGATTCAAGTGACGTTTATTACACAATAAAAACATACAGGAAATGAAATCATATGTTGCAATGTTCATAAATGCCTGAATAATAATATATCACAGTATTTAGTCGTCGCGAAAGATTGAATCAAAATAAACTCTAACTACAGTGAACAATAAAACTTTATCTTCTCTACAAGTATACTACCGTCCCGAAAGATTGACGTAGATATACTTGGTCTGTCTGTCGGTCTGCGGTCTCAGGTTTTCGGCCCTCGGTCTCTATTCGGTCTCTGGTCTTTCTGAAAACTTCACTTACATCTCATTATATTAGTGGATTAAGCTGTCCCATGATGCCGAGACCCCAATTCTTCTGATTGGCTAAAGAGGCAATAGTGCTCCCACTAGACACCTGAGACAAACGGCTAATGTCTAATGGATCTAACTTACTAAAACTTCTTTTCGACTTGGATCACTAGAAACTATAGAATCTGAATGTTGACCTTTCTGTACTAACTAAGATTTAACCTTTAACGTATAATTGAACTAAATCTATAAATGTGACCCTGGCCGTATGGACATTTGAACTTGACTAACTAACTGAAATTTACCAACTTATTAGTTGTTCTAAAGTTGTAGAGATACATATTTAAACTATCGTAATATATGTATTTATGTTTCTATGGATCTGTGCGTTTGTATGTATATTTGGGTTTCTATGGATCTGTGGGTTTGTATTTTGTATGTACAGTGCTTTTTTTGTAAAAAAGAAATAGGTGCCGGTACTCAGTGATGGATTGCCTAACTTTTAACTACAAGTTCGCACCTCGATGCAAGCTAAAGCACAACTGCAAAGATACTAAATGTCTAAAACAATTTTATTTTATAATTAACCAACTTAAATCCTCTTAAAATACAAGAAACGTAATAATTTTCCCCACATTGAAAAAGGTACCGGTACGCCGTACCGTAGCATACCGGCACAAAAAAAGCACTGAGTATGTATATTTGTGTTTCTATGGATCTGTGTGTTTGTATTAACCTGTGTGTTTGTATTAACCTGTGTGTTTGTATGGATCTGTGTTTGTACGGATCAGTGTTTGTACGGATCAGTTTTTGTATGGATCTGCGTTTGTATAGATCGATGTTTGTATGGATTTGTGTTTGTATAGATCTGTGTTTGTATGGATCTGTGTGTTGTATATATCTGTGTTTGTACGGATCTGTATTTGTACGGGCCTGTGTTTGCATTCTTCCAGCACGGCTGGACGCCAGACTAGAAGTCATCAGACAGATCTACCCGTACATGACGTCATTCGCCCTGACCTTCTACGTGACCGTCTCGCTCTATCCTGGCATTATCTCTGAGGTGGTCAGCTGCAGGCTGGGCACCTGGATGCCTGTTGTGCTGATGGCCTGCTTCAACATCACAGACGCCCTGGGCAAGGTGAGTGAACTAACCCCCCCCCCCTTTGAGGCCGAATCTGACTTTGTATGTGTGTGTATGTGTGTGTGTGTGTGTGCACTGTGCCGGGCCGTTCGGTAGCTATCGAGGGAATGTAGTCTTGGTTCAACAAAATGGCGATTTGTACTCTATCACGTGATTTTGGTCACGTGTTCGTGACCGCCCTATAGATAGACAAACTAGGCAGCTGCCAAGGACCACCCACTGCTAAGGGAGCATCATGGGAAGTTTTTTTTTCAAACCACAAGGAAAGACAACCTGGAAGTTTGTGCAGAGTACTCGAGCTAAAAATGATGCAACTATTGAGGGTTGTCAAAGAAAGACCCAGTTTTTAAAGATTGTTGAGAGGCCCAATATTTTTTAATTGGAAGCCTTAACCGTATTTTTTTTCATCTGGCCCCAGATTACCTTGTTCTATTCCCCCCCCCCCCCCAAAGGTACTATTTCCTAGGTCACCAACTGTAGCTCCTTTGCACACGGCCCCAAAAACATATGGCCGGCTTTGTGTATGTGTGTGTGTGTATATAAATCATGAATAATGTCACGGAGTGACTGTGTGTGTGTGTGTGTGTGAGTGCGTATGGACATGGGTGTGTATGATTGTTGTGCACGCACGGCTGCATGATAGAAAAGGGTGGTCAGGGGAGAGAATCAGTGGTTGAATGGTGATAGAATGAGATCAAAGAAACACGTGCGTGGGTGCGTGTGTAGTGGACGAGTGAACACTTGTGCTAGTAGCTGATGACCACCTCTTGTTGAGACAGTCAGCGTAGGTCACTAGTAGGGAGAGGTGAATTAGTGCTTTGGGAGATAGCTGTGGTTGTAATGTTTTATTCAAGCTGGACAGCCTGTTATTAAATATTTTTGTATGAATATATTAAGTTGGAATTCTTGTTAATTGTCACGTACGGACTTTCTGTGTTATTTCGAAAACCCCCCTAGGTAAGTGTGCACGTGACAACTAATATTTATTCTTTTTTTTTTATACGCTTTTAATTTCAGATGTTCGCGGCGGTTATCAACAATTACTCCAAACTTCGTCTACTACTGTGCACATTGTGTAGGCTTTGTCTGATTCCAATGGTTATCCTGTGCATCAAGCCTCGATTTCGTCCGATACTCAGCGGGGAGGCGTGGTCAATATTTATTACCATACTGCTGGGCGTGTCCAATGGATACTTTGGATGTCTGCCATTGGTGCTCGCTCCTAGCCAAGTTACACCCCGTCTAAGGGAATTATGTGGTAAGGAGAAAAAAAATCTGTGTAAAAGACTTTTATTTTTGTGAGTTATTCTGCAGCCATCGCCAAAAACACCTTTGATCAAAGCTGGTTAAACAGAATTATGGGTTCCATGGAAGGGCTGATACCAGCCCCGATACCACCCACCAATCACGAAGTCTTTTTTTTTTTTAAATCATGATTTGGAAATTGTTTACTTTTCAGAAGGTGGTTGATACATTAATTTTATTAATCACATGCTTGTTTGACGAAAAAGTTTTCTCCCTCTGGTTTGATGAAGCTGATTTCGATTTTTTTCATTCGCCCTTAGAAATGTCTCATTACATATAAACTAAGTTGGGCGTGAGCCAAGGGGGCCCATTAATATCGCCAACCTGCATTGAGGCCTCATGATAAGAGCAAGCGTATAGTAAAAAATGATGCTCAGCTATGTTTGTCCACTAGTGTAAAAATGTTAAACCAATTTCTCGAATCAAGTTTATTCAATGAAAAATAATGTTAATTAATAGTAAAATACGATAATCAAGAACATTTTTTTTCAACAGTTTAGCTATGTATGCAGGGGAGAGGGCCAGGGGAGGGGTTAAGTTAAAGTGGGCCTAAATCTCTTGACCTAATTTTGCGAACAAAATGACAGAACGTATCATCTGTCAAATGTTGTTTGTCATTCCCCATGTCATATACTAGCAATAGGCCTGAATCCAGAAGATACAAAGGGTTATTCCGATGTCTTGCCGTTTATCATGTTTGAATTGACAGTGAAAAATCACGGAGGCAACTACTAATATGATAAACGCGGGGGGAAGGGGGCAATTTTTTTCAGGGCCGTAAGCTATAGTCTTATTAGTCAATTGGCTAATCTGGCCTTGAAGGTATTTATTCTGTGGATAACTAACCATAAATAGTGTAGGAATAACAATGTAATTATATTCACTACCCCCATCCTCTCTTCTTACTTTCACATTGTGCCCCCCCCGTATCAATTCTATTAAAATATAAGAGGGCCCCGACAAGGTTCTTTTGTGCCCATAATATCCCTGGAAGCATCTGCCCCGAGCCCCTCGACAGACCTAAGAACGGCACTGGTGGGCTGTTTCTCAACAGGGCTGTAGCCTAAGAAGAAAGGGGTAGGGGGCAGGGCTATTATCGTCATCTGTGTGCAGTGCCGAACCTCGGGATTTGGGGGCCCGGGGGTCTTGGCCTCTTTGGGGGCCTCTTCATTTTCACATTCGACAACATGACATGATACAATGTACTTAATATTGAATGTAAAAAAAAAATTTGGGGGGGGGGGCTACTTAAGCAGGGGCCCGGGCGGAATTTCGAATTTGGACCCCCTCCCCCTCCCTAGGTACGCCTCTGTCTGTGTGGATCCTCAGAAGCTGTTATATATCAAAACGATATTGAGCTAGGCTATTAATATATTGGGATATTCTTTCAACAATGTTTTAAATAATTCTTCTTGCAGGTAATACGATGATGTTGTCTTTCACCTTAGCAATTGTTGCCGGCACATTTACGTCATACGGCCTTGATATTTTGGTGGGGCCACACCCCGGCCTTGAACTGTGCCACCTGAGAAATGTAACGCTTACAAATATCACACAAGCGGAGCATTGGAATTCGTCGCACATTCCAACGTAGTTCAAGATAAAAAATATTTTGTATATTTTAATGTTAATTTTTTTAGAAAAAGCTAAAATCATTGAGATAAGAAACCGGCTAGCAGCCAGGATTTCTGGGTGAGAAATTTGACAAGCCAAAAGAAAAACCTATCATCAACATTTAATTTCTACAGTTTTTTTAATTGTTCATCACGGTTTGCAGCGAAATCAAATTCCTACTGAATTCTGTTTTATAAAAATTAGGATAAAAAGAACAAGCTTTATTCGGTTTCATGATTAAGAAGAATATCTAAGCTTTATATCTAGATTTGGCAGATATTGTGAGAAAAAATATTTCGCATTTTGTACTACATAAGTTTAACAGCGTATGTTCAGCTTTTTGTCAGCCACTATACAGTGTTGATGGTTTAGCAGTTAATTAGATATTTTTTAAATCAATGACTTGTTTATTTATGAGGCGCCGAAGGTATATTTGCCTAGTGCCCCCCCAAATATCTTTAAAACTCCCTACCTTGGGCCCCCAAGTATCTTTAAAACTCCCTGCCTAGGGCCCCCAAGTATCTATAAAACTCTTTACTAAGGGGCTCCCAAGCATCTATAAAACTCTCTCCTAAGGTATGCAAGTAATTATACAACTCTCTGCTGAGGGCCCCCGAGTGTCTATAAAACTCCTTGCTTAGGGCCCCCAAGTATCTATACAACTCTCTGCTGAGGGCCCCCCGAGTGTCTATAAAACTCTCTGCTGAGGGCCCCCGAGTGTCTATAAAACTCTCTACCTTGGTCCCCCTAGTATCTTTAAAACTCCCTGCCTAGAACCCCCAAGTTTCTATAAAAGACTTTACTAAGGGGCCCCCCCAAGCATCTATAAAACTCTCTCCCAAGGTATCCAAATAACTATACAAATCTTTGCCTATGGCCCCCGAGTGACTATAAAACTCTCTGCTGAGATGTGATATGGATTCAGGCCCGTAGCGTGCGGGGGGGCCAGGGAAGGCCGGGCCCCCCTGCATTTTGTCTGGCCCCCCCTGCTTATTTGTTCTACTTAGTAAAATGTATTACCTGCCCCCCCTGCTATTGCCTGGCCCCTGCTGTAGAATGCCTGGCCCCTCCTGTAGAATTTTCACGCTACAGGGCTGTATGGATTCAAAATGTAAGGGGACCCTTTATCGGTAGTGCTTTCTTAGTTGGCCTATCCATGAGTAAGGCAGTTGTTGTAAACTTTGACGTTTATTGGAGTCAGTAGGGTCAAATAGAAATGACCACCGCTAAACTGTGTAAGCGGATGAAGACTTAAACAGTGTGGGGGGGGGGGGGGTAAAGTTCCGTGGCAACTGTGGCCTCACGTGTAACCCGGGGCCCTCCTTAAAATATAACGCAGGGTATTTTCATATTTAGGGTTATATCACCCTCCCCCCCCCCCTAAAGAGAAACATATTGTGACGCCCATGCGTGGTATTTTACCAGTTCATACATAAATTAAAAAAAAAACAACAAAAAAATAAGCAACTTGGTGCCACGGTTGCTGAATAATCTGAAAATAATTTTGTATCAACTGTTCTCAGTTTAGATATCCAGTTTATATTGCAGTAAATGATTCCTGAAAATTAAAGTGCATCCATTGTACCTATTACGTAGGCTATAACCTTTGACATCTATTTAACTTCATTTTATTAAAGTACTAGTGTATGCTAAAAAAAAAAAAAAAAAAAGAAAGTTTGATACACATTTTATAGTTTAGGTCAGTGGCTCTTATAACTTATAATAAAATTGAATAATTTTCTTTGCGGGTTGCGAATCTCTAGGTATATAATTCTAATTATATATGAAATGTATTTTTTTTTTAACCTGTACCTTAATATGAAAAAAAAAAAGATTTGAATGAACATTGTAAATACCAAATTAAAAAATATATTGATGTTACTCGTTGTATTTATTTGTGATCAGTATTGACCAGTGATCAGTATATGTAAACACAAGACTAACATTTCTTCCAATAGAAGAGTTGTTTAATATGTGTCTTACACAACTTTAAAATATTTAAATAATGTTTGTATAACACGATGATTTAAATAAAATTTTACACTTTTTTTTTTGTTTAGGTGATTTTGTCAAATTTTTAATGATAATTTACAAGTGTTTTTCTTTAAATCTCTCACTACCTTTTTTTTTAATCAGCTGTGTCTGCGGTGAAGGGGGTTGGAGGTCTAGCCTGGATATTAAAATATCAGACTGGATATCAGTCTCAGCTTGCAGATAAGTGCAAAATTTTTTAAGATCTATGTTAAACGGATGATTATGCTTCTGGACATAAATGCTACAAAAGATCTTCCCTCTGCCAGCAACATGATGATCTTTTTGTATTCAATTTAAAATTCTTTACTTTGATTTTAAGCATTTATAAATTGATTTGAGCACAGTCAGGAATATTTATTTGTTTCAGGGCCTCAAAGGTTTTTTGTATCATTTTTGAATGCAGCCAACTGCAAAACAAGTAATTACAACATTGCAGGTTTTAAAAAAACAAATAATAATGTTGATTTAGTTCCATTAAAATCATATCACATATATAAAAGCCAAATATTTTATATGTAGTATAATATTTTTTATTATCGAATGTATCCTTTATAAAAAAATAAATAAATAAAAAAACCTTGGATGGGACGGATTTTACAAAATACATTGCATCAAGATATGTAAATATAAAAACATGACTCGTCTGTTAACAGCCTTTAAATTGATCAAAATAGTCCTCAAAAATATCACAATGAACATGTTTATCACAGATAAGGCTTAAAGTAAAAGTCAACTTACAATAAATTAAAAGAAACAAAAAATAATTGGGTAAATAATGTAAAATTTCTAGAATTTTTTGTTGATTAAAAAAAAATAGTTTAACTGAGAGGAGATTAGATCTTATTTTTAAACCTAGTGATTTTTAAATTGTATTCATTATACACAGAGCTTAACAGACTTTATAAAATACGTTTTTTTCCAGTTTGTGATTTTAAACAAGGTCAAGGATGAGTAAGTCTCCAGTGCAACATCATTTCAGATACATGGGCTCTAGCCTTTCTGGTATCAGTAGGAATGTCCTACCTTGTTTAAAATCAGGTAACTTGAACAGAAAGTAAAGGATACAAATTATGAGTTATAATATTCTGTGTTTTTTGCACAGAGATTTAAAAAAAAAAAGAAGAAAGAATGGGTGCCTGAAATAGAAAATAAAAAATAATTTGTTGTTACAATTGACAACTCACAAATTGTGTCGAGTCATTTAAGGATTAAAACAGCAAACTTCATATACATCATAAAACGTTTCATAACATGTAAAAAAAAATGTATTTTATGCATTATTAAAACAAATAATTATGAAATATCAGGAAGTTTTTAACATTATTTCTACCTTTAGGCTTTTACAGTAGACTATTTATTTTACAGCAAAATTTATTGACAAACAACAATTTAAAAACTTTATAAAAATTAATTACTTTACATAAAACTGATGTATAGTGACATGAACAATTTCATGAAATTAATACTGAATTTATCCAGTGGAGTTTTAAAAAAACAAAACAAGAATTATGGGAAGAGACTCTGTTTGTCATCCTTCTTCCCCCCTTGTTGGGCATCGGTGGCTGCAGGTGCTACTGCGAAGTAAGACTGGCTGGTCCTGGATGGAGGACGGTCACCATCTTGGTAGTGTCCTTCTCTGCTAGAAACTCTGTGGAGTGGAGAGCAAAATTAATTAGGATCAGGTTGAGCCCTCTTGACAATTTAAAAACAGAGAAATCCTACATGTGTACCCGTATAAGACAGTTTTTAAATAAGATGTTAGTTTTGTTATTTTTATTCTTCACCTTCTCTGTTTGGTATATTTCTTCTTGTACCAAATAATAAGAATGATGGCCACAACAAGAGCAGCAAAAAGTGGAAGTCCGACAGACAATCCCACAATCAGAGGGACATCATCTCCATCATCTATGATGCAAACAGGATACAAACAATTTATTTCAAAACAAATGTAAAAATCACATGCATGAAATAATTTGAGTATAATAATTCAGTTTTAAACAAAATTAAATTAATTACTGGAATAAATGAAATAATTCAACCTCTTTTTCTAGAGCATCTTATGAAACAACTAAGCACACTATTTTCAAGTATATTAAGTAAAAGGCATGGATTTAATAACTAGCTTAGATAATAGGATAACACATTGGACTATAGCTATGTAAGAAACAATAAAGTAAAAAAGCCTAAGGAACAAAGAAAGCACCAGGAGAGGATGAAATCAATGCTGAGTTACTCAATTATGGCAGACACACACTGGACCTAGAAATACATCACAAAAAATGGAAAGAAAAGCTAATGCCAAAAGAATGGGAAAACAGCCTTGATTGGGTAGAGATTTTCTATACAAAATATTTGGGAAAATGCTACAATCATAAAATATATCTATAGTAAAGAAAAAGTAAAGTTCCCTTAACCCTAACAGGCCATCGGGGCAGATGAAGTGTAGAATTCATCTGTTTCTATAACCTCTGCGTATGAAGGGGTTGTGTGGTTAGCACAGCACCCAGCCGCCTTTACTCCCCCAACTTAAAGTCAGGTACCCATTTAAAGCTGGCTAGGACTTGGGGACTTTCACCTGGACCTGAAAAAATCCCAAGGTTCTCACTGAGATTCAAACCCGGGACCCTCCGGTCGACAGTCAAGCGCTCTACACTCTACACCACTCGACCACCCGTCCCCTAAAATAGATCTATACCAGCCCTAAATTGATTTCAAGAGCATTGATATAAATTATCTATCCACAGCACTTCAGGAGTTGCACATCCCCCAATAAGACTAATACCCATGACATAAACATTAAATAACTAATAAGCAAGGTAAAAATACAAAGGCCAAAAGAATTTAAAGGTAAAAATACAAAGGGCAAAAGAATTTAAAGTAAACAGAAGTCTAGACAAGTTGACTCAGCTCTTTATGAAAAGGTCATGAAAATTGTCCTGTGCAAGAAACATGGAAGTGAGAAAGAAGGGACTTTGAGAGAATGAAAAATATTCACAGTTCCGCTCCAGTTCCTCACATACGCAGATGATGTATCGCTGAAATAAAACCAAAGCAAGGATATAGCTAAAGCATTCACAGACCTAGAAACAGTAGCAGAGAAAGTAGATTTAACAGTCAATGAATCCAAGGCGCAATACATGCTAATGCAGCAAAATAAAAAGAAGAACAAGAAAAAACATTCATACTCAGACATTGAATTTTTGAAATGGTATAAAGCTTTAAATACCTGGGATCAATCATCAATGAGAAAAATGATACATGATAAAGACCAGCAAGCAAAAAATATGCTGAAACTTGGGAAAGAAAAATATTTAGGAAAATATATGGGCCAGTGAAAGACAAGAAGTAGAAAAAAAAAATCAGAATTGTATGAGTTAAGTGAAGAAACGTACACTACAGCAGAAATCAAAACTATTAGGCTGAGTTGGGTTGGGCACATAGAAAGAATGGAAAAGGACAGAGGTGTCAAGTCAAAATATAGAATAACAACTAACCAGAAAAGACTTCAGGCCAGACCAAGTAGCAGATGGATAGATGAGGTTGAGAAAGACCTTAAGGCCATTGTGGAGAGGAGTAGTAAGCGATAGGAAGAAGAAGAAGATTAGCTATGTTATTTTAATGGTAATCAAGTTTGTTTAACGAATAAACAATTCTTTTAATGAAGTTATGCTGCATTACATATATTTCAAGAAGACTTAAAATATTACACTGTGGATTTTTTTGAAAATGCCTATCAATAATAATACATTTCATAAAAAATTGACTTACCTGTGCTTGAAGAATCTTTTGATCTAAACATAAATAAAATATCGATCAGTTATGAAAATGCATTTTTTAATTATAATGGATATAAATTATATAAAATAAAGGAGAAAGCAATGTAGCTAACAACAGTGATTGGAAAAACTATATGACCCCCTTATCCCAGAAGAGAGCAGCTTTTAAACCTACAACTGGAGAATAATTTTTTTTCTTTATTATATCCAGCTGCTTACTTATAATTTTATTTTAATCTATCATTATACCCAAGAGTTTTATTTGTAACCCAAACAAGATTTTTAAAAATGTTTGGTGACTCTTATTTTATATGTTTACATAGATTTACAACCATTTTTTGGGTGAAAATAGTATCTGATAAAGTTTATTTAAAGAGATAATGGCCAAACTTACACACAGACAGCTTTGCCGGTGGAGTCAATAATACACTTTTCATTTCTGGCACATGGAAGCGATGCATTGAGAATGATACATTTGTCTGTGTTTTGGTCAACTAGAGAGTGAAATTAAGGTACAATAAATAATTGAATTCATTAATGATGAATATCAACAAACAAATGAAAATTGTGAATACATCATTTATATAAGGAATTTTAAAAATCTCTTGAGAAATTCTTAACCCCCCCCCCACCCCCAATAAAGTACTTTTTTTATTTTGGATAATTTGGTCAAATACACAATGTAAGGGCTTTAAAAAATTAAATATATGTTGATCTCAACCTAATCAACAATTTAGTAAATAACTGAGTAATAAAAACTCAACGAGGATGTCAATAAATCAGTAACGAAATTTCAATAAGTCAGTTACATAATCCAAATATAATCCTGATTGAAAAAAATGAACAATGGAATGTCAACCATCTTAAAAATCTGAAGAAACCACAACATGAAAGTGAAAGAAAGATGGGAAAACAGCCACAGAACAATAACTGTGAACATGAGGCAATGACAGTGAAACAAATCACCTCTAATTTTTGAGCAAGCCATGGGGTAACATGCACAAGCAAAGTAATCAGATTTTTTTGTATTTTAGAGGGAATGCAGGCAAGGTATAAATAAGCTTTGCTTAAATTATTGCCTCATTCAACTTCCATATATTACTGCTGTATTAAATGCTTAGTTGTGTACCTTATTTGAAAGGAACAAAAACTTTTTTTTTTCTATAGACATTTGTAATCTTAAGAAGCCACTGAGAATGTGGGAGTTTGTGTGTGTCCAGCATTGCATCACAAAGATGTGAAAAATTCAGATTAAAAAATAATTATTCTAAACTAACATGGGCTAAATATGAGCCCATGGGGTAAATGTATAAAATAAACAGATGATGTGCAAAGTATTCAAAAA
This sequence comes from Bulinus truncatus, assembly GCA_021962125.1. Lineage (NCBI taxonomy): Eukaryota > Metazoa > Mollusca > Gastropoda > Planorbidae > Bulinus > Bulinus truncatus. Next base: position 279,373 of record JAGDYQ010000381.1, on the reverse strand, counting down.
GAGTGATAAAATAACTCTCAGGATAGAGGAGCTTTTGATGGGAAGCTATCAAGGGAGGACTTGGAGTACTTTCTTAGACTGAGCACTGCAGTGTCCAGGTAAGGCAGATAAGAGGCTTGCCACTAGCTTTGAGGAGAGATGGTGATAGTTTACATTTATTGTAATATTCATTTGTTACTGATAGTTGTTCCAATCCCCAGAATCATTTGAGTATTAAGTCAGTCTTTTTATATTTAAATCATTTGAAACGAATTCACCCTTCTTCTGGGTTCCACAGACTTGATTTATTCACATGAATTTTTACTCTTAATAAAGTCAATTTAAAAACATAGGAAGGAATATTTAATTGGAGAATACACTGAGTAGTTATTGTATTTTACAATTGAGTAAAAACACCATTACAGCAAAAGTGCATAAGGGAAATACACAAAAACAGTGCACTAGAAGTTTGAAATTCTAAGCATAGGTTGGATTCTGAGGTGAAATATGCTTGTAATATTTTTTTGTGAATTTTTAGCTGTTTAACTTTTAGGATGCTCAGAGGTATAAATTACAAATGAATAAATCATCCAAAGGTATTACATAATTTTCAAAAAACAAATGTACACAAACCTGTGAAGCCATTGATAGTAATTTCTACACTGTAAGATTCATTACCCAGGGTAAAGTTGTTAGCCAAAATATTAACAACAACATTGGTGATATATGTATTGGAGTTGGGATTGGCTGCAGAGTCCACTATGATGATGAATTCAATAATTAAACTGCCTTTCCTGCAGACAACCAAAATTACAAGAGAATATTTCTGTTAAATATTAATACTTTTTTTCTCTAAATATGGATTTTGTTTTACTGAAAATAGGACTTAAAAAGGTTGACAGTTGATTTTTCAGAACCTTTTTGAATCCACTTAGCTTAATAAATTTGTGAAACTTAACATAAAATGTTAAACATGTGTGGATTAATTTTTTTTCAGCTAACAATTGTTTTCATATAGTTTAATAAACAAAAATGATTATAATTACATGTAATATTTTTTTCCCTTTTATAGCGCTTGTAATCTAATATGTTAAGAAAAACATAAATAAACAACTTTTCTTTTATTCCTAAAAAAATGAATAGAATGGGGCATAAACAAACCTCAAATTAGTCACTCGTACTTTAAAATCTCCCTTGAGCTCTTTTTTAAATGTTGCAGTCAACTGACAAGAAATTAGAAAAAAAAAATATAGCAAAAAATAAATTTCATTTTTTTTTACTAAATGTATTTAATTTTTTTTTTTCCAAACAGAAGCAATTATTATCATAGCATAAAAAAAATTTAACTTACTTCGCTTTCAACCTCATTTTTGAGGTTGATATAATCAGGATGTGTTTTTTCTTCCAGGAATAAATTATCAACATCTTTTAGTATCTTAAATGTCATTTTATATTCATCAGTTTCTGGAAAAATAAAACTTAGGTGCAAGTTTCAACAAAATCAAAATCTACCCATACTTTAAATTGGGTAACTCTTTAGTCAATAAGTACACCTTATTTAGTCAAAGGATACACCGTATTTAGTCAATAAGTACACCCTATTTAGTCAATAAGTACACCCTATTTAGTCAATAAGTAAACACTATTTGATACATTGTGTTTTTAGAAATTTGTAATTAGCTAGTGAAGTAAAACATAACATGGAACTTACTGTAACATTGATTAGTATTGCTGGTCCTAACTTGGTAGCCATCTTTACAAGAACAAGTGTAGCCGCCAGGGTTGTTGGTACAAGTTTGTTCACATGGAGAAGGAGAATTTGTACACTCATCCACATCTGTAACATGGTGATTTATTTCAAATGAAAAAACAAATATTAGAGTAAAATTATTTCTATTTTTAAAATACGGCCAACTTTGTTTTAACATGTTGACCACTTGAAGTGATGCTTATCAGAATAGTCTCCCTCTTCATTTAATTATAATTAAAACATAATCTTACAGGACGTGTGTGAAATAATCTTATGACAGTGAGAAAGTACTCATTATAATTTTTTTTTTTCAAGTTGATCTCCAAATGTTACTGGATTGGTTGAAACAGTGATAACTATGGGCCATATACACCAAGAATTAATTCCAATCAAATTTTGCCACTAAAACAATGAAGAAAAATAACAACAACAGCAACAGTTTGTTTTTGTTTTCATTAAAATAAAATTAAATAAAATGGCAATTTACCTTGACAGGTGTGATTATCAGATCCCAGCTTGTAACCTGGGTTACAAGAACATACGTAGCTACCAAGTGTGTTGTTACAATTCTGAGAGCATTCATTGGTGGAAGCGGCAGCACATTCATCCATATCTAAAAAGTATAAGTAAAAATTTATTGTTACAGGTGCTTTCAATATCAAAACAACACTGTGATAAGATTAGTGAGTAGGGTGTTCAGAGAGGGTGTACTGAATAAGTCAAAAGTGATGCATTTTGTAATTTTTAGAGCCTGTCACCCTGACATTCCCCTTGACATAATATCATTCCACCTATGTTGCTAGAAGCTATTCAGTCAGGAAACGGCATGCCTCTCGAGTTCCAATATCAACAGGGACATGGAATCTTCAAAGAAAAAGATAGAGGCCGCCCAAGAAGGCGAGACTTCTAAACTGATATCACCAAGAAGCGGCTCAGCTGGAATCAGCTGGGGAGGATGGCCCAGGATAGAGGTTTGTGAAAAAAAACTGTGGTTGGTGGCACATACTCTGATAGGAGTCATGGGCATAAGTAAGTAAGTGAGCCACCATACATCTTGGATGTAAAGAAGTCTTCTTATATCTATTATATGAAGTTCCACATAGTCAAGTGATTAAATGAATAAAGAATTCTTTTTTTTTTGGACAGTAGTGAACAAATCAAGTACCATTTCTAGTGACATGGTGGTGATTAGCCTAACTGGAATAGCATGGTGGTGATGATGGCACCTCAGTGATGACTTCTAAGGTGCCTATTAGACCATTACAGTTCTTGGCAATGAGTACTGAATCATAGGACAGCATCAACAGTTCTAAAAAGTGGATTGGGATAATCCTATACACATGAAAGGTCAGCAACAACCAAACAACTAATTGCTTTTCACATCTCATTTCCCTTATGCCTTGCACCTGTATAGTTAATCACATATACTGAGTGTGAATAGATAGAAATTTTGAGCTACATTAGGTACAGAAGGTTTGATGAATTAATTTATAATAGGCAAGGAAAGAAAATCAAAAAGAAAAAAAAAAATGTGTAACATGTTAGAATGAGGAGATAAATGTAAGCACACATTTAAAAAAAATATTTTTTTTAACACACATTGGTCAATCAACATATAAAAAGGTCATTGTATACTACTTATAAAATGCATAGAAAAATCATCATCAACATATATATATATCATTATTTATTCATAAACATAATTACAAGAAAAACATTTTTATTCCCGTGAAAGTAATAAATATTTGTAAGTTTAAAATATTATTCCATACAATTATTATAAAAAAAAAATGATTAAACAGCCGAGCATCATACAGAAAGAATTTACAAAGACTTACCATGATAGTTGATTAAATGGATCCTTGTTATAAGTAAAGAGAAATTAACAGTATTACAATATAAGGTATAAAAAGCCAGATTAAGCAGGAAATTTAGATCCCTATTTTCAGCACAGTAAAATGAAACATTAAAAAAAAAAAAAAACAACAAAATTGTGAAGAATTCATCATGAAAAGGAAAAAAAAAACTTACCAGTACAATTGCCATTGCCTATTTGATGATATCCTTTAGCACAATCGCATTTATAGCTTCCAGGAGTGTCAAAACAGATCTTGAATCAGAAAAGAACAGAAGCATGGACATTATTTAATACATCTCCACAAAGTTATTTATTTTGTTAAAACTATAGTCAAGTTCCATTAGCCCCTTAATAGGAGCCTTTGGGGAAGATGAAGTGTAGAATTCAATAGCCACATCATATTAATGGATTAGGTGACTAGGAATAAGTAATCTATATGTATTTATAAAGTTCACATTTGAGCTATTTCAGTCTAATGGATCTATGGTAGTAAATTTTTGAACGATATAATTCAAAGTCTGCCCTTTCTTTGGAGTAAAAAAAAAAAACCACGCAGAGTAATAAATTATTAATCTTTGATTCTACAGTGAACCAGATGGAATCCATTTTTTATTTAATAAAATAAAAATTTCTTTTTTTTTATATTTAAATTGCACAAATTAAAATATATGCATTTTGCCTTCAAGATCTAGGTATTTAAAGGCATTTAAAATAACATATATATATATATATTTTTTTTTACTTAGAATTAAAAACTGAAAACATTTTTAAACGTCTAGATGTTAATATACTTGTATTAACTTAGTTATTTATAGACAGAAAAATATAAAAAAAGCCAACCCATTGTGGATTATTGAGCTTTGTGCAGTTATTGTCAAATAAGCACTCATTAATGTTTGTGTCGCAATATGTTCCGCCCCAGCCAGGGTCACAGTTACAATTTCCTGTTGCAGCATCACACTTGCTGTGAGATGTGTCACATTTACACTGATTGATACAATTAACTCCATACCATCCATCAGAGCATGCTTGATGAGGCAAAAAAAAAGAAGATGGTGTTTTATCTAAAACATAAAATAAATCAAAATAAAGCCTATAAAATAAAACAGCAGGTTTATTGAACTTCGGGTTCAGTGATAAGGAAATATCTATTCTACCTGTACAAGTGTCATTGACTTTATAAAATCCAGCTTTGCATTTACAGACATAACTCCCAGGAATGTTTTCACACTGTGAATGTGATGGGCAGTTGTAGGTATTAGAAACACTACATTCATCTTTATCGGTAGCACAATCATCACCCTCATATCCTGATTTGCAAGTACAATGTCCATTGGTCTGAAACACATACAAAATATTAAAATGCTTTTTAAAAAATAGATTACAATACATGTAATATAATTTGAAGAATCAACCCTTTTTGTTAAATAGATTACAATACATGTAATATAATTTGAGGAATCAACCCTTTTTGTTAAATAGATTACAATACATGTAATATAATTTGAGGAATCAACCCTTTTTGTTAAATAGATTACAATACATGTAATATAATTTGAGGAATCAACCCTTTTGTTAAATAGATTACAATACATGTAATATAATTTGAGGAATCAACCCTTTTTGTTAAATAGATTACAATACATGTAATATAATTTGAGGAATCAACCCTTTTTGTTAAATAGATTACAATACATGTAATATAATTTGAGGAATCAACCCTTTTTGTTAAATAGATTACAATACATGTAATATAATTTGAGGAATCAACCCTTTTTGTTAAATAGATTACAATACATATGTAATATAATTTGAGGAATCAACCCTTTTTGTTAAATAGATTACAATACATGTAATATAATTTGAGGAATCAACCCTTTTTGTTAAATAGATTACAATACATGTAATATAATTTGAGGAATCAACCCTTTTTGTTAAATAGATTACAATACATGTAATATAATTTGAGGAATCAACCCTTTTTGTTAAATAGATTACAATACATGTAATATAATTTGAGGAATCAACCCTTTTTGTTAAATAGATTACAATACATGTAATATAATTTGAGGAATCAACCCTTTTTGTTAAATAGATTACAATACATGTAATATAATTTGAGGAATCAACCCTTTTTTGTTAAATAGATTACAATACATGTAATATAATTTGAGGAATCAACCCTTTTTGTTAAATAGATTACAATACATGTAATATAATTTGAGGAATCAACCCTTTTTGTTAAATAGATTACAATACATGTAATATAATTTGAGGAATCAACCCTTTTTGTTAAATAGATTACAATACATGTAATATAATTTGAGGAATCAACCCTTTTTGTTAAATAGATTACAATACATGTAATATAATTTGAGGAATCAACCCTTTTTGTTAAATAGATTACAATACATGTAATATAATTTGAGGAATCAACCCTTTTTTGTTAAATAGATTACAATACATGTAATATAATTTGAGGAATCAACCCTTTTTGTTAAATAGATTACAATACATGTAATATAATTTGAGGAATCAACCCTTTTTGTTAAATAGATTACAATACATGTAATATAATTTGAGGAATCAACCCTTTTTGTTAAATAGATTACAATACATGTAATATAATTTGAGGAATCAACCCTTTTTGTTAAATAGATTACAATACATGTAATATAATTTGAGGAATCAACCCTTTTTGTTAAATAGATTACAATACATGTAATATAATTTGAGGAATCAACCCTTTTTTGTTAAATAGATTACAATACATGTAATATAATTTGAGGAATCAACCCTTTTTGTTAAATAGATTACAATACATGTAATATAATTTGAGGAATCAACCCTTTTTGTTAAATAGATTACAATACATGTAATATAATTTGAAGAATCAACCCTTTTTGTTAAATAGATTAATGTCGTGAATGTAAACAGGAATTTTTTTGACCAGTGTCAATATTTATTTTAAATAAAGAAAGAATATAAAGTAAACTTTCAACATTTATTACATTATTTTAAAAACTGACATCAACTTGTTTTAAGTGTGAAGCTAACATAAATAGTCTTCTTTAAATAAATTTTGTATAATGTCAGAAAGAAAGTATACCGTGGCTATCAAACTGTTGGAAGGTTTCTTGCAAGATAGTCTTCATAAAATTAGAAAAAGCATGGTAAATTACATGATTTCCGGTAAAACAAACTTCTCCGGTGAAACAAACTTCACTAACACTTAGAGCAGTGTTTCTCTACCTTTTTGAAGACTAAGTTGTAGGTATTTTTTTGTATGGAATATTTACTTCAAAGTACGATTGGCAAATTTAAAAAAAAAAATCAAAAGCATGAGGAAGAGAGGAAGAAAGGTCACAAAAATAACTCCATTATTAAACAAAAGAACCCCCAATCATGTTAGTTGAAAAAAATGTCTAATTGCATTATTTCAAGTAAAAATTTTAAGTGGCTGATTTGAGAGCCACTTAGATATTAAAATGGTTTATATGTAGAAATATTTCTTAAAATAAAAATAATGAAACATCTATTGCGGGAGTAAATACTTTAATACCTTATTACAGTTGTCTGTTGTTGCTGGATTACAAGTACAACTTGATGCACAACTCTCGCCATAATAGCCCTCCAGGCAATCTGTAAACAAAAACCCCAGAAAATGTAAACAAGTCATTTATGAAAACAAATCCTGAATTAATTTATTAAAAGGGCAAAAATAAGTTAAAAATAATGATCTCATCATATGCAAAATTTTTGCATTCAAATAATATTCACCAGTGCATGTGACACCATCAGCCTCTAGTTTCTTGCCATTGGGACAAGAGCAAATGTAACTCTTGTTGCCATTAGTTTCACTGCAAAAATCTGTGCAAACTTTACTAGCACACAAGTCAACATCTGAAATTGATTAGTTAGATTATTTTATAGGCAAGTGGTGTACAGCTAAGATTTATTATCAACTTTTTTAACAATTTTTCTTTGGGATAATTAAGAGACAAAAAAAAACTTAAGTTATTACCTTCACAGTCTGATGAGTTGTTAGGATTAACTTGCTGGCCTAAGTCACAGTAACACACTTGTGCATTTGAACTATTCTTATAACAAAGACCCTCACAGATGCTGTTTGTGCAGAATTGATCCACTGAAATGTATATATTTTTTTTAAATTGTATAAAAAGCGTCAAGTGTCATTGGCAAAAGATATTCTTTTAAAGAAACTGCTAACATAAAAAGTACTTTGCCATACGCATAAAGTTAAAAGCTTAAACCATTGGAGTTAAAAAAAAAAAAATGAAAAAAATATAATTGGCTGAATAAACAGTACTACTGCTTGACTTTTTATTTTAACAATTGGGGAGTAAAGTTGTTTTATTTTTTACTTACCTTCACAAGATTTCCCATCAGTCTTCAATTTCAGACCAGCTGGACAAGTACATCTATAACCTCCTTCTGTATTTTCACAACCTTGCTGACATCCATCCATTTTCAGATTACATTCGTTAATATCTGAAAAATATTTTTGATATCTCAACTGTAAGATTGATTAAAATGTTATTTTATATTTATTTACTTGCTTTAAGTAATTTAGTAAATTATAATTATAATTTTTTTTTTAGTAAATTTCAAATCACTTAGCTACGTTTTCCTTTTTTTACCTTGGTTTATTAAATTATTTTATCATAAAGCTAGTAAATTTGCAGCTTTTTCTGAAAATTTATTAATAAAATATTTATATACATGTATAATTGTATATATATATATATATATATATAGATGTATGCCATTCTTTTACCTTGACATTTTTTCAAAGTACTATTATAATTGTAGCCTTGGTTACATTTGCATGAGTAACCACCAACAAAGTTCTCACACAGCTGATCACAGCCATTGAATGTTGGAAAAGCACATTCATTAAGGTCTGAATAAAAGTAAATGGAAAGGGAATTGACCGACTATTCACTATTAATGAAAAATGTGTATTTTTTTATTTTGGTTAATAAAAATGTTAACGTTCAAACTTAGAAAAAAAAAAATTCATTTCAGACAAATTATTTATCTACATACAAGTATTACATAAAAAATTAAACCAATCAATTTTTTTAATAGCTTTTTTGATCACATTTAAAAAAAATGTAACAAATTTTTGAGCTTTAATGGTGAAAATTGATGATGTTTTAGAATAATAAATTTTTTTGAACTGAACATTTTTAAATTGAATAAATGGATTTCTCCATTGTACTGAGATGAAACAATAGGATAAAAAGAAATTGGAATAATTACTGTAATGACATTATAAAGAAGAAAATTTTTTAAATGTAAACAGCTAAGAGATATATCAATTGTTTCTACCTTGACATGCATCATTAACTCTAATGTAGCCTTTGAGACAACGACATTCAACACTTCCATATGTATTAAAGCATGCCTCTGTTGGGGAACATATTTTAAGGCCAGCTTTACACTCGTCTATGTCTTGATCACACAATCTTCCTGAAAAATAAGAGCAAGTAAGTTAATTAAAAATGAAAAATCTAAAACATTTTCTGAAGCAAGTTATCGGTGTAAAGTTTTAAAATCCATAGACACTTTTCTTCCTCAGATAAAAAAAAACAATAAAATATTTCAGTAGGTGCACAAATTTTGAAAGCTTAAGGTTTTAATTGTTCATTAAATTTAAGGACAAGAAGGAAAAAATTAAATAATATGAAATAGATAACTTGTACATGAAAAATATACTGTTATGACCAATGAAATATTTCATTAAATTAACTGAATTACATAGAAAAATCTGGTTTTCCCATGTTAATTTTAGTATATTTTGATACACCCAGCTTTAAATGGGTACCTGACTTTAAGTTGGGGAAGTAAAGGCGGCTGGGCGTTGTGCTAACCACACAACCCCTTCATATGCCGAGGTTATAGAAACAGATGAATTCTACACTTCATCTGCCCCGATGGCCCGTTAGGGTTAAGGGAACTTTACTTACTTACTACTACTTGATACATATAGTAAAAGTCTGTAATATAAATTTTGGTGAAATAAAAAAGCGGAATGATGTCTAGTGATGGGCGGAGAGGCAGCACGTGACATCATGGATCTCTAAATGACTAATTTCATGCACCCCTTTTTTTTTTAAATAACAGTTTGAGCTTACCCTGGAAGCCTGCTTTACAAACACACCCAGTTTTTGGGTCACAACTTGTTGCACCTATTCCGCATGAACAGTCATTTGCACAATTCAAACCCCATTTTCCAGAACCACAAGCTGAAGGAATGTTAGATGAAAAAAAAAATACTTTTATTATTCTTAAGTAAGTATATTTGTTAAAATCAACAATGGGTAATACAATTTACACCATGAAATTCTGTTTAAATGATGAAAAGCCAAAAATAAATCAAAACACAATGTTAAGTTACATCTTTTAACTTACTTATACAAGAACGTCCATCATTATCTAACATCTGACCAGCAAGACAAGAACAGTTGTAGCCTCCAGGTCTATTGATACAGCCAGGTTTATAACCACACAAGTTCAGGCGATCATATTTACATTCATCAATGTCTGAAAATATACATCAATTGAAGTATTATACAATAAAAAACTTAATTTTGTTTATACCTATTAAAAAAACAAGTGTCCTAAATTATCAATTAAAAATAATGTTACATTTTTGTTCAGCTTTACTTTTCTACATCAATAACTTATGTAGAATAAAGTAATACATTACAACTACTTGCATTTGTTAAAATGAGCAAGAATATTTTATATGATCAAGTTTAAAAAGCAGAATTAGTTCTACTCACCAACACAATTCTCTTTCCCAACCAGTTCAAATCCACTCTGACAAAAACATGATGGGACATTGGTCGTCCAGTTGACGGTGCAGAACTGGGTACAGTTGATCACACTTTTACTAAAAGACGCACACACGTCCTTATCTTGAAGAAAACAAACAAATCTGAAAACTTCTAGGCATTATTAAATTCTATTGTGGGGGAAAAATAATTTGAGATCTAGACAAAGAAATATAATTTTTGGAACTATTTAGATTAAATAAGGATGTATCTTAGTCTTTTGTTTGATTAGTTTTGGACGTTTTGTAGAAGCTGGTGGTCTGAAATGATCACGTAGAAATACATAAATTTTTACCTTCAATACAGCTCGCCCTGTCAGAATCAAGTCGATAACCATAACGACAGTCACAGTTAAACTTGCCAGGGATGTTCACACAAATCTGCTCACAGTTATCAGAAAGTTTGGAACACTCATCGATATCTGAAAATAAAGATAAGAATATACTTTAGTCAACAGTAAAAAAAATCTTTTAAAAGGCGGTGTCATAATAAATTTAATTTTTAATAGAAATTTGTATGCAATATTTTACCTTCACAAACCAATGTTTTAGGATTTCGTGCATAGCCACTTCTGCAGGGACAAGAGAATCCTCCCCTATTATTGACACAGTCTTCAACAGCTAGACTGCAGTTGTGGGTCAAGACATCAGCACATTCATCAATGTCTGAATAAAATAACGATAAAAAAATAGGTATGCAGTTTCTTTTTTGTTTAACAAACTGGATAATTTTCCAAAATGTGCTTCTATGATCCTAATGCACTTGCTAGGGGAATTTAAGAATGACGGAAAATATAATTAAATGACACTAATACTAAATACTTAATCTGTAAAACATTATGCATTGTCAAAAGGGGGGGGGGGGTGCATTGTAGAAATTGATTATAAAAGTGTTGAAAAGATTGAAACCCAGTGAATTAATAATAAAGATATTAACTGTGTATAAAAAAATAAATAAACAAAAACAGATAGCCTCTTGTCTCTATCAATCTTTTGATAGTCTATGATCCATAATACCTGCTACTGAAAATGGGCGCACATGTCTATGATCCATAATACCTGCTACTGAAAATGGGCGCACGTAAAGAGTACTAGAACCTTATTGTAATATTTAAGATTTTTTTGTATTTTACAAACCTGCGCATGAGCCTGATTTGTTGAAATAACCAGGAGGACAAGTGCATGTGTACGAGCCAATAGTGTTGGTACAAATCTGGCCCTGTGGGCAGGCATTGTCCACTGTGGCACATTCATCGACATCTTTGTCACAGTTTGTGCCTGCCCAGGCATTATTGCAGATGCAGCCTTTAACATTGTCACATGTACCAAGGCCATTACACACACACTGACTGGCACAGTTCTTGCCATAATATGGAGATTTACACTCTGACAAGTAATTAAAAAAAAATGTTTTTATATTTTATTTGATGTATCTCAGTATGCTGACAGTAAATAAAAAATTAATGCTTATTTGTTTGCTCAAAAAGTTTTATTCATTCAACCTCATATTTACAAGAGTTATAAAAGCAGTTACATTACTGTCCATTCAAAAGACTTACTTGTGCATGAAACTCCATCACTACTAAGCTGAAAACCATCATAACAAGAGCATTTGAAACCGCCAATTGTATTTTGACAAGCCTGACTGCAGGGCTTGTTTCCTGATGTGCATTCATTAATATCTGAATAAGAAATGATATAACGGTTATGATGATAATAATACAAAATCTATAAAAAAATAAATGGTCATTGTCACAAACCATACATTTATATTGGGCCATTATTTTGTTTTGTATAATTAATCTCTGGCCGCTAAAAGAAATAACGCAAGCAGAAGGGAATTAAAACAAGACACTGGATTACTTGTAGAATAACCATGAGATGCACATTAATTTTCATAAAGGAAAGTTGTGCTTTTTAAATCTGTGTTTATTTCATGATCAAAAGCAATATAACTAATTCTAATCATCATCATATTACATCTTAACTTATTGTGAGCAATAATTAACTGTGTACATATTTCAATATTGGCAGAATGATTAATTAAACACAATATAAATACATGTATAAATAATAAAAACCACCATGCTCAGAAATTTCATGTCTTACACATAATAAAGATTAACCCCCCCCCCCAAAATTAATCTCCAAAGAGACTATTAATCAACTTTAATTAAGAAATACTAAGTGAAATTAATACATTTTACAAAAGATCCCACAATGTTATGTAAATAGTCCTACCTTCCAAAAGTTAAGCTTAACAGTCATTATTGACAAAAAGACCATAACAAATAATTAAATATTTTTCTTATCATGGTATTTTTTTGCCATGCTAATTCTTATAATGAATGAATCTGTATTTCAGTTATTCAAGGGGACAAAAAGGCTTTTAAAAGACTTATTTAAAATTCCATGTTTACAAAAGACAAAGATGGAGAAAGATGAATTTTAAACTTAAACGACTTTTTTGTTTTGTTTTTCACTTCATTTTCACAAAGCATAACGATCTTAGCAGTGTGTAGCAAAAAAAAAAAAAAATGAATGCACTTCAGCTGTTTTAAACATAGTAGCAACATTTCTGTGCGGTATGTAGAGAATGCTCTATGCATGTTTTCCCCTTGAAAGTCACACAAGTATTAAAAAAAATGTTTTTATATTAGAGTAGACCAAAATACATTTTCTTGCATTAGTTTTAACCAAGCTGGTTCCAAATATGTTTTCAGTTTTTTTTTTCCTATCTCGTCAACTACTTGAGTTATTGGCTGATTAAGCCATAGTATGGAGGACTATATAGCTTAATAAGGTATCTATTAGTAAACTCTGCTAAAAAATCAAAAGTATGTGAAGTCCCTGTAAGGATGAGATGTTTATCTTTAAGATACTATAATCCACTAAGGGACTATTTTACAAGTGCCCTTCTTTCGTCCCAACAATAAACATGGCCATGGAGGCACCGTGTGAGATATGGAGGACACTTTTACCAAGACCTGAATAATTCCCTTTTAGTTCTCACTGGAGATCGAACCCTGGAAATTCAGGTCAACAGTCGAGTGCTTTACTGCACCAACACAAATCAAAAGTATTAGTGAGCATTGGCCAGCCATCGTGGCCCTTCATGCCAGAGATCTTGGTACCAAAACAAACTTTATATTGTCATTAAATTTGATTTTTATTTGTTGTTATGTGCTTTAGTTGTTTTTTTTTTTAAATTATAAATTCAAAGCATATTTTATCTCCCTATGTAAAATAACTGTTCAAAATGGTATGCAACAGATTTTTCAGGTTTTTACTCTGAGTTTCTTCGCTATTTTATCTATCTTTTCTACAAATTACATCACATATCTACTAACTATTGAAGATATTGATACTGTATATATATATATATATATATATATATATATATATATATATATATATATATATATATATATATAAAGTTGGGACTTTATAAGCTAGTAATTTTTTTTACTAATTCTAAAATTATATATTTAAAAAAAAGTAGCATAATTAAGTATTTTTATTAGAATAAATATTGCAATGGTAGTGGAAAAAATTGCTTTGGAGTACCTAAATGTAAAAAAATATCTAATTTTACATAGTTAAATCACAAAAACTTGATGAGCTATAGGAAAATACTGATGTAATCAGCATTAAAAACACTAACACTTCGGGGCGTCTTGGGGCGTCATGTATTTTACTTCTGTCTAAAAAACAAGAATATTGTTATTTTTTGTCTAAAGCTTGAAAAAAGCAAATGATTGTGTTTGTGGGGCTCCAACAATGGATCATTAAATTTTCTTTTGATAAAAAGGAAAACAATGATTTTGGAACTTGAATGATAAGTAATTTGAATACGTTCTAGAAATAGATTTAGATCATGAGATTTAAATTTTAGATTGTTTTAACTGTAACAGTGAGAATAAATTATTTTTATATTATCCCTATAAGTAAGTAAAGTTCCCTTAAGCCCCTAAGGACTCATTGGGGCAGATGAAGTGTAGAATTCATCTGTTTCAGTAACCTCGGCATATAAAGGAATTGTGTGGTTAGCACAATGCCCAGCCACCTTTACTCCCTCCAACTTAAAATTCGGGTATCCATCTAAAGCTGGCTGGACTTAGGGACTTACACAAGTACCTAAATAAAATTCCAAGGTTCTCACTGAGATTCCTTTAAGCCTTGACAGGTAAAATGCAATTTGTGATAGATGGTGATGTGAATTAGCATCAATTTAATTATCTTATTTAGCTACTCTGCGTAAAAAGAAAACAAGTATAAAATTCCTTCAAATTTTTTATAGGAAAGGAATTAAAGGGCAAAGCGACATATTAACATTTATGCATTTCGAGCTTATTATGATAATACTTACCAACACAGGCTGATTTATTGTCTGCTGCTGCTTCATAGCCAGACATACAGGCACATCCACCATCTATTTTACATATGTGGCTACAATTACATACTGTGTTAGCTGAAATAAAAATCTGAATGTTAAGATTAGTAATCTAGAAAAAAAAAATAGCAAAAACTTTATAAACTAAATTAGTCCAAATTATCCATCATTTTATTATTATTTGAATGATGCTAAATGTCATTTAAATAAAACTACTATTTAAATTAAGTGCTAAAAGGTTGGTAAATTCAGTAACCTGGTGCTGAACATGTTTTATTATCACTAGTCATTGTGTTTCCTTCATAGCAGGAACAGTTATAGCCTCCATCAGTGTTGGTACAAATTTGATTACATTTGTGTGTTCTCTCAGCACATTCATTAATGTCTGAAATTTAAACAGATACAGAGAAATATGTAATGCCTGTAATGAAATATGTAATGCCTGTAATGAAATATGTAATGCCTGTAATGAAATGTGTAATGCCTGTAATGAAATGTGTAATGCCTGTAATGAAATATGTAATGCCTGTAATGAAATATGTAACACCTGTAATGAAATATGTAATGTCTGTAATGAAATATGTAATGTCTGTACTGAAATATGTAATGTCTGTACTGAAATATGTAATGTCTGTAATGAAATGTGTAATGTCTGTAATGAAATGTGTAATGCCTGTAATGAAATGTGTAATGTCTGTACTGAAATGTGTAATGCCTGTAATGAAATGTGTAATGCCTGTAATGAAATGTGTAATGCCTGTAATGAAATGTGTAATGCCTGTAATGCAATGTGTAATGCCTGTAATGAAATATGTAATGCCTGTACTGAAATATGTAATGCCTGTAATGAAATGTGTAATGCCTGTAATGAAATGTGTAATGTCTGTAATGAAATGTGTAATGCCTGTAATGAAATGTGTAATGCCTGTAATGAAATGTGTAATGAAATATGTAATGCCTGTACTGAAATATGTAATGTCTGTACTGAAATATGTAATGTCTGTAATGAAATATGTAATGTCTGTAATAAATTTGTTTAAAAAGTTAAGAATACTTGAATTACAATTGTTTTTTTTTTAGAAAATATATCAAAACAAAGGGTTAAATTGTTTTTTTTTTTTTAGCAACATGTATTTAATTTCTTGGCATATAATTAAAACATATAATTTTTAATTCCCAGATTATGATACAACTATTAGTATAATGCATACTTTAAAAATATTTTTGTAACATATTCATTTTAATACTAAGAGTTTGAATTCAATATTGTTTAGGCTATTCTTAACAGTAAATAGGTACTTTGATTTAGATCGTGTACAACTGATTTTTTTTTTTACTATTTTCTAGAAAATAATTTGTTAAAATAATCATAAATACAAGAACAAAACAATACAAATACATGCATTTGGAACTAAAGGGTTGCAACACAAAACTTTCAAATATGAAAGACTATTATCCAGGGTGAGTAAGAAATTCATCTAGATTACTCTAAGAGGCCAAGGAACATAGTAAAATTCTATGCAGATTTAGTCAAAATAATAAAAAAAAAGGGGGACAGGTAATGAATGGTCAAATAGATGCAACCAGTAAAATTATTTATTTGAATTTCCATTATAAATAAATGCATTATGAGACTAGCCTATTACTAGGATTTTTCAGATAACATTAATATTTCCCCCTCAAACTTGAAATTATCTATGTTTTTTTTATTTTTTTAATAAAACTATACATAGTATCATCTAAAAAGAATAACAATTATGCAGCATTTAACAAATATAGCACAGTAAAAATCAATATGATGGAAAATGTTGTCATTGGTAGATGCATTTTCTGACCATTCAATATAGTAATTTGTTTTTCCACTAATTTTTCTTTTGCTCATAGACTTATGTGCAGTAAACATGCTAGTTTATTATTCGAAGAACTTTTAACAGGTAATGTTAGAACGCTTAAAGTATTTAACTTTGGTAAATAATTATTGAATTCATTAAAAAAAAATAGTTACGACTAAACTGAGCCTTTTTTTTACCTAAACACTTGTTGCTTGTATCTTTACGATAGCCAAAGTCGCAATAGCATCTGTAGGATCCCATAGAGTTTTCACACAGCTCATTAGCAGCACAATAGTCAGTTTTGTTGCCACATTCATTAATATCTGTTTATACCAATATTTACAAGATGCACAAATGAAAAAGCCTATTTACATGTATATATTAATTAGATTAAACAATATAACAATTTTTGTAATCTACATAACAACACTTAATAATGATAAATATTGCGTATTTTCATTTAGTTAATAAATCAAATACAGCATTCATTTTACAATATAAAGAAGAGGCAATATTTATTTTTTAATTAAGTAAAATTCTTGACAGGCTAAAATTTATTAAAATCACCCACTTTGACTATTTGATGCTCCTTCTACATTTCACTAATATTTTTGGTCATTCAGTGAATATAACGTAAAACCATCAGTGTAATTCAGTAAAATGCTAGAAAATACCATTTTTTAAAAATAAACCATGACCCTTTAAAATGACTTTTTTTTTTTATTAATTGTTTCTTTGACTAAATTTGGAATTTTTTAAAAAGGAACTGTTTATTTCAATCTTTTAACCATTTCAAAATATTTTTTTCCCTGAGACAACTTGTAAAGGTTGAAGTTTTCATACATATTTTCCGGATCACAGTATTGTTTATATTTGTAACCGGTGATCCGAGTTTTTATTTAGCCAAACCAGCAGTTACATTTAGAATCTCACACTGAGCGGATGCATGGTATTTTTTGTGAGACGTTTAGCAATGTGATTTATATTCTATCGAGTGCCATCCTACATTTAAAATATAAAAATAGAAACCCAGACAAAACCATGACACAACTAAAAAATGTTAATTTTGCATAGCCATACACAATAAATAGTTGTTTAACAATGCAACTTGTTTGTTAGCTGGACTAAATATTTTGAAATCCTTAATAAAATAAAACTCCTTGTATAAAAAAATTGAAGTGGATGGATGTATGCCTTAAAATCAAAATAATGTAATCAGGCATAAAATTGTTTATAGAAAGAATAATTACAAATGCCAAGTACAATTATCTCTGATAATCATTGGCATTTATTTTTTAAACAATGAAATACCTGCACAAGTAGAATTCAATAACTGGTATCCATCAGGACATTTCCCACAACTGTATCCAATGGTATCATTCTTCTGTTCTGCAGCTGTTAAATCTGTACAATTTTGTCCTTGTTTGCAAGGGGCAGATAAACAGCCATTGACTTCTCTTTCACAGTCGTCCCCTGAAAACAGTTTTGAATACATTGAGATTACTCAACATAAAACTAATGATATAGACCATCTCAAAACAAAAGAAATGAAAATTCATTGCAAATTACAATCAACAATATGTTGGAATAAAATCAATCCTTTTCATTAATTTATCTTTTCTTAAACGCCATTACCAGGATTGAGAATGGAGAATTTACACAAAATCCTAAAGACTTTAAACAAGCCTAGAAAAATCACATATGTATGAAGAAGTTCCTAAAGCCATTTCATTCTAACAGATACTGATGACACCATTGATCCTTAATTTTAACACATGATACAGTGATTAAAAAAAAATGTAACCCTAACTCTTTTATGCTTTTAAATTCACTTCTTTTCTCATGCTTCAAAGTTACTCTTTAAAAAAGCTGGTTTGGTTATTTAACAGCATCAAATAATAACTAAACATACTCTATTGATAAATTTAGAATCGTAAATAAGAAATAAAAACAAACACACTGGTTAAACTATTTAATTTACCTGTATAAGCAGGCCAACAATTACAGAGATTAAGAAGAAATTTTCCTCCTTGATATTCTTTTTCACGAGTGCTGAGTAAATTACAGCTTCCATTGGTACTACATTTTGGACAGACTACTAAAGTAACATATATTATTGCCGAAAGTCCTTCATTTGCATCTTTTGCCTGAACACTGTAGGTAGAGAACACATATTTTTTTTTCATTCATCTTTAGTATAAATCCAACCATTTTTAAAAAAACAAGTTAGACACAGCTTAATGGTTTTTAAAAACTCTTCTTTGTGAAGACTAATAAAGGGCACTCAATTCACTTGGCTTTCATACAAATTATCCTCTCATAAATCAAAGCTATTTCTCAAATGTAAGTGTAGTTTGATAATTATTGAAAATTAGTTTTTATAGTTTTAGGGGGCCCACAAATCTGTTGCAGTGGGGTCTAGAATTTTTTCTTGGATGCCTTGGTCATAGCCTTTTTTACTACTTCAACTACTTTAATAGATTATTTTCAGATTCTTATAATTAGTCTTCCTGAACAAACTTCAAATATAACTTTGATGTATTACTAATTGTACACTCGAAGATCCAAGAAGAATACTATGAATTTTCATTATATAGATTAAAAAATAGCATAAAATGAGCTGAGAAAATCACATGAGAGGCATTTATGATTTATTCTTTAAACCAACTGAATGACAAAGCACTCGGAAAACATTAGGACGTAAAAAAAGGACTTGGCATTCAGATATCACAGTAGCTTTTACCTGTATATTGTTCAAGCTCTGAGAGTATTAGGATTCCAGAAGCTAAACTGTACTCATGGAAAAGATTTACTGTTTCTTCATTTTCCTCTCATGTATCAAAATAGTTCTTTGGAAAATTATCTTAACATATTTTACACAATTTTTTCCCAATGCTAAATTGTATATAGATTTTTTTACTTTGAAGTTTATGTTACAGTGATATTTAAAGTAAAGTTCCCTTAGCCCTAACGGGCCATCGGGGCAGATGAAGCGTAGACATCTGTTATCTATAACATCGGCAAATATGAAAGGATTGTGTGGTTAGCACAACGCCCAGCCGCCTTTACTTTCCCAATTTAAGTCAGGTACCCATTTAAAGCTGGGTGGACTTGTGGGATGACTTTGCACCAAATTTGACCCAGGGCCTCACAGAGGATCTAACCGAGGACTCTCAGGTCCACAGTCGAGTATCTACACCACTCGGCCATCCATCACTACCCACTGTGATATTTAACTTACCCAATAAGAACTGGTTCCTTAGGATTAGGTGTGTACGTCACTGCTCCACTTGCATTATTTATTGAGAAACTGGCAGACACATTTCCAACCAACTGATAGGTGATGGCATCACCGTCAGCATCAGCAGCTGAGAAACTAATTGTCACTTGTTGGCCTTCATAAACCTGAAGTCTGTTGTCACTGTTTAGTTTTGTGGTCATGTTTAAAACTGGCAGGTTGTTATCTGAAATTTTAATACTGTATGAGTTAGGTTTTTTTTTTCCCCCAACAAATTTGTTATGTCATTTTAATTTGAAATAAATTGAGTGTTAAAAAAAGATTGGGACAAAGGGGAGATACTGCTTATTTTTAATCAAAGAATGAGAATGTTTAAACCCTATTATATTAAATGGTTTTTTTAACTGTCAAGTTTTCTTCAAATTACATTTGTCAGGGTACAATATTTAAATTACAATTTCTCTTGGATATGTTTTATACAAAGTAACACACAAAGTTAAGTAATAGTCACAGAGATTTAGAGAAATATGACTTTAAGGGAAAACACTTGCAGTCCAAGTGGCAAACTATTTCATATATTTACAATTTTTCTGACTTCTTTGTATTTAGCTAGTGCCAGGTTTTAAATGAATGTAATTTAAAATGCGAGTTAAAAAAATTGCTCAACAGAGCTATTAAAACTTGAACCATCTAAATGTTTCAAGGGAGACAGTATTTCATAGAAACACTACTTTATATAGTGAATTTTTAAGGTTTTTTTGTTTTTTTTTTAAAATGAATTCAAGTGAATTTAGATAGAGCATTCATAAAGAATAATATTTACTCAGGCTTTTTGAAGAACTTGAAGCTAGACTGCTAGAACTCAATGTTGCAGCAGCAAATTTTGTATCCCCAGTGGCAAGAAAATCAAAAACACAAGCAGTATTATTTTGACATTCTATTTCAGCCTTTTTACGGGCAGTGGCATTAGCTTCTTCCAGATAGAAGGGCTCAAACTTGGGAAACTGGTAGACAGTTACATTTTCTCCTTCTTTATATTTAAAAATAGTGTCAGATGATGTTACCATCCCTGTTTTCATAGCAGGAAATATATATAAAAAAAAGACATAACAACTTTAATATGTGTAATTAAAAGCAGATTTAATTTCCAGGTAAAAATATGTTTTTTGCAAATATAGTAAAAAAAATTATCTTCAAGTCGGGTGTTTATGAGATAAGAGCAATAAGACAATTATTAAAGTAAAAAAAGTAATTTTATAATTTAAAAATAAATAAATAATTAAATGTTTGATTAATGATGGCAAAAATCACTTGACAAAATGGGTTACATACATCTCTTTGCAAAACGTTCAAATATTTTTCTTTCTGTGTCAGTATCACTGGCACTCAGGACAGATCCATTAGGAAGCACAAAGTCATCATCAGGTTTGCCATTGAAATTTCCTAAAAGTCCTAAACATTTGCCATTATAATCCTTGGGGACACTAACTGTGAATTCCAAATACTTATCTACAGCATAAACTTCAATGGAGACACCTGTGAAAAAAAATTCAGTCAGTATGATAACACATAAGATCAGCAAAAGTTACCTTTTTGCAAATAATGTAAAAATGTTTACACTAATCTAAATTCAAATTGCAAAGGAAATGAAACAAAAAGTATTCATTTTTAAGCCACTGAAATATGTAAAATGGAAATTTTTCAATCACCAAGAGCTTTTGCTAAGACATTGTTTAGTTTAATTATTTATTATCAAAAAATGTAAAACAAAAATAATTTAATAATACAAAAAGCATTGTTATAATTTTAATGATTTAATCAAATTTGTGACTTATGAATACATTTCCTTTTACAATACAGATAAAGATAATTGATAATTATTACTTTGAAAAAAAAACCAAAAAAAAACCATTTGTTTTTTTAATTTTATATCAACTTTTGATTTTACCTGATGGAAAAGCTGCAACCACATATGTTTTATTATTGCTTTCTTTCCTATTCACTTGAACATCGGCAACAGAGTTTGATCCATTGTATCTTTCATCTGCATAGAAGTCTTTTGTCAGGTCTGCACCACATGAGATAATTATCATTGCTGTGATAGGAAACATTCATTATTTATTAGACTTCTTATTAAAAAAAATTTTTTTTTTTACATGTATGAAGAAGAAGTAATCTGAAATTTTCAATATGTAAATGTGTTTTTAAGTTCTCATTTATTCTTTTTAGATTTAAGCATATTCTAAATCTGCGTTTTAAGCTACAATTATATTTTATAATATATTATAATATTTTTTACAAAAAAAAAAAAAAAAAGAGAAAAGAGTAGCGTTAAATATTTTAGAAATTGAATTTATAAAAGAATTTGCTGAAAAAAAAACAACAACTTACTTTTGTTATCTGAACTGAGCTCCACTTGGAAAGTGGCATTATCTCCTTCTTTAGCTGCAAATGCTGAAAATACAGTAGCTTTTGAAAAATTACCATCAGCTGTTAGAGCTTGCTTAGTGCGTGCTTGGAATATAAAACTCAGGTCACGGATAATCATTAAGTTGAACTCTCCCAGTCCATTCATGGTATATCCTCTACCATCGAGTGTATTGATGTGTGGGTCGCCCAAGGCACTGCCTAGAAAGTAAAACTAGAGATTAACCTCATGAAGATTTTTGCGCAAAAATTTACTTCAAATGAAATCAAACCCCCAAAACAGTATGAGATTTACGTTAGATAACATACCAGAAACAAATTCTGCATACAAGGAACATCCTAAATCCGGTCTGACTTTATTATATAAATCGCAAAATTTAGAAGGAGAACTGGAGTCAACACAGCACCACCTGTGAGGGTTGAAATCTTCTTCTTTTGATTTTCTTGCATCATTACCCCACCACCACCACCAAGGATCAGTCATCAGAAGGTGACCCCCATTTTCATTTCTATGATCAACATATGGTGCAGTTCTCCAGGCCATATCCCAAGCATACCAGTCCCACCACCAATCAGGATAAGTAATTCTGTAGCAACATAGCTAAGAATGAAACGGAGAAAAAGCAATGTAATAAAATGTTTCATTCTTCTTGAGTATTTGGTTTCCATTCTTAACCTTTGTTTTTAATACATGTACCTTGTTTAATGGGTTTCCATTCAGAAGTAGGTTTTTAGCAGTTTGGCCAATTGCAATACAGTAATGGTAGGTGTTTCCATAGCCTGCGTACTTCCAGGAATACCCCCACCATTGACGACCCATTCTGTCAAGAGTACAGGGACATTGGTATAACTTGTCAATATTTTCCAGATGAGTCTTGTTTGTAAGTAGATATTGATTTTCCTGGTAGAATCTCATACATTTGCTGTCTGGATTCACTACCTTGCCAACATGTTCTATCCAAGTTCCATAGCGACCTGGCAAGAATAGGTGTACATTTTTCAGGACTTTTTTTTAGAGGTTTTGATAAAAAAAAAGTTAAAAAGATAAATGTATTGGCAGGAGAAGATGATATATAACATCCCTTTTTTTTTTAGGAAAATCACTTAAAAAGACAATAAAAAAATTCTGTCACTTGAACATGGTTTAAAGCCTAAAAATGAATATTTAACTGAGTTGAGAATTTTTAATACTTGGGATCAACTATAAAAGAGAAAAACGATATGATATAGATCAAACACAGACTAGAAGTGGGTAACATAATATATTTGACATTTCAATACAGAGCATGGCTGTTAAGTTTTTTGATGACCATTTCATACCAGCTGCAATGCAGTTAGATAATGATAGAGGACATAAATATTGGTTAAACAGAATCTATAATCAATAATCACTTTAAATGTATATCTGCAAATAATAATTATCTATTTTTTTTTACAGTTAGTACTGATTCTTTTTATGTGCTTTTATTTCATGTATATTGCCTGTGTTTTCTAAATCTTGCAATCAATTTTTCAATTAATTAATGTATTTAACAAGCTAACACATTGAGCACTTGTGTATTCTCAATGAAAATACACTGAAGCTACTTTTTTTTAGTACTGTTTATTATATGATTATATGATGACTTAAAAGAAATAAAAGTTTGGGCACAATTTTATCACCCCTTGTAATTTATGACATAAACAATTTTTTAAAATCATAATATCCTGGTCTTAGTATATATATCTTCCAACTCTTTAATAGTAAATTAAACAAATTTTAGTTTATTAATGTCTGTAAATGACAACATAAAAAAAAATGAAGCTAAACATTGACATTGGGGACACACACTTTTTTTTTTTGATAATTTAAAATATTAAACAAAAAAATTTGCATGATCTAGAATTTAAAAAAAAATAAAAATGTATATAAAAAAATATTTTTTAATTAAATGAAACAATAATCATAATTATGGGCGGGTAACTGTGAAAGTGCCCCTCTCTTAGAACATAAGAAAGAATTGTCACTTATGCAGAGGAATTCTTCTCATAGAAAACTGTTCAAGGTGATCTCTTTTTGAGATAATGTATTTCTATCTATTTTTGTCATCTGATAAGCTTGGAAAATGGAACATGCATAATGCTTCTAGGAAAAGAAATAGTTGTAAATATCTGGTAAGCTTAAAGTAAAGACATCAGTTTAAGAAATTTGACAAATAGAACATAGCTATAAAAAGTTTTTTTTTATAATATACTATCTACATGGTATAAAGGTTTGATCTCCAGGAAAAAAAAAATCTCTCCACTATACTAAGACCGTACCTGTATTCCAGGTTAATGTATCCATTTTGGTGGTCAAGTCAGTGTAGGTAACACCATAATCTCTGATTTTATCCGTGCTTGAAAAGCCAACAACTATGGGAGACCACTGCTCATACAGCCATTTCATTTCTCCTTTCTTGTAAGTAACAATGGCATAGCCCTCCTCACCATCAGTAACATACACAGCTTGGAATGTACTGGTTTCTTTTATTGTCTAATAATGAAAGCATAGATAATTTGAATATGTAGTAAACTAGATTTACTTGTCTTTTTTAATATTTGTTTCCATGTGATAGAAAAATACATTCTGGTAATTTTTTTTGGCACATAGATAGGTAAAAGAGATACTAACATTAGCAATGAATGTTGTCCTATCCCTAGTGATCACTAATTGATTTATTATTGCATTATTACACTTTGGTATGTTATTGTGCTTGTGACCTGTGGTTTTGCTAGGTCAAGCATGCATTACTGTGAGTGATGAAATTGTGTCCTTTGCCACCTGCACTTTGAAAAAACACACACAATAGCCTTTCCCCTATAGTTTGGCGGGAAACTGCCCACACCATAAGCTGGCATATCTGTCTATAAAAGGGACCATGCTGTGAGGAGAATATATTTTTGAGAGAAGGTTCAGTAACTGGTATTTGGATCAGGAGTCAGAGAAGGGAAGATCAGACCAGTTAAACATGGTAATGAGTTCGGACATGTTGTGTTAAGATGGTTTTAATAGTGATTGATGTGTTAAGATGAAGCTTATATTGATCATATCTTGTGGATTCTCACCTGTACATACCATGTATTAAAGTGCCTTTGTTATTCTTATAAAGAATTGTATTGTGTCGTTACTTGGAACTCAAGTGGGATACGACACATGTTAAACTTCAATCGTAAGCATTTTAGTTTTCAAACAAAATATTTTTTGTCTCCGATTTGGAATAGCGCATAAGCTAAAAGTATTAATTACCTTTAATTTCAGGTATTAAAATAATTCTTTATGGAATAAGTTTGGTGTAATTTCTTTAAAATAATGTTAATTGTAATTAGAAAAGATTTTAATAATGACAATGAAAAATATAACTGGTTTTTGTTTCATGTTAATGCTGTAAAATATCAGAAGTGCCAGAAAAAGCATAGTTAAGATGCTATCCCCTCTTGTCAAAAGTAAGCAGCTTTGAACTGTCGCTCCTTTCTTATCTCTATTATTAGAAGTTGAATTAAAGTATGAACCAAAAATGAAGAATACACATTTTTATATGCGGTAATGTACATTATAATTATTATTGCTATAATATGTACAAATAAAATCATATTTAGTCATTCTCAACTGAGTGCTCATTTTACATTCTGATATTATGTTAGTAATTTTAAGTTTAATTATTTCATAACTAGATCAAAGGCCCGGTACCCGGACCGGCGAGTAGGCACACAGTAGTTGAAAATAGCGAAAAATATATTTGAGTTCGTTAACAATCGGTCTATATACTCTTAGTGGCCCCTAGGACATGAAGAGTTATTGTAGCCAAAATACATTTGAGAATAGGTACACCTAATAGTAACCAAGTGAGTTAACTAATACAGTGATTAGTCGACTCCTTATAATTGAGTTGTATCCCTTTGACCATCTTTACAACTTAACATAATTTGCCCACTACTTGGAATTCCAAAGACAATTTTTAAGCCGAGCAAGAGTTATCTTTCCTTGAGTGAGACGAAAATTTAGGAATTCCCCAGTCTATTTTTAGCTGTGGGCGACCGCCCGTTCTTACGCCAGGCTAGACGATTATGTATTAGATTTTGTCATTGAATATCTCAAGATATGATATTTAAAGTGTAATTTTTCCTCCTCAGTCCATTTAGGGTAGGCCTAAATAAAAAAAAAAAAGTCGTAAATACATTTAGATTACGCCTGTCTTGCTTTTTTGATGGCATACCCTGATACCCCCCCCCCTCCCCATAACAAATGCAATCTGTCCCAGCTCTGCACCCATTATGCAGGATGCTATCTGTGCAAAACACATTTTCACATCCTTTCCAGGTAGCCATGAAAAATATAATAATAATAAAGCTATGCATTGTTGAGATGGTTGGAAAGGGAAGAGGGGGGGGGGGATGGGGATTAGTAAAACACAAACCAGGAAGGGAATGATGAATGTTGTTGAAAATGTTTGATGGATGTGGGATAAATACATATATACTATGAACAAAAATTATATGCAAAAGTCAAATTCAGTCCAGTTTAATTTTCCATTTCCAGATTCAATAGCGGATGCAGACTAGTTTGAATTGTCATTACACACGAGGGGAAAATGTGCAGTTTTACTCAAAGTTAAGTTGTTCTGATTTGGTAATACTTTAATGTTTTCATCAGTACACACAGATGCCGTTGTGTAAAAAAGCATTCGTTCTGAGAGGTCAAAGAGGCATTCTTTGTGTGGAAAATTTTGGTATGCAAGATGAGATGTTCATTAAGCAGAGTACCAGTGTCCTACTAAATAAGTTGGGGTAAGGGAGCGGGGGGGGGGGGGGTCTTTGAAAATGGGACAGTAGATAAAAAAGTTTGAGAATAGTTCTAAACCCATATTTAAAAATACATTCCTGAATATAACATTAATTTTACACATACAAATATATTTAACAAGAACTAAGCACAATGATTCTAATAAAATGGTTAAAAAAAATGTACACTTACTGAGTTGCAATATTGGTCATAGTATTGTTTATACCATTGTATAAACCACCCTTCATTGGAATACCAAACATAATATTCACACACCCAAGAAAACCATTTATATGGCTCGACATTTACCCAGGTAGCTACGAGTGCAGATGTCACTTTAAAATTTGGGAGCTTGTAAAATTCTTTAATCTGTTTTGGGACAAACATTAATGCAATTTTTTAATGATAATAATTTTAACTTCAATACCCAATCAAAAATTAAAGTTTTAGTTGTACTATATTGCAGTAAAATCAAAATTGTCCTACCTCTGAGCTAGCTCTTTTTATTACAGCATTATTAGCCCCTACAGCTGATGTTTCATAAAGCTGGTAATATGTTGTTCCATTATTAGTGTAGTAATTATAGTAAGACCAATATGGAGCAAGAAGACCTTCTTGATTATTTGAGTTATAATAAAGGTATGGCCACCAGGCATCATATCCATTGCCAAACCTGATCACTCCATTAGCCTGGACCTGTTAAAATTGTAAACAAACATTATTTTTAATATTAATCAGAGTATAATTTTTTTAGACTCAATGCTTTTGAATTCTTATTTTTGTCAATAATAATAAAAAAAACCTGTATAATTCTTTATAGCCTACCTAAAATGAATTGGTTTTAACTGTTTACAAGCTATGAAGTTAGAGCAACTTCATTTGGTTACCAAGATGGTTTGTTGAGTTTATTGTTTGCTCTAGAATGTTTTCATTTCTAATAGATATTGGTAGGTTATATGTAGCTCTTGTTTACTAAAAAAGAACATGCAGATGCAGGGTAACTTTTATAGATGGGTTTAAAGGTTTACCACAACAGCTTTATTGGTAACACATGATGCATGTCAACCTTGCCTACAAAGTAGCCAGGTATGTGTGCAGGCATGGCAGAAAAATGGGTTTAAGCACTTGCCCAGACAAGTAGGCTTTGGTAGTAATATGATCAGCCAGAATCACAAAGGTTTTTCTGCCACCAGTATGCCTACCTCTGTGCCAGAAATGTCAGGCTTCTTGAGTGGTACGCGTGTTGTGCGCCAAGCACATCCATCACCACTGCCAGTTGTAAGCACCACCACACCGCAGCATTAATTATTCAGTGTTTTTTTTCCCTATGAGATTTTGATTGTTTAAAAACCTCTCAGTGCATTGCAGTGTAATTTTTTATAATTTTTTTTTTCCATTGTTAAAAATTTTTTTTAATTGGTGTTTTCCCACCAACTTTCCCCTTTCTCTGCCCTTAAATTCTATGTGAGAAACACAGATCTCGGTTAGATTCTGACTGAACTTTTAAATGTCTTCATCTATATTTTTAACTTACAAAAGCATGCTTTGTTTTTCTGTCACCAAATGGAGCACCAGAAGTGAAGTAGATCGGTCTGCTCGATATACCCCACCACCAATAGTTAGACTCTTTAATCATTTGAGTATCTTTTGCAGCTGGTCCATATGGATACAAGTCTAAAAAAAATGCATTTTTTAAAAAAAATCAATACCAAATAAATCTTTTAGTTATAAATCAATTTGTCTTATTTGCTTATATTTGCTTTTAAGTGTTAGTGTCTTATGTTTGTATTTGGTTGTCCAATGCTACTAATGTTATTTAAACTTGTTTTAATAAGGAAGAGTAATTTATATAGTACCAGCAACTATGCCATTCTAGTTCCCTATTTTAAATAATTTTGTTATAATTCACAACCATAAGATTATATTAAAATAAACAAAATGACTAACAACATTTGAAATTGTTTATGCATCCATATTACGCTGATGTAATAAATAAATAAGTAATCCTAAAGCCATATTTTTGTTATATAACATTACATTACACATATATAAAGTAAAATTAAACCATGTGTTTCTAAGAAATATGTACACATTTAACTTTAAATAAAGTAATTATTAGTAACAAATATTTTTCATACCTCTTTGTTTTTTCAGAGGGTCTGGAATATTATAAAACAACAGAACAAGATATTAAAAAAATAAAAAAAATATAATCCTAATGAAGCTAAGTTAAATTTGAGAACTAGTTGTAATTAAATTCTATGTTAATGCCTAAAAACACTTAAAAGTACATATTTCTATAGTTTTTATTTTTCACACTGCACATTGTATCAACAAGGACAACATGCTAGTACATTGTGTTGTGATATGCATCTCACCTTCTGATGAAACACCTGTAAAATAGATATAATTATAACAAAATTATAAATATTCAATGTCATTTTGGAATTTTCAAAAAGAAAAAAATCCAGATCACTAACTGGTGGCATTGATTTAGTAATATTTTAGAGATAATGAAAGGAATACATGTATAAGGAAATCAGACAAATAATTTAATACAAGAATACATATTTTACATTTCAAGGATAGTGGTAAAGGTTATTAAAATGGAATATATAAAAATTTATTCAGTTATTGTTTTTTAGAGTGCTGGGTGGATTAAGAATTCTTTAAAAAAAAAACACTTAAACAATTGAGCATTTATTAAACTTTGTAAATTTCTGCATCTGTTACAAACATTTTTATGAAACTAAAATATGTTGATGTCTAAGTAATGACCCTTGGCCAGAGGACCCTCTTCAATGTTTATGCTACCATTTTGATCATCAGGTAACTTAACATTTATACAAATGGTAAAAAAATATTATAAATGGAAATGATTCTAGTGAAGGAAATCATGTTCTCATGCACAAAAATGGACAGCAGAACATATGTATAACTAGTACGTACTGCTAAACCTCTCATCATATCCAATAAGAATTTATTTGAAAAAAATCTGGTTCATCTTGCAAGTCATTGCTAGTATGTAAAGACAAATTTTATCCCCAAAAAATATGGTTGTCTTTCAAAAACATATGCACATCAAGTTACCCGTAAATCAAGTTTTGACTGTACATAAAGATTTTTTTTTAAAAATAATTTTTGATCTGAAGTTAGTTTTTGTCTAGTTAAATTTTTTCTCTAGGTTTTGTATTAATAAATCGAAGTACTTACATTCAAAATACAAAGTTGTATTAATACAACTACTGCCTGCATTACAAATGGAGAAGCTATACTTTGCCTGCAGGTTAGTAAGGAAAATGCACCATTGCAGGGCTGAAAAATATTGAAGTATACTTTCTAATTTATCTGAATCATTCTCTCAACTTTAATTAAAGAAATAGTGAATAAACATAAATCAAATTATAATAAAGTAAATTTTTTCATACAAAATAAAGATTTAAATGAAATACAGAATTTTAGCTATAGTTCAATTTAACTAATACATGTAGTGGTTTAAATTATTTATTCAGTCTTGGCTATAAACACAGGACAGTGTGTAATTTTTATCATATTTTTTGATGTAATGAATATGACACAATAGTGGTATATTTACTTTAATAAAAAAAAATCATTAAGGAATATGCTTTGGAAAAATAATAAAGGAAGAAAACTGGAAAGTTAGTTACTATGGATATAAAATCACAGATTCCACTTGGATATACATTTTGTACACAAATATAAAACTTTTGATTGTCACATAAAGTTTTAAGTCTGACAAATTGATGAAGTTTTAGGCTTTCCCTATAAGATTCTGTATTTAGTACTAAAACCAGACACATAAATGGGCATATAGTTAAAATAAAATACAATATTTATTATATTTCATTTAACTTTAAGCTGTGATAATGGTTAGTCCGTTTTTCAGTATGAACCTAATTTTATATGAATAGAGTGATCAGAAATCTTAAAATATCATAAATGAAGAAGTTATTCATAAGTTTAAATTCATAAAAGTATATACATGATCAAAGTAAAAATTAAATAACAATGTTAACTGATAATTTCAAAAACAGAACCTATATTGAAAACAGCAAATAATTTTCTTTTGACAAACAAACTTCTCAGGACAATTGACATGACTTTATAATTGTGATCCACAAACACACAAAGAAAGTATTATTTTAGTAAGTATATTTGCACCAGTTTAACATTTAAAAGAAAGACAAAATATTTTTATTTTCAGAAAAAGCCTTTAAGAAGTTTGCTTAATTTACAAAACTATATCTAACCTAGAGTGCAGTAACAAATTAACTAATACCTGATCTGCCACTGTCCATATCAGCTTTTGATCTGAAGATAGCTATGGGGCCAATAAATGAATAGGAAGTATCTCCTAACTTGCCACCAAACTGATCATGTGAAGTAGCCATGGCTTCAGCAACTGCATTGATAATTTCATCATTGACTGCTACTTTAAACACAAGACTGGCAGTGAAATTCGTCTGGATCAAATTGGATTTACTGTAGGATGAAAAATTATACTTTGATTACACTTATATCTAACATAAATGTTTATAGTTCACCACTTTAACAATACTTTCACATTTCTATGGACAATAAATTAGGAAAAATGAAGAGTAACTTAATACATGTATAAAATTATGACATGCACTCAAATGCTGAAAAACATTTAATTACTGTCAAGACTTTTGGCAGTAGTGAAAGGGTACTTCTTTGATTGGCATTTTTAAGAACACTGAAAGGCATTTCCTAATAAGTTAACACCATTAAATTTCCAAAATCTAACTGCTTAGGCCCATAATCATTATATCAGCGAAATTCTTTTGTTTGACAAATGAATGATGTTGAGGTCTAAATGATTCCAGTTTTTTTTTTGCAAAGTTTTCTACATTTGTATTAATTTAATTTTTTTTGTTACCTATTACATGTACCTGTATATATAAATAAACAATGTATAACAGATTTACAGTGCTAGCCTATTTAATAATACTTGAAAAGTTACTCAATAAATACAGTCTTTCACTAATTCTGTTAAACAATGGTATTGGTTTGTTGTGTTGTTACTACTTACCCTTGACCTTCTAAGTTGAGATGTAGGTAAGTGGAGATAATCTGACCAAGCTCTTTAAGAGTCTGAAAGAAGAGGTTAAGCAATAAATTAACAAGTACAAGATAACATTATGCTATTTTTTTTTGTTTTTTTTTTAAACTTTAATATTTTTAACAGCTGATATTTGCATTGACTCTGTATTAAAAATATATACAAAATAACTGCTTCTTTTTCTGGTACTGTTATTTGTATTTAAGCCAGAAGTATATTTTCTTTAAAAAGAAGTATAGATGAATGAGACGTTTTTAAAAATGAAGAAACATATTACATAACAATTAACTATTTTTGAACACCTTTTTCTTCTTCTTTTTTTCACTTTGAAGGGTTTATCTTTTGTTACAAAAATAAACCATCTAAAACAGGGGCTATCGACTTTCTAAAACTGTGGAACTTAGAACTTATCCTATAAAAATATTAAACTTATGTCTTTTTTTTTTCTCCACAGAACACTAACAATACACCAAAATTTTTTAAAATTAGCAGCCCAATGTAAAGTTCCCTTAGCCCAAACGGCCCATCAGGGCAGATGGAGTGTAGAATTCATCTGTTTCTATAACCTCGGCATATGAAGGGATTGTATGGTTAGCACAATGCCCTGCCGCCTTTACTTCCCAAACTTAAGTCAGCCATTTGAAGCTGAGTGGATTGTGGGGCGACTTTGAAACAAATTTGGACCTGGAAAAAAAAAGTACCATTGTTCTCACCGACCATTGAACCCTAGACTCTCAGGTTGCCATCTGTCCCACAATGACAACAACGAGAATATTGCTTATAAAAAAATTTACAAAAACATTATTAAGTGAAGTCACCCCCCCTAAGGTGCAGGTTGGCCACCCTTGTTCTTTTGAAACAATTTTTAACTGTACATGATTATTTTGTGGAGTAATTGAGGTGGTTTCATCACAAGTGACCAAGGGCTTTAAAAGTGTTAATCTATAGAAAAACAATTTTATTAATGAATACCGCTACTTCATGCAATAAAGACAACTTTGGCTGCATTAGTTATGGTATACTTACACTTGTAGTTAACACGCTTTTCAATTTTATATCATCCAGCTGGGCATTCAGGGAAGCTTTTATAAAAACTTTACGATTTTCAGTTGCTAGAAAGAACACAAAAAAAAAACACAAGAGATTTGTCACTAAAATAGAGAACTGTCTAATATAAAAAGAGATAAAATTTTCCATAAATCTGATCAAACCAAAACGAATTGAAAAATATAGCCTTCTCATGAACTAAAAATTACAAAAGCTCTCAAATACATGCAAATCTAAAAATATATGAGATATAACTCACAACAGGTCAGGCTTTATTTTCTCACATATGAAAATTAAATATTTCCTATAAATTGGAACAGGATGGTGTGTTGAATTACTTCCCTGATGCCGGTACTACGACAGGGTTTTAATAAAGTATAGATGACTTAATCATTCACATAGACTCATTTACGTTGGACATAAACTTTCTTCTAACACACACGCTAAATTTACAGGACCAGTCCAACAGTTATTAGGAACTATATGCATGATTAAACTTGGATTTCTGGGCTAACAGCCTTCCATTTCCCAACAACTTTAACTTCATTTTTAAATTGTAACCCTTCACCTAAGAAATTTATTTTCAATTGAGACTCACTCTTCTGAATGTGAAATAAATTATTCTCTCTCTCTGTGAGACTGCGGGCTGAGACTTAGTCTCATAGAGCCCGTGAGATCAAACTCACTGTGTTCCTCAACATCTGGGAACTGCCATAAAGGCCAATGGACAGCAAGCTAGTTGACTGGTTCACCCTGTGGTCCACCAGCCTGAGGCACTTAAAAGGCACAAGATCTACGGTTTCCTCCAATTTTCTGCAGAGTGGGCAAAGGGAATGGACATTGGGCCTCAACCTCCCAAAGTACGCACCTAAAGGACAATGCCCAGTATGAAACTGAGCAATTAGTGCCTGCTCGGGCCTCATGGGCCCCCACTACGGGTCAGTTTTGGACAGCCGCACCATCTGACTGCGGACATTTCTGTCCGTCACCCCATTGGCTCAACTCGAGTACCATCTATCATTAGGCAGATCACCCTCAAGAGCTCCCCTCTTAATTTGTCTTTGTTCCACTGAATTTCAATCATCAAACACCCATTGCTGTATCTCTCTTCTCAAAATTGCTGGTCAAATGCCTTTCGATTTATTGATTAAACTGGTATCTAACCCTACATTGTAACATTTACTCGAGTCTTTAATTAAAAAAAAAAATGTGATCACTACATTGAATTATGAATTTTTGCAAAAAAAAACAAAACATGAAAAATCGATAAACAATAGCAGCAAAGAAAAAGTGTGTTTGAGAAATCTAAAAAAAAAATATTTACCTGGAATCAATGATGAGTTGGAAAAAACTGGTGGCAGGTTAAAAACCACATTCATCTATCGGAATAAAATCAAAATATGATTAAATACAAGAGAAAAAATATTTAACATGGTGACTTGCATATTCTAATAATTTTTAAATCACTCACCCTGGTGAGCGAAGCATCATAATATGTTACGTTACTTAGAAACTCTAAGTAAACCTCCAAAGTCTTTCGCCATTCACCACTGACACTAACATATTGTCTGTAATTTACAAAGCAAGAAGTATTCAATATTAGTGATTAAAATAGACAGAATAGCAATCGGAAAAATTAGAATAATTAAAATTTATAATCAGTTTATCTAAATTAACTGACTTGAATGCTGGAATGAATGAAAATTAACATACGGAACATTGTACAAATTTAATGTTGCTCTGGAAATGAAATCTGTACAATTAGCTGACTGACTGCATTTACTGCCCAGTTTACAGAGTTCTAGCTTGTTAACTTGAAAGATCAGGTTGTCACAGTTTGGCAGATTAATGCACAATCCACTAAAATATAAATGAAATATCAATTGAAACATAAGATGAAATGTATAAACATTTTAGACTGCTCATATGAAATGGCAGCATATTTAAAGTAAAATTAACTTTCATTTTTCATAATCATGTTTATTAGGGAGCGACCGATATGCCTTTTTACTGATAGTCCGATACTGATATTTTCCCCCAGCATTTTTACCGATACAGATATTTTTTTTAATCAACAACAATGCCAAACACGTGTTTTTCTCATGCTACAGCTAATGACGTATGTCAACCCACGCTCACCCCTTCCCTGTCTTATTTCGTAACACTTCGCCCATATGTAAGTCTTTTTTCTCCCCCCCCCCCAACTTCCCATCCCAAAAAAAAAAATACACACAGATGTTCACTAATTGTATCATTCAAGGTCATACATTAGAATTAAAAAATGCCAATCCTATTGTTTCAAGGTCATATTGCTGATGCAATTTTTGTGGACATGACAATTTCTGTGTACGGGTTTTTTTTTTTCCCCTTTTTTTTTTAAATCTGATTATAGAATTGGGTTATTGACGGATTTTTTTTTCTGCAACTCTGTTGTGAAAAAAAAATGTATCGGCAGCCAAAAAACGGCTGGTCCGATATTAACCGATAGTGCCAATATTGGTTCGACTATCGGTCGCTCCCTACAAAAATCGGTCAATCCGATATTAACAGATAGTGCCAATATCGGTCCGATACCGATAATCGGTCGCTCCCTAATCTGATATTGTCCTATTTAATGTAAAAAAATGGAAAAAATTTATGACAAGAATAGCAAAATTGTAAATAGAAACAAACAGAGACAAGATTTAAGAATATTTAAAGAAATCAAATTTACAACAATATCATTGACATAATCTTACCTATTAGGGAGTTGAGACAGAGTGATATTCTGTAAAATAGATTGTCCCTTTGTGACCATATCATCAGTTATTTGGCAAGAAATTGACTTGTAGTCAAGGGTTATTGTGAGGTCCACGTTCTGTATAGTCTTGGCTGCAGAATATTTACATTCTCCAATGTTAATAACATTTAGAATATGAGAAATGCACAAAATTTACATTTCAATTACACAGAAAAAAATTCCTTGACAGATTTTACATATGCATGTATTAAGCTGTACATCCAGAAATTGATCATTTTCTCCCTGCAGTAATTAGTTTATCTAGCCAATGCCAGCCTTACAACAGGTAGCTCTTACTGAAATAAATGTATACAGTGAAAAAAAAGCACAGGTTTTTATGAGCATTTTTGGTCAAATAATGACAGCTACAAACTTTGAGTCTGCTGAGTGCAAAAAAAGTTCATTACATAAAGTAACTTGGATAGTCTGCTTGGTGCGAAGCAGAAGTCATTACATATTATTACCTTTAACATGGAAGATGTCAAGCAATAAATAAAATCTACATCCACAATCTTAAGATCTATGGCAGACAATTTTAATTGAGACACTATGTGTCTAACATTTTTTCTTTGGCATAGCTTCAGTAACCTAAATGGGGTATTATGCTCAAAAATATACCACTACACTTCAGCCATTAATTGTCCACATCAGAATTCGTTTATCATGAGTTTTTCTTACTATTTGATCCAG
Organism: Bulinus truncatus; assembly: GCA_021962125.1. NCBI lineage: Eukaryota > Metazoa > Mollusca > Gastropoda > Planorbidae > Bulinus > Bulinus truncatus. The sequence goes on along the minus strand of JAGDYQ010000381.1, from coordinate 242,613 downwards.
TGCATGAATCTCTGGCAGATGACACTGTAGCTGGACAATACTGGCAGTAGTTTTTTTTACCGTCATTGTATTCATCTGAACCACAGGGCTGGCAGGTTTTATTTACCCAACTGTAGCCTTGACCTGATATTTGGCAATTGCCTGGAAAATATTAAATACCAACTACAATTATCTTAGACAAGATATGAAAAGGATCAAGTGATGTTGAATTTTTTTTTTTCTTTAACACTTTATCGTTCTTTAATTTTTCAAGGTTATTTACCCGAAATTGGGTTACCTTTATATTGCATACCTATTTTATATTAGAGTAAGTTATTTATAATATGTTATATATCAAATTAATCAGAAATGAATGTGCTTTAAAGATATGGTAATTAATTTTAAATTAGATCATTATTGTTTTATTTAATGAACTTGAGATGAAACTTTTCTTTTTTGTTCAAAGCAACTTTCACACACACTCTCACAAACAGTATAAAGGGGAAAAAAAATCTATACACAAATTTAGTGCAAATGAAGTTTATTTTTATTTCACCACATATATTACACAAAATGTGCAAACATGAAACAAATTGAGTTACAAATAACAAAGTTATGTAAGTTTTTGTTTATACATGCATTTTTTTAATTTTTTAAAGAAAAATCAGGGTTCTCACTATAAGTCTGTCAAATTATATATCAAATTCATCAGAAATACATGAGCAATCTATACAAGTATTTTATTTACATATGCTGGACAGTTTTTAATCATATATATGGATCAAATGTAACAATTTTTTTTTTTTTTTTTTAGAATTTTAGTACTCTCTAACTATGAAGAACAATTTTTTGTACAAAGATACAATGAAAAGTATTAAAGAATATGTACAATAAATCTAACACAATCTATAAAAATGAAACAAATCCCTAAAGATAAATTTTGGCAGTGAACTTTTAAAGACATGCTAAGTGAAACAATTTTCTTTTTCCGCAGAATAAAAAACAACTGATTAATTCATTGATTTAAGATATTTTATGCTAAAACAATGTGTTAAATGCATACAGAATATTTAAAGGCATATAGATATAGACAAGAAATATTTTAAAAGAAAATAATAATATCAAAACCACATTAAATATTCAAGTAGCAAATCTATAGAATAAGGTAAATTTTTTTCCGTTTCAACAGTTCCAAAAATAGTATCCACATAAATCCTATACCATTATCCCACAATAGATTTATACAATCCCATTACTACTTTATAAGCTAACCAATTCTGAGCATTCTTAATTTTATCTAACTCATTCCCTGTATAAACCTCAAGATTATACATATACCCATAACTAGAATCTACTAACATCCATTCTTTCGTCGCATGTGATTTTTAGGCATATCCAATATTGAAACAAGATTTCTCGCTAATCCCCATCTGTACAACCTAGTTGTTGGTGTTGTCACAAATACATGGCATCAGGTCTTTGAGTGTAAAATAGTTTGAAGAATGTACCTAAAATAAAATAAAATCAATTCATTAGATAATCATACACATAAAATAGTTATACGCATATATAGTTTATATTTATAAATATATATATATATAAATATATATATATATATATAATACATAAACTATAAATGAAAAATCTGTACAAATAAGAATTGCTACTGGATAATCTGTGCTGTCAAAGAAATCTGAATATCTGTAAATAAATGAAAAACAGAGGGGAAAAATGCAGATGCCTAGCAACATTTCAAAAAGTTCATCTCATTTCAATTTTACTAACAGAACACTATTTTTTTGTTCTTTAAATAATGTATACTAACCTGTTGTAGTTAGCTTTATATATTTTTCTTATGGCTGTTGTGCCTAAGATATGCAGCCCAGGCTTTCAGGATGGTCTGAATGTGGGAATCTCATCTGAGGGTCCAAAATCTGTAGAAGCATACCCTCAGCAAGGGACATGTGTACATTGTTTATACTGAAATAAAAAAAAATATAACATATTAATATATATAAACCTAAAATAAATTATCAGTTAATTAGAAACTGTATAGGGGTGAACAAGTAAAGATTTGTAGCATAATGGTTATAAGTAGGTATTGATTTATATATTATACGCACTGGCTACGGATACGAAAAAAGTATCCCGTATTTTTTTCTCCGGGGTACGAAAAATGATATGATGCTAACCCTAACCATAATCCTTTTTTTTTCAGATAGCGATATGGTGCTATCCCTAACTAGATCCCTCAGCCGCTGTCTTAAGCCGCCACGAAGCCTGTAAGCTGTAAGCCGCCACAAAAAATGTTAAGCCAAGCTACCAAAAACTTTTCTAAGCCGTGGGAGATTCGGAATGACTAATTCATGTCATTTTAAAGCGATTACAAAAATCACACCCAAAAATTATATAAAACATTTTCTTTAATATTAATTTTTATCTTTTTCTTTTACGCCGCCATTGCCAGCATAGTAGGGTGTAGTGTGCCTACTACACTAGCACTGTTGGCGGCGCTGATGCACATCTGCCATCCCTACAGAGCTGCGGGGTGAGTGTGCCCGCTATCATCTGGCAGAAAGATGGGTTTTATTCCTTGCCCAAAACTGGCCAGACCAGCAGGGTGCGTGTACTGCTGATCGGCCAGAATGGCAAGGCGAGGGCTTTTTCATGCCACTCGGACATAAGGGAGGGTGTAGTGTGCCTATACCCTCAGCCCGAAATGGCAGGCTGCGCAGGTGTGCTTGAGTGGGACAGAGTGGAAGGGTGTTATGTGCCAACCACATCCGTCACCACCGCCAGCTGTGAATACTGCGACCTCGGATAGTCCACTCCTCATTGATCACAGTACCACCACCCTCACAAGAAAGAGGTTGTTTTTTTCCTGATTAGAGAACCCCTATGATCTATCCCCCGTAGATCATGGTATGTCTCACAGACCAGGATGGAGTGTTCATATAAATATCATGCCAATATTTCTAAATGAAACTCTCCAGCACACGTGAATTTAATTGACTAAGATTGTCAATTGTAGCACCAGTTTCTTTTAGTCAAATCGTTGAACAATTATTTGAAAGTAGCCTAATATAATAACACTTGAAATCTAACTCATTTTTGTATTTTTACATTTTTTTAAAATCGGTTCTTAATTTAATTAAAATTTTTATTATTTTTTTATTATTTTTAACATAAATCTTTATATTCACTTATTATATACAATAAATCATAAAGTATTATTTATTTATTTCAAAACTGTTGTTTGTATGACTAGTAAAAGTATAGCAGATAAATATTTTGACAGTTACCTCCCTTATAAAAAATATCGGTGATACCCAGTGTGATCGTTGAGATCCGGCTTTCAACAGGGGTGCTAAGTATTTTCCTAAGTTACGGCTTAAGCCGGCTAGCCAGCCATTACAATTCTAAGCCAGCCATCATCAGTTATACGGCGCGGCTGAGGGGTCTATCCCTAACCCTAACCCCCTATCCCTAACCCTAACCCTTTTTTTTCAGAATGTATCGTTTTAGTTAATAAAGTCGGACGAATAAAACAAAAAATTATGCGCTAAATTAGTATCTATTATTCTGAAAAAAAAAAAAAATTTCTCTGAAAGGAATGGAACCCACACATGGCCAAAATTGAGTCACGGCCAAGCGAGTAACCCATTGTGCTAGCAAGCCACACAAACAGAGCCACAAGTACATTTTTTCGTACCCGTAGCTTATGCGTTTAATAAACATAGCTGTTCAATCAGCTGATTATGTAAACAAGGTGATGTAAAAAATGGCCATCAATTATTTTTTAATTTTTTAGGCCTAAATGTGAAATATAACACATATTAACTATTGAAATACTCAAAATAATACCGTATAATATAAAATATATCCAGAATTATAAATTCCCACTTCTAAATTGTAAAAATACATTGAAATGTAAAAAAAATCCGTTAGGCAAAAAACTTACCAAGTCGGATAGGAAGCATGTTGAACATTTGGAGCAATATTTTTCTTTTCTGACCAAAAATAGTCATCAGTAATCAATTCGAAAAAAGGAATTCTTAACAGTTATTTTAGTATAATTTTGATGTTATTAGAGCTTTTTTTTCTAAGAAGGAACAAAGATTTTTCGAGTCGAGTTATTCAACATCTGCTTCGAGAAATTTCCAAACATGGCGGATAAAAACTCGCCTCGTTACGATGTTTTCAAAGTATTTTTTTTTTATAATAAAATTTTATATTTTTATTAATTTTAACATGGTTTTTTTTATTATTTTAACCATTTTTATACAATAAAAAACTATAAAAAGTAAAAAAATGATGATAAAAAAAATTAAAATGAAAACTCTAATTAATGAAAGGAACCAGAAATGGTGAATCTCTTACGTATATGAACGATGCGGCGTTAATGTGTCAATTAGAATTTATCAGTTTTTTCATTAAAAAAATATCATAAATATGTGATCCAAAAGAAAAGTAACACAAATTTCATAGATATGTGGTGCAAAAGAAAAGTAACAAACTAAATAACAAAAAGCAAATGTATAAAATGAAGGGCTGAAGTTATGGCAGAGATTGACTGAGTAAATTTTAAAGGCTTCAAATGACACAGCCTATTTTTTGCAGACATCAAAGCCAAACTTTCCTAACTCAGCAAAATTTCGGACACTTGTGCTAGGTATACACAGATATAAACTACTTTTTATTACTGTATTATTCAAACCAGTTCAACACAGCATCATCTACAATATGCATTGTTCTCCATTGAAGAGCTACAGCAAGAACATATGATGGGATTTAATATAAGATATCAAACTTAACTCAGCCTTTTTTATAATACAAGTTCCTGTAAGTTGTTAAAAGACAGGAATGAAAAAAAAATTTAAAAAAGTGAAAGTGACAAGAATTAAACTTACTGCTGGCAGTAGTGGTTGTCATTGCTGGAGTTGTTGATAACCGAGTTGTTGTTGCTGGCAAAGTTGTTGTTGTAGTTGCTATTTACACATAATAAATAATGATGCTTAAGTATTAGTTTATATTATAATTTCTTACTGAAATGAGCGAAATAGAAATACATATAATTATAAGAATAAATGTAAAAAATTTCTACTTTTGCATGGCTATTTATGTCATTGTTATACTACTTTGTAATATATCTTTGACATTCCTGGCAGTAAAAAATTTCTTGCTGCTAAATAAGCTATTTTCAAAGAAATTATTGCATGTACCAAAGATATGACTATTTAATATATAAAGAGATGAGTTGCACATTTATCAGTTGTGAAGTGAAATTGTTGAACATGTTATGATAGTATTTATGGTTGGCAACTTCAATGACTTTAACTAAAAATATGAGTAAAGTAAAGGAAAAAAATATCACACAAAGGGTTAAATATCAGTGAATATCAAAAAGTTAATTGGCTTCTACATTACTCACCAGCTGTAGCTGTGATGTCCCTGGATAAAAATGCAATTTAAATATTATTTTTAGCTTTATATTATATATACAGATAGAAAATCATTAGCTTCAAAGTAATAGATTTTATTCAGAATTTGTTATTCCTTAAAAGCATTAACTTCTATGCCCAATTTAAATTTGATCAGTGGCTGATAACACCAGGCAGCATCTAGACAGATATATAAAAACCTAATTATTTCCTGATATGGCTATCTTACAGTCATCTTTATTCAAACTTAGGCTTAGTGCACTGATGACTAGAGATGAATATAATATCTCAGTAAAGGGGTAAAACCAGAGACATCTGCTAGGAAAAGACAGCTACTTTATTAGTAGGTACCACAAAACTGGCTCAAAATCGTGGATTTGCGTCATTGCGGTCAATATTTGGATAGTTTTAACTTAATGATTTCTCTAAGAAAAACTGATCAAATCTCAAAAACAATTATACCATTTTAAAGTAAGCCCTACAATAATATGTAATTTTTAATTACGTTGATTCAAAACAAAAGGTTGAATCTTTTAAATGTAAACCATCACCGAAGTCACTTTTTACCGGCCGATGTGCGATCTATTTTGACTATCCTATTTTCAATCTCCGTGCGCTCCTGGGCCATTCGTCCTACAGTAATGTCAAATATATCAATGTGTGTGAAAAAGAATGCCCTTTAGGCTTCACAACGATACTAAACATTTAATTAAATTATATTTAACAATATTATTAATATTAAAAAATCATAATAAAAAGTAAATTATTATGTGATTTTTTAATTTTGTAGGTTTTTCTTTAGTATCATTAGAAAGCCCGTCCATTTTGCTTTTAAAATACAATAATAAAACTTAATTTGTAAGCATGGCCCAGAAGCGCAGAGCGCTAAGAAATAGCATATAACACACATTTTTCACCCATTCTTCCACGACCGTGAAAATGGCCGACAATCAAGTTGGCAACGCTACACCAGTCACAATGAATTGAACTTTATTGGGACTTAAACACCTAGTTGGTAAGTAACAACGATAAAAACTTGTAGATAAATAGTTACATTATTTGTTCCTTACTCTTTTAGCTTTATATTTCTTTGGAAATGTTTATTGTTGTAGTTATAATAACTTTGATATGATAAACCTTGAGGCCATTTTGATGCTTTTGTACATTGAACGATACCCCTCATGTTTGCGGACACTTCTATTTTTTTCTGGCTATTTTTTTAGAGAGATAATAATATTTTCTAAGAGATTACATATTCAAAATTGACTAGTATATATTTTTTTACAGTTGTTAGATAATTTTATTATCTCAAATTTAAACAAATATAACAGGTCACGTGGTCGGTAATTGATTGTCAATGTAAACATATAGTAGATTGTAGGCCGACCGAATTAACATAACTATTATTGAATGGATATTTGTTCAATTATTGTTGTAATATAACTGTTATTTTTAGTCTATGCTTAAATTCACCATTATCTAAGTCAAAACCATTTTTAAATATCATAATTATCTTTATCAGACGGTGAACAACTCAATACTTTATAGATTTATGTGCTTGTTGGACGGAATACATTATTGCCTTGGCTACTAGACTAGTAATACATTACTTCTTCAACTCTGGTTTTGAAAGAGGAAAATGGCAAGTCATGGACTCATGTAACTGTTACGCCTGTATTTTTTTAATTAAAATATCTCTTAGCCACTCATGCGTTTGTATTATTATTAAGTATCTTATTATTAATATTAGTTCAGTTTGAGTTTAAAAAAAAATTGAGTTTGTTCTATGTATATTTGTGTTTGTATTGAATGTGAATGATTTGGTGTACAGGAAATACTTTTGCAGATAACGCTTGGCAAAAATGGCACTTTTGAAGAAGTAGAGAAAAAATGAAAAAGTCACATGTTCAAAAATTTATCTCTTAAACTATTTGAGCTATGGTGATAAATTTGATGTCCACCATCTTAGATTCTCGAGTTCTTGCAATATTCATGTGAAAAAAGCTGTAAAACCATTTTAAAAAATCAGCTTGTGGTACCTATTATTAGTAGGATTGTATTTACATCTAGAGAGCTCACATTATCCCAAGAGAATATCTCTATATACTCTTTAAGTATACATTAAAAACACTGGTACATGTATAAGATGAAAACAGTATCTTAATTTTTTTTTTTTAGAAATTAAATTCACACTTACACACAGACAGCTTTGCCGGTGGAGTCAATAATACACTTTTCAGTACTGGCACATGGAAGCAATGCATTGAGAATTATACATTTGTCTGCTGTATTTAAGTCAACTAGAGGTTGAAACGAATTTATTTAAAAAAAATTAATTGATTAATTTACGATAAATATTAACAATTCAATAATAACTTTTATAACTACTATATGGAAGGGGAAGTTGGGTAAAAGACCACCACCCCCCCCTTTCGTTAACTGGTCAGTGGTGTTCTCTGCTTTGAAATTATTGATGTGTTGCAAAAAAAAAAAAAATGAACTATGAACTGATCTTAACCAAATCTAAATACACAACTGATCAATTTCTTCTAGCAATTTAGTGAATAATTTAGTAACAAAAAATCAGATAGGTTGTCATTACATAAGTTATATATTTAATGAAAAGAATTTTATGATCGAAATTTAAAAAAAAAATGAATAATGGAAGCTAACCATCTTAAAAATCTGAAGCCACAAGATTTAGTTGAAAAAACATGGAAGACAACCACTGAAAAAGTCCTATAAACTTGAGGGAAAGAAAGTGTCAAAAATTACCTTTCTTTTGTATAAGCCAGTGGATATGTGTTTTATATTTTTAGAGGAAATGTGTTTTGCTTGAATCATTGCCTAATCTAACTAGGTTGGTACATGTAACAATGCTCATTAGAAAGGGCAACACAATTATTAAATACTTTTAATTAGGCACTTGGAAGTCTTCTAAGATTCCATTGAGAATGCCAGGATTTAAATGTATTCAACATTGAATCACAAAGATATAAACAAGCTAGAGTGTTGGACATTCTCAACTGATATGTAATGAGTCAATTTATCACAAAATAATCAGGAAAAGATTTTGTGTAAGGTAGTCAAAATGGTTGATAAAATGACAGAGCAGCTGGTGAACCCTTGAGAGTCTAGAATGGACCCAGCTGTGTGGAGTTAAGGTAATTAAGTAACATGACATTATCCCAGATAAAATTAGTGTAAGTTTACATGACACTAGCCCAGATAAAATTAGTGTAAGTTTACATGACACTAGCCCATATAAAATTAGTGTAAGTTTACATGACACTAGCCCATATAAAATTAGTGTAAGTTTACATGACACTAGCCCATATAAAATTAGTGTAAGTTTACATGACACTAGCCCATATAAAATTAGTGTAAGTTTACATGACACTAGCCCATATAAAATTAGTGTAAGTTTACATGACACTATCCCATATAAAATTAGTGTAAGTTTACATGACACTAGCCCATATAAAATTAGTGTAAGTTTACACTTATCATAAATTGAATGTTACTGGCAGTCATTCAAATCAAGAATCCTTTGAGGTTCAAGTCAATCTTTCCCAATGGGAATCAAATAAAATGGATGGTCCAACAAACTTGATTTTCAAACTGATTTTTACTTAAGTACATAAAATTTTTAAAACAAGAATATTTGAATGGTGATTACATTTGACAGTTCTAAGAAGGGCAGAAAAACAGAAAACGTACAACTGGCATTGAAAAAAAAAAACCTCAGTAAAAAAAATTGCACTACAGCTTCCATCCGGGATAAAGCTTATTGGAGGCTTAAGTACTGGGATGGGGGAAAATATAAAAAAATATGCACTTAATGTTTGAGATGCTATGCAAAAGTTGGGTGACAAGGTAAATATACTTGAAATTTTGTTAATGCAAATAAAGTTGACACTTTTGAGGCACCTGCATTTTGGTGGTATAAAATTTTAAGTACTATACATACAATGCACAAACACACATAAATGTATACAAACCTGTGATGCCGTTGATACTAATTACTGCAATGTAAGACTCATTACCCAGGGTAAAGTTGTTAGCCAAAATATCAACAACAACATTGATGACATATGTATTGGAGTTGGGATTGGCTGCAGAGTCCACTATGATAATGAAGTCAATGATCAAGCTGCCTCTCCTGCAGATGAACAAAATTGAAAGAAAACATTTCAGAAGATTTCTGTGAAAAAATATTTTTTCTTCTTCTAAATCTACGAAAAGTTTTAATGAAGTTGGGACTTTCAGGTGAACAGTTCAATATCTGCAAAGACCCTCCATCCATAAATTTGTGAGGTTGTGATTAAAAGTTTAAACAATTTAGATTACATTTGTTTAAATATAGTTGTCCTAATAAAAAAATTTCCATTAAAGTTTGTTTTTTTTCTTTCAAAACCCAATAAATCTGGACATGTTGAGAATGACATTAACAAATAAGTTCTTAATTCCTTTAAAAAAATGAATAGCACAGTGTATAAAAACAAACCTCAGATTTGTCACTTGAACTTTCACATCTTCCTTGAGTTCTTTTTTAAACCTTGTGGTCAACTATTGATACATTAAGAAATACATCATTAAACAAAAAAAAACACTGAAGACTTTTTTGACAATAGCACCACTTATATGAATGTTTTTTTTTTCTCTACCACATTAAAAAAAGTCACAGCATAAACAAAACAAAACAACTTACTTCACTTTCAATCTGATTGTTCAGATTGATATAATCGGGGTGTGTTTTTTCCTCCAAGAATAATCTGTCAACATTTTTTTCAATCTTGAAGGTTATTTTATATTCATCAGTTTCTGGGAAATAAATAACATTTAGAAATGAGTTGGCTACTAGAGTGTTTATTACAAATTGTGTAAATGTTTTAATCAACTCATACACACTATTAAATCAACTCATACAAACTATGTTGCGAACCTACAAAACTCTCTGGGTAGGCACTAAAGAACACGTGGGTTCGTTCGTTAGTTGAATAATAAGATTTATTCACAGTCTACAATGTACAGGTTATAATAAATCCAGGCTCAAACATAACAACAAAGTCCATTATGCGTACAACTAATCCAGTTGAAACGAGTCTACATGTTATCGCTGGCGATGTGCTGATAATGAACTCACTGCATCAACAGACCTGGGGTTCTCCACTTCTTCTGTCCATCCACTCCATCTGGTTCGACTTGTTCTTCGTTGTCCTTTGTTCGTCCATACCTTCTCTAAATCACAGCACATAGAGTGTTCCTTTAATAGGAAGTCTCACCCACGCTAAATTCATCATTTTCCCGCCAAAATGGAAGGTGGAGGTCATTGCGTGGGTTGCAGTGCAAGTAACACTATTTCACCACTTGTACTAAAGCGGGCATTGAGCATTGAACGACCGAATTAATAATGTGTAGGCGTACATGAGTCGTGATTGCATCATTCATCTCGGGGCAGGGGTGTGACCGGGGGGGGTGGGGGGTGTGATGAAGCAGAGTTATAACAATATGAACTGTATTTATAAAATGAGAATAACTAGTGGAGTTAAAAAAAAAAAGGTAGAACTTACTGTAACATTGATTAATATAATTGGTCTTAACTTGGTAGCCATCTTTACAAGAACAAGTGTAACCGCCAGGGTTGTTCGTACAAGTTTGTTCACAAGGAGAAGGAGAATTTGTACACTCATCCACATCTGTACATGTACAATGATTTATTTCAGATGAAAAAAAAAACCAAACATGCAATTGGAAGCTAAGGTTTTAGTTATCGATTCAAATTATAGATAATTTTATTTAACAAGTAGGATTTATAGTAATATAGAAAAAAACTTAAGGTTATTATCATATTTATTGTTTATATATGCCAAACTTGGCATACCACTCATTTATGAGAATATTAATTAATTGATAATTATTTTTATTTATCGATAACAAGATATTTAAACATTTAATTATCAATAGACATCCTCTCGATTAATTCAGGCAACCTATTTTCTTTCGACGTTATCTAGAGCATACATGTCTAATGTAATAAACGATGTATGTTGAGTGTGGCAATGTTAGCTTTAGAGGCGTGGCTACAATGCACTCAAGCTGGGCTCTGAATGAGTGGATTACTTCTAAGAATTAATGTATCTAGTCAAACATTTCATTCAAATTGATAAAAATACTTATAATGAAATACATTAAATAGTAACGGATGTTTTATCTTTGTTTAGATTCAAATTATTCTTAAAATTTACAAAATAAGATTTATCACTGTATGAAAATGTTACAAACTAAATCTCTGAGACACTGTTAGTAATATGTGTTTAATAAGACATATCATAATATATGGAAATTACAGACCTTACACTTTATGATGTGTTTTAAGCCAGACTAGCCTAAACCATATAACATGTCTAATAATTTCAAGTTAAAAATATATGTTTGCCTGAGTCAGTAATTATTGTTTTGTTGGTTAAAGTTTACCATTCAATAATAGAGAGTTAACTGTTTAAGGAATAATTCAGGCAAGAGCAATGATTGTTTGTCAATTTTTAATACAAGGCAGCATGAGGCAGTCGAACAAGCTAGAAATCTAGCTATTAGATTGGTCTATTTTAGTTTACATTAAATTACAATGGGTAAACTAAGAAAGGAAAGTCTAAATAAATTATGATAATGTTACCTAGGGTTGACAATTTGCTCCCCAATCGTCCACTGAGGGGGTTGAATAATAGAGGGAATAGATTATTAGATGTTTATTATAGAAGCCGATGTTTTTAATTAAATAAAGATATTTCATAAAAAAGTATAGGAATTGAGATTATATTAATTTTTGTAAAGATTAGAATGAATGTGCAAATTTATAATTCATAAGATGTATCGCACATTATGAACATATTTATGTCTTACAAAGTCTTTGAGATATGTTTAATAGTACTTATCAGAACAAGCAGAAATTAAAAAAACATATACAATTTGTAGATAATATACATGTTCTCTTGACTTGGCGATTATTGTTGAATTAACTAAGTTTACCCTAATGTAACTGTGGTAAACTATGCAAGGAGCAGCCTGTTTAAGGTTAAGGTGACAATGCTACTACTGGCAAAAATTAAAGGAGTAATAAATTTGTTTTCAATAGGCACATTACTCAAGGATATAAATATTATGACTATTCATAATTATTTAGTTGTATATTGCAGGGAAGGCCCAATGCGGCAAAGAGTGACTTGCGTGGCTCTCAATGAATCTTTTCTCTCTATATTTTATTACCCGTATACACAAACATTTGATGAATATTTTTTACAATGTAGAAAAATAGAGTGCAGCTCTCACCCACCTCTCCTGTTATGGTATAAACATTTTTATAAACATCATCTGGCTCTCTTTGAGCAGGAAATTAAAAAAAACTTTTCTATTTAAAAAACAACAAAACAAACTGCATTTTTTTTTCATTAAATAAAATAGTGTTTTACCTAAACAAGTGTAATTATCAGATCCCAGCTTGTAACCTGGATTACAAGAACATACGTAGCTACCAAGTGTGTTGTTACAATTCTGAGTGCATTCATTGGTGGAAGCAGCAGCACATTCATCCATATCTAAATAACATACATATAAAAATTTACATCAGGTATATTTATATAAATTCAAAATAGAAATATGGCAAAAAAAATTAATAAATTTATTCTAAACAAGGAAAGTTAACCAAATTGAAAAAGTATGAAGAGAAAAATATAAGCACTCATTTAGAAAAATAATCATTCATTAAATAAATCAAAATATATATATATATATGGAACACATTAAGCATACTGTAAGATCAGCCATGACTAATGAATGTTTATTCCACTGTAAGCAATTAATAAAAGGGAAACAAGGAAAAGATGTACATCTATCTTCACAGTTTGTAATTTAATATTGAATTTTCACCTAATTATCAATTCATCTCACAAATAATAAAGTATTCCAAAGAAATAAACCCAAATTCTTTCACCATAAAAGCATCACAAAGAACAACCAGTTGTAATCTTTAGACTCCTATCTATTTAAACAAGCAACCTAAAAAACAACAAAAAAGATAAAGTAAAACACACTCACCAGTACAATTGCCAATGTCAATTTGCAGATATCCTTTAGCACAGTCACATTTGTAGCTTCCAGGAGTGTCAAGACAGACCTTCAAGTAAAAAAAAAAAAGAAGAAATGTAGACTAGTATTTGATGCAACTTTACTACGTGTCGATGGTTTTTCAAAATTATACAAATATATAGATGGAATCTATTTCCATTTACTCAATTCAAAGGGAGCAATTTTTTTAACAGAATTAACACAAATTTTAAACGTAGATAATATTTTATTTTTAATCTATAGATAAGTGAAGGGGTTTGGATAGTTATTTTTAACTTTAAATGCAAGACTAATAATATTTTGTAATAGTGATGGCAAAGTTTCATTGAAATTGAGAGTCTAAAGAATCAGTACTTTTTGGTGGAATCAAATCAAGGAATTTCAGATTTTTTTTGTATTAAAGATATGATGCCCGACTTCATTTGTATACAGGGTGGTACACATTTAATGTCATCTGGTGAAATGTTTGAGACACCTGTGCACATTGAGTTTAACATCATTACATCATCTAGTTTGTTATGAGGCCAATACATTTATTGACGTACATATTATGAAATGAAATAACATCAGTGCACAGCATGACACCAAACAGTACAAGACGGCTTCATCAAATGACATAAGCACTTCAAGAGAGGCAGCAACATCCCTACTGCTGGAGATCAGCATTACCATTTTAAAGCAAAAAGACAGTATTATCACGTCATTTTTATGCATGGTGTTATCCATGACATTATTTTTTACCAAGTTAGTGAAATGTGTGATTTCACATGTGCACAAGGTGATGTAAAAGTTAAGTAAAGTTCCCTTAACCCTAATGGGTCATCGGGGCAGATGAAGTGTAGAATTCATCTGTTTTTATAACCTCGGCATATGAAGGTGTTGTGTGGTTAGCACAACGCCCAGCTGCCTTTACTCCCCCCAACTTAAAGTCAGGTACCCATTTAAAGCTGGGTGGACTTGGGTACTATCACCATGACCTGAAAAAATCCCAAGGTTCTTACTAAGATTCGAATCCGGGACCCTCCGGTCAACAGTCGAGCGCTCTACACCGCACGACCACCCAACCTCTACAAGGTGATGTACTAGCATAATAAGACCATATCTCCTGTGAGTAGATGTGTGTAATTGCCAGCAAGTCTGCATCTCATATCAATAGATGTGTGTAATTGTCAGCAAGTCTGTGTCTCTTGTGTGTAATTGTCAGCAAGTCTGCATCTCATATCAATAGATGTGTGTAATTGTCACCAAGTCTGTGTCTCTTGTGTGTAATTGTCAGCAAGTCTGCATCTCATATCAATAGATGTGTGTAATTGTCAGCAAGTCTGTGTCTCTGGTGTGTAATTGTCAGCAAGTCTGCATCTCATATCAATAGATGTGTGCAATTGTCAGCAAGTCTGTGTCTCTTGTGTGTAATTGTCAGCAAGTCTGCATCTCATATCAATAGATGTGTGTAATTGTCAGCAAGTCTGTGTCTCTGGTGTGTAATTGTCAGCAAGTCTGCATCTCATATCAATAGATGTGTGTAATTGTCAGCAAGTCTGTGTCTCTGGTGTGTAATTGTCAGCAAGTCTGCATCTCATATCAATAGATGTGTGTAATTGTCAGCAAGTCTGCATCTCATATCAATAGATGTGTGTAATTGTCAGCAAGTCTGCATCTCATATCAATAGATGTGTGTAATTGTCAGCAAGTCTGTGTCTCTGGTGTGTAATTGTCAGCAAGTCTGCATCTCATATCAATAGATGTGTGTAATTGTCACCAAGTCTGTGTCTCTTGTGTGTAAGTGTCAGCAAGTCTGCATCTCATATCAATAGATGTGTGTAATTGTCACCAAGTCTATGTCTCTGGTGTGTAATTGTCAGCAAGTCTGCATCTCATATCAATAGATGTGTGTAATTGTCAGCAAGTCTGTGTCTCTGGTGTGTAATTGTCAGCAAGTCTGCGTCTCATATCAATAGATGTGTGTAATTGTCAGCAAGTCTGTGTCTCTGGTGTGTAATTGTCAGGAAGTCTGCATCTCATATCAATAGATGTGTGTAATTGTCAGCAAGTCTGTGTCTCTGGTGTGTAATTGTCAGCAAGTCTGCATCTCATATCAATAGATGTGTGTAATTGTCAGCAAGTCTGCATCTCATATCAATAGATTTGTGTAATTGTCAGCAAGTCTGCATCTCATATCAATAGATGTGTGTAATTGTCAGCAAGTCTGCATCTCATATCAATAGATGTGTGTAATTGTCAGCAAGTCTGTGTCTCTGGTGTGTAATTGTCAGAAAGTCTGCAGCTCATATCAATAGATGTGTGTAATTGTCAGCAAGTCTGTGTCTCTTGTGTGTAATTGTCAGCAAGTCTGTGTCTCTTGTGTGTAATTGTCAGCAAGTCTGCATCTCATATCAATAGATGTGTGTAATTGTCAGCAAGTCTGTGTCTCTGGTGTGTAATTGTCAGCAAGTCTGCATCTCATATCAATAGATGTGTGTAATTGTCAGCAAGTCTGCATCTCATATCAATAGATGTGTGTAATTGTCAGCAAGTCTGCATCTCATATCAATAGATGTGTGTAATTGTCAGCAAGTCTGTGTCTCTGGTGTGTAATTGTCAGCAAGTCTGCATCTCATATCAATAGATGTGTGTAATTGTCAGCAAGTCTGTGTCTCTGGTGTGTAATTGTCAGCAAGTCTGCAGCTCATATCAATAGATGTGTGTAATTGTCAGCAAGTCTGCATCTCATATCAATAGATGTGTGTAATTGTCAGCAAGTCTGCATCTCATATCAATAGATGTGTGTAATTGTCAGCAAGTCTGTGTCTCTGGTGTGTAATTGTCAGCAAGTCTGCATCTCATATCAATAGATGTGTGTAATTGTCACCAAGTCTGTGTCTCTTGTGTGTAAGTGTCAGCAAGTCTGCATCTCATATCAATAGATGTGTGTAATTGTCAGCAAGTCTATGTCTCTGGTGTGTAATTGTCAGCAAGTCTGCATCTCATATCAATAGATGTGTGTAATTGTCAGCAAGTCTGTGTCTCTGGTGTGTAATTGTCAGCAAGTCTGCGTCTCATATCAATAGATGTGTGTAATTGTCAGCAAGTCTGTGTCTCTGGTGTGTAATTGTCAGCAAGTCTGCATCTCATATCAATAGATGTGTGTAATTGTCAGCAAGTCTGTGTCTCTGGTGTGTAATTGTCAGCAAGCCTGCAGCTCATATCAATAGATGTGTGTAATTGTCAGCAAGTCTGCATCTCATATCAATAGATGTGTGTAATTGTCAGCAAGTCTGTGTCTCTTGTGTGTAATTGTCAGCAAGTCTGCATCTCATATCAATAGATGTGTGTAATTGTCACCAAGTCTGTGTCTCTGGTGTGTAATTGTCAGAAAGTCTGCAGCTCATATCAATAGATGTGTGTAATTGTCAGCAAGTCTGCATCTCATATCAATAGATGTGTGTAATTGTCAGCAAGTCTGCATCTCATATCAATAGATGTGTGTAATTGTCAGCAAGTCTGCATCTCATATCAATAGATGTGTGTAATTGTCAGCAAGTCTGCATCTCATATCAATAGATGTGTGTAATTGTCAGCAAGTCTGTGTCTCTGGTGTGTAATTGTCAGCAAGTCTGCATCTCATATCAATAGATGTGTGTAATTGTCACCAAGTCTGCGTCTCTTGTGTGTAAGTGTCAGCAAGTCTGCATCTCATATCAATAGATGTGTGTAATTGTCAGCAAGTCTATGTCTCTGGTGTGTAATTGTCAGCAAGTCTGCATCTCATATCAATAGATGTGTGTAATTGTCAGCAAGTCTGTGTCTCTGGTGTGTAATTGTCAGCAAGTCTGCGTCTCATATCAATAGATGTGTGTAATTGTCAGCAAGTCTGTGTCTCTGGTGTGTAATTGTCAGCAAGTCTGCATCTCATATCAATAGATGTGTGTAATTGTCAGCAAGTCTGTGTCTCTTGTGTGTAATTGTCAGCAAGTCTGCATCTCATATCAATAGATGTGTGTAATTGTCAGCAAGTCTGTGTCTCTGGTGTGTAATTGTCAGCAAGTCTGCAGCTCATATCAATAGATGTGTGTAATTGTCAGCAAGTCTGCATCTCATATCAATAGATTTGTGTAATTGTCAGCAAGTCTGCATCTCATATCAATAGATGTGTGTACTTGTCAGGAAGTCTGCATCTCATATCAATAGATGTGTGTAATTGTCAGCAAGTCTGTGTCTCTTGTGTGTAATTGTCAGCAAGTCTGCATCTCATATCAATAGATGTGTGTAATTGTCAGCAAGTCTGTGTCTCTGGTGTGTAATTGTCAGCAAGTCTGTGTCTCTGGTGTGTAATTGTCAGCAAGTCTGCATCTCATATCAATAGATGTGTGTAATTGTCAGCAAGTCTGAGTCTCTGGTGTGTAATTGTCAGCAAGTCTGTGTCTCTGGTGTGTAATTGTCAGCAAGTCTGCATCTCATATCAATAGATGTGTGTAATTGTCACCAAGTCTGTGTCTCTTGAGTGTAAGTGTCAGCAAGTCTGCATCTCATATCAATAGATGTGTGTAATTGTCACCAAGTCTATGTCTCTGGTGTGTAATTGTCAGCAAGTCTGCATCTCATATCAATAGATGTGTGTAATTGTCAGCAAGTCTGTGTCTCTGGTGTGTAATTGTCAGCAAGTCTGCGTCTCATATCAATAGATGTGTGTAATTGTCAGCAAGTCTGCATCTCATATCAATAGATGTGTGTAATTGTCAGCAAGTCTGCATCTCATATCAATAGATGTGTGTAATTGTCAGCAAGTCTGTGTCTCTGGTGTGTAATTGTCAGCAAGTCTGCATCTCATATCAATAGATGTGTGTAATTGTCAGCAAGTCTGCATCTCATATCAATAGATGTGTGTAATTGTCAGAAAGTCTGCAGCTCATATCAATAGATGTGTGTAATTGTCAGCAAGTCTGCATCTCATATCAATAGATGTGTGTAATTGTCAGCAAGTCTGCATCTCATATCAATAGATGTGTGTAATTGTCAGCAAGTCTGCATCTCATATCAATAGATGTGTGTAATTGTCAGCAAGTCTGTGTCTCTGGTGTGTAATTGTCAGCAAGTCTGCATCTCATATCAATAGATGTGTGTAATTGTCAGCAAGTCTGCATCTCATATCAATAGATGTGTGTAATTGTCAGCAAGTCTGCATCTCATATCAATAGATGTGTGTAATTGTCAGCAAGTCTGTGTCTCTGGTGTGTAATTGTCAGCAAGTCTGCGTCTCATATCAATAGATGTGTGTAATTGTCAGCAAGTCTGTGTCTCTGGTGTGTAATTGTCAGCAAGTCTGCATCTCATATCAATAGATGTGTGTAATTGTCAGCAAGTCTGTGTCTCTGGTGTGTAATTGTCAGCAAGTCTGCAGCTCATATCAATAGATGTGTGTAATTGTCAGCAAGTCTGCATCTCATATCAATAGATTTGTGTAATTGTCAGCAAGTCTGCATCTCATATCAATAGATGTGTGTACTTGTCAGCAAGTCTACATCTCATATCAATAGATGTGTGTAATTGTCAGCAAGTCTGTGTCTCTGGTGTGTAATTGTCAGCAAGTCTGCATCTCATATCAATAGATGTGTGTAATTGTCAGCAAGTCTGTGTCTCTTGTGTGTAATTGTCAGCAAGTCTGTGTCTCTGGTGTGTAATTGTCAGCAAGTCTGCATCTCATATCAATAGATGTGTGTAATTGTCAGCAAGTCTGTGTCTCTGGTGTGTAATTGTCAGCAAGTCTGCATCTCATATCAATAGATGTGTGTAATTGTCAGCAAGTCTGCATCTCATATCAATAGATGTGTGTAATTGTCAGCAAGTCTGCATCTCATATCAATAGATGTGTGTAATTGTCAGCAAGTCTGTGTCTCTGGTGTGTAATTGTCAGCAAGTCTGCATCTCATATCAATAGATGTGTGTAATTGTCAGCAAGTCTGTGTCTCTGGTGTGTAATTGTCAGCAAGTCTGCATCTCATATCAATAGATGTGTGTAATTGTCAGCAAGTCTGCATCTCATATCAATAGATGTGTGTAATTGTCAGCAAGTCTGCATCTCATATCAATAGATGTGTGTAATTGTCAGCAAGTCTGTGTCTCTGGTGTGTAATTGTCAGCAAGTCTGCATCTCATATCAATAGATGTGTGTAATTGTCACCAAGTCTATGTCTCTGGTGTGTAATTGTCAGCAAGTCTGCATCTCATATCAATAGATGTGTGTAATTGTCAGCAAGTCTGCATCTCATATCAATAGATGTGTGTAATTGTCAGCAAGTCTGTGTCTCTGGTGTGTAATTGTCAGCAAGTCTGCATCTCATATCAATAGATGTGTGTAATTGTCACCAAGTCTGTGTCTCTTGTGTGTAAGTGTCAGCAAGTCTGCATCTCATATCAATAGATGTGTGTAATTGTCAGCAAGTCTATGTCTCTGGTGTGTAATTGTCAGCAAGTCTGCATCTCATATCAATAGATGTGTGTAATTGTCAGCAAGTCTGTGTCTCTGGTGTGTAATTGTCAGCAAGTCTGCGTCTCATATCAATAGATGTGTGTAATTGTCAGCAAGTCTGTGTCTCTGGTGTGTAATTGTCAGGAAGTCTGCATCTCATATCAATAGATGTGTGTAATTGTCAGCAAGTCTGTGTCTCTGGTGTGTAATTGTCAGCAAGTCTGCAGCTCATATCAATAGATGTGTGTAATTG
This sequence comes from Bulinus truncatus, assembly GCA_021962125.1. NCBI lineage: Eukaryota > Metazoa > Mollusca > Gastropoda > Planorbidae > Bulinus > Bulinus truncatus. Next base: position 222,350 of record JAGDYQ010000381.1, on the reverse strand, counting down.
TCAGCAAGCCTGCAGCTCATATCAATAGATGTGTGTAATTGTCAGCAAGTCTGCATCTCATATCAATAGATGTGTGTAATTGTCAGCAAGTCTGCATCTCATATCAATAGATGTGTGTAATTGTCAGCAAGTCTGTGTCTCTGGTGTGTAATTGTCAGCAAGTCTGCGTCTCATATCAATAGATGTGTGTAATTGTCAGCAAGTCTGTGTCTCTGGTGTGTAATTGTCAGCAAGTCTGCATCTCATATCAATAGATGTGTGTAATTGTCAGCAAGTCTGTGTCTCTGATGTGTAATTGTCAGCAAGCCTGCAGCTCATATCAATAGATGTGTGTAATTGTCAGCAAGTCTGCATCTCATATCAATAGATGTGTGTAATTGTCAGCAAGTCTGCATCTCATATCAATAGATGTGTGTAATTGTCAGCAAGTCTGTGTCTCTGGTGTGTAATTGTCAGCAAGTCTGCATCTCATATCAATAGATGTGTGTAATTGTCAGCAAGTCTGTGTCTCTTGTGTGTAATTGTCAGCAAGTCTGCATCTCATATCAATAGATGTGTGTAATTGTCAGCAAGTCTGCATCTCATATCAATAGATGTGTGTAATTGTCAGCAAGTCTGCATCTCATATCAATAGATGTGTGTAATTGTCAGCAAGTCTGTGTCTCTGGTGTGTAATTGTCAGCAAGTCTGCATCTCATATCAATAGATGTGTGTAATTGTCAGCAAGTCTGTGTCTCTTGTGTGTAATTGTCAGCAAGTCTGCATCTCATATCAATAGATGTGTGTAATTGTCAGCAAGTCTGTGTCTCTGGTGTGTAATTGTCAGCAAGTCTGCATCTCATATCAATAGATGTGTGTAATTGTCAGCAAGTCTGTGTCTCTGGTGTGTAATTGTCAGCATGTCTGCATCTCATATCAATAGATGTGTGTAATTGTCAGCAAGTCTGTGTCTCTTGTGTGTAATTGTCAGCAAGTCTGTGTCTCTGGTGTGTAATTGTCAGCAAGTCTGTGTCTCTTGTGTGTAATTGTCAGCAAGTCTGCATCTCATATCAATAGATGTGTGTAATTGTCAGCAAGTCTGTGTCTCTGGTGTGTAATTGTCAGCAAGTCTGCATCTCATATCAATAGATGTGTGTAATTGTCACCAAGTCTGTGTCTCTTGTGTGTAATTGTCAGCAAGTCTGCATCTCATATCAATAGATGTGTGTAATTGTCAGCAAGTCTGTGTCTCTGGTGTGTAATTGTCAGCAAGTCTGCGTCTCATATCAATAGATGTGTGTAATTGTCAGCAAGTCTGTGTCTCTGGTGTGTAATTGTCAGCAAGTCTGTGTCTCTTGTGTGTAATTGTCAGCAAGTCTGTGTCTCATATCAACAGATGTTTGTGTTAGTCTGTATCTTCTGTCAGCAGAAGTGTTCTGTCAATAGAATTACATTTCAATGAGTCTTTCTGCATCTTCTGTCTATATGTGTGTTTCACTGTGTGTGTATCTCCTGTCAACATGTTTTAATGAGTCTGTGTGTATCACCTGTAAATAGATGTGTTCTCCTGTCAAAAGATAAGTCTATGTGTAAGTGATTTTATGTATGCACTTCTTGTCAAAAGGTGTACATGTCAGTGAGATTTGATGTAATTTCTGTGTATATGTGCCAGTGAGTCAGGAAATCTTAGTGTTTCTCTTGTCAATAAAATTTGTTTTTTTTTTGGTTAGTATTGTAATAAAACTATGATGTCAGGAACCAGAATTGGGAATCTCAATTGATATTTGAGAGAAGAATCATAATCCTATCTGCATGGTTTAAAACTTTTTTCCACTCTGATAAATAAATATATAAGTAAAGCTAACCCAGTGTGGTTTAGCAAGCCTTGAGCAATTGTTGTCAGCTGCTTGGCACTCATCAATGTTCGTGTCACAATATGTTCCACCCCAGCCAGGGTCACAGTTACAAGTTCCTGTTGCAGCATCACATTTACTGTGAGAAGTGTCACATTTACATTGATTGATACAATTAACTCCGTACCATCCAGTAGAGCATGCTTAATGAGAAAAAAAAAAGTAAATTGTGTATCATCAAAAAAACAAAACAAAATAAATCCAGATGACCCCCCCCCCCCCCATAATAGCATAGCATGTTTATCAAAATTTCGGCTCAATGATAAGGTAATATAAATTCTACCTGTACACGTTTCATTGTCTTTATAAAAGCCGGCAATACATTTACAGACATAATTTCCAGGAATGTTTTCGCACTGTGAATTCGCTGGACAATGGTAGGTTCTGTAACTTGCACATTCATCTTTGTCAGTCGCACAATCTGAGCCCTCATATCCTGATTTGCAAGTGCACTGCCCATTGGTCTGACAAAAATAGAAAATATTTGTTTACATTTATGTTAAACAAAGATTATAATGACACAATTGAAAGAATAAACTTTTTTTTGTTTGTTTGTATGTAAGATACTGAAACAGGTTTATTTACGCAAGCATCAATTTTCATATTCAAAAGAAATCATAAAAGAGATCTTTTAACAATTAGAGATTTAATGCATCTATTAAGTATAGTATGATGCTGGTTTTAAACTTTTTTGTGGTGGAACACTTGAAACACAACATTTTGACATTTACAATACGTCTACTTTGAATCAAACATTGTTTCCATGAATATCTCCGGTATTAAAGAAACATGTTGTGGCTGGCCACCCTTGTTCTTCAGAAACAATGTTTTATTATACATGTATTCGTCATTTGTTGTTTTTTTTAACGGAACACATAAAGTGGCCTCATAAAACACCTGTGTTCCATGGACTTTGAATTGTTACCCACTGCTTAGAGGACTAGAGTTTCAAAGTTTAGAACCACTGAGAGGTAAAATGGTTTAAATATTTTAAAATGGAAGAACAGTCAAACTTCCATCATAAGAGAATATTTCCTTCCAAATAGCATCTTGTAAATAGCTAAGAAGATGTTTCAATAAGAAATAATGAACTCTGAGATCATTTATTCCAGGAACAAAAATATTCAGATGATCATAATTATTAAAGCAAATTATTATTTTATATTTCTCTTGTTCAAATGTAATAAAAATCATTGCTCTTTGTTAACTATTAAGTAGGACGAAAGTCATTGTTACTAATGGAATCATTACAATAATCTTATTTCTTGTTTTTTTTAATTCCTTTACAGTACTGGTTAGAAATGTAACATGGCATAGTCCTTAAACAGATTCCCCCATTCCCATGGCTAGTCTTACGTGGGTGGTGTTTTTTTTTTTTATCTTATCTCTGTTTCAAATTCTTTACACGCTGGACAAGGTTTACTCTGAAAGTCTTATTCAGAAACAGATGACCATATTCTTGTTCTAAGTAAGGGATTTCTCACTATGTTTTCTTCTTTTCACAGTATAATAACTATACAATCACAACATTACTGAAACCGCTATATTGAGCAGTATATGCTGACATGTTTGTTGATTATTGTATACGTGAACAATGCAAAGGCCAAGCAAAAAATAAAAGGGCCGTTAGCCAAGTAGGATCAAATGATGCAGGCAAAGCAGTTTATCTACTCAATCCGTGAAGCCCCTGTTGGTATGAGCTGTTTATCTAAGATCCTATAAACCACAGTGGGACTGTTTTAGTAGTCTCTTCTTTCATCCCCACCATAGCCAATAGTGTAGTGGACAAGGAGGTATCACAGGGGACATGGAGGGAACTTTCACCATGACCTGAACAAATTCACTTGGTTCTCTCTGGGGATCGAACCCAGGACCCTCAGGTCAACAGTCGAGCCCTTAACTTTTTAAGAAAAACAAAAGGAATTATACAGCGAACGTGAAATTTTTGTTATCTTATTTCAAAAAGAATTAAGAGAAAATGTTTTATACCTTATTACAATTGTCTGTTGTTGCTGGGTTACAAGTACATTTTAATGCACAATTCACTCCGTAATAACCCTCAAGGCAAGCTTAAAATAAATAAAGAAAATATAATTTGGTTATAGGTGAATATACATCCTAAATAAAAAAAATGGATGAAAAGTTAAATAGTTAGTTAAATAGATTAGCTCCATTATCTGCTTATTTTACATTCAAATAATATTTTTCTCACCAGTGCATGTGACACCATCAGCCTCTAGTTTCTTGCCACTGGGACAAGAGCAAGTGTAACTTTTGTTGTCATTAGTTTCACTGCAGAAATCTGTGCAAACTTTACTAGCACACAAGTCAACATCTGAAATAGATGAGTTGGATGGTTTTATTGTCAATGTCCTAAATGAGGCTGCTACTGTCATACCTTGATGTTTATGCATGGCACCATCATCAAATGTATGCTTGTTATACGTTACTGTAATCTATCTCACTATAAATCATATTGCCACTGATCACATTACACAAATAATGTGCCTAAGCACAATTCACCATAACATTTATCAACAAGATAATATAATCCACGGGGGAAATGTCTGCTCTGAACTCGATCAACATCACTATCATTTGCAACTCTTCCAATTGCTTAAAATACTTCTCCCCCCTTTCTACTCTCCAAACATACTGTACTCCTTCTCTCATAACAGCCAATAGCATACTGTCCTACAGCTCAAATCTTACCGACTTCTTTACCCTTTTTTTTTCTCTGTTCACTCCCATTGGTCACCTGATATAGTCATCCAATCACTATACTTCACTTAACCATGGTAAACATCATTTCTCCCGACTCAGCACAAATACAAAAATATCATCTAGAATGCTCTATAACACACACACTCACACAACACCAAACACACACATTAACAAAAACACTACGACAGTAAAGAATTGTGTGGCTAAAATTATTTAAACTTTTTTCCTTTCATAATAAGCAAACTAGGAGACTTTTTATTACCAATGCAGTCAGATGAGTTGGCAGAATTAACTTGCTGGCCTAAGTCACAGTAACATACTTGTGCATTTGAACTATTCACATAGCAAAGACCCTCACAGATACTGTTTGAGCAAGTATTATCAACTGGAAAAACATATTTAAGTTAAATACAAAACATCAAGTATAATTGGTGTAAGATATTCTTTTAAATAATCTGCCTATATAAAAGTAATCTGACATGAGTCCTAAAGTTAAAGTCATCAAATAGTAGATGAGGATTAAAAATAAAAAAAAGAATGATAAATTAATCAGCCTGGTGTAACTAAAAAGGTAACTGTTGAAATAAATCTACATTTTTTTTACACCAAAATAAATAAGATGGAACTGAAAAAAATTCTTTAATTCACATACCCTCGCAAGATTTTCCATCAGTCTTCAATTTCAGACCGGCTGGACAAGTACATCTATAACCTCCTTCTGTATTTTCACAACCTTGTTGACATCCGTCCATTTTCAGCTTACATTCATCAATATCTGAAAGTAATTTTTTCTTTCCAGTTGTCCAAATAAAAAGGCAATAAAACTGTATTGTAATGCATTTGCAATAGTTGCAGTTTGTTACTTTGGTTTCACTAAATGAATAAATTGTCACTATTAAAAGCCATAGATGAAAACGGAAGTGAATATTGAAATATGAACTTTTGTAAATCCCTTCAGTTCATTCTAGACACTCTAAAATACATACCAAAAACACATTTTATAAAGAGTCTAAATCTAAAAACCAATAGGAAATTAATTTAAAATAGTTACAAAAGACTAATATGATGAATAAATAGGTTGTATTTACTTCACTTATATAGGTCAGTGTTCCGGTGCTATTGAACAAATTAGTTTCAGAATTCATTGTTTTATATAAAAAGAAATTCATGCTTTTAATAAAACTTCTGTTTTATATCGATATTTATGTGCTACACTATTAGAAAAACGTATCAGATACAATTAAAGATATAATTAAAAAAAAATAAACTTAATGCCAAGGCTTTTCAATATATTTTGAAGCATTATGATAACATTTTCATGGATCATTTTTTGCTAAAAAAAACTTAAGGTTTTACTATTGTTGTCATGGGAAAAATCCAAGGCTACAATTAAGCCTATAAAAAGAAAAATGGTGGAATTTGAAAATAAATTTGATGCATTGCACTAACCATTTGAGGTTTTAATATTGTCCAGAAAATAGATCACCATTCTCAAAACAGACATTTTTTATAATTTTAACTTTATAAAAGTGGGACAGATGGCCGAGTGGTGTAGATACTCGACTGTCAACCTGTGAGTCTTTGGGTTCGAACCTCTGTGATGCCCATGGAATTTTTCCAGGTGAATTTGGTGCAAAGTTGTCCCACAAGTCCACCCAGCTTTAAATGGGTACCTGACTTATGTTGGGGAAGTAAAGGCGGCTGGGCGTTGTGCGAACTACACAATCCCTTCATATGCTGAGGTTATAGAAACAGATGAATTCTACACTTCATCTGCCCCAATGGCCCGTTAAGGCTAAGGGAACTTTACTTTTTTTTAACTTTATAAAGCATTGTTTTGACTTCAACAAGGAGAGAAAACAATTACTGTTAAAACAATTTAGCCCTAATGGTAAATTAGAAATCATTTTATACCTTGACATTTTTTCAAAGTGCCATTGTAGTTGTAGCCTTGGTTACATTTGCATGAATAACCACCAATATAGTTCTCACACAGTTGATCACAGTCATTGGTTGTTGGGAAAGCACATTCATTGTCATCTAAATAAAAGTAAATATCATAGCATTGATTGGCTGTTTAATATATAATGAAAAATGTTATTTTTTAATTAGTACATACAAAAATTATTTTCAGACTTGTAAAATTAAAATAAAATGTTACATTTCAGCCAAATTATAACTTTTAAATAACACTTTGTTCCTTTGATGATATTGTAAAGAAGAACATTATTAAATGCAACAGCTAAGAGATGCATCTATTGTGTCTACCTTTACAGTCATCGTTAACTTTACTGTAACCTTTCAGGCACCGGCATTCAACACTTCCAAATGTATTGTAGCATTCCTCAGTCAGAGCACATTTTCGAAGGCCAGCTTTACACTCATCAATATCTTTATCACAAAATTCACCTGTAAGAATAGTAATGCAATGTAAGTGAAAATTAAGTGATAAAAGCTTTTTCAGATACAAAATATTAATGAAAAGTATTGGTTTTAGATACAAATTCAAAATGAAAAGAGAAGTTTGGTTAACAGTGGTTGATAATAATACATTTATATTCTTGAAGAAATAGACTATTTTAATTTTGGTAAAATTAAACATGACGGAAATGCCAGCATATTTTTATGATTGTTCCTCCCGGTATTTAAAAAAATAAAATTAAAAACAATGGAAGCTTTTGTTTTTTTTTACAAAGTATTCAATGGAAGTGAAATGTGTTTTGGGTGCAAGTCAACAGTGTGCAATATAGTGGGAGGAGGTCAGATGATGGGTGGGGGAAGGAGCAAGTTGACACCATAGTCCCCCCTCGATGCCTCTCTCATTTCTTTCACCTTTTTAAAAAAAAAAATTACTTTGAACTTACCCTGGAAGCCTGTTTGACAAACACACCCAGTTTTTGGGTTACAGCTTGTTGCACCAATACCACATGCACAGTCTTTAACACAATTGAAACCCCATTTTCCAGTACCACAAGCTGAAGGATTGTTAGATAGAAAATATATATATATTTTTTTTATATTAAGGAAATATTTTATAAAAAATCCACAAGTTTTACAAAAAGAGATAAAACTATAAATAACTTAAAGATCCTGCTTAAAAAGAGAAAATAATTAGAATTTAAACTTTACAAAATGTACTTACCAATACACGAACGTCCATCATTGTCTAACATCTGACCAGCAGGGCAAGAGCAGTTGTAGCCTCCAGGTACATTGATACAGCCAGCTTTATAACCACACAAGTTCAGGTTATCATATTTACATTCATCAATGTCTGAAGATATACATTAATCAGAATATCTTCAAATGGATACATTTTTTTTTTTTCAAAATTATTTTTGGTTACAAATCTTTATCATTTTTTGAAAATCCATCGGAAAAAAAAAGCTTTCTTAATTCATGTATTACCAGAATAGAATTATGCTTAAGATATATTTTATAATGAATCATATCTGCAAAATAAAATTTCAAATTTTGATAAAAATATTACATAGATTTGTTTTTTTAAGAATTTTTAGAAAACTATTGCAATCTTCTCTTACAATTCTGTAAAAAGTGAAATGTTTACTTTTGTTAAATTACAGAACCAAAAGTCACTTATCAGATATACTTAGGTGCCATGGATGCACATAGACCACAGATACAATTTTACAACAAACTTAATGCTGCTCACCGACACACTGTGTTTTCCGAACCAGGTCATATCCATTCTCACAAAAACATCTTGGAACATTGGTAGTCCAGTTGACAGTGCAGAACTGGGTACAGTTGAGTTCATATTTAAATGATGCACACACATCCTTTTCTTAAAGCAAATAAAACATAAAATTATGGAATCTTTATTAATGTTAACCTTCATAAATTCATGACAGAAAATGATTTGAGATATGAGGAAAACAAAGGTATAGTCTAATATTTTGATAGACAGTGCAGATAAGGCTCAAATATCTTGACGTTACTGACAGTTTAATGATAACTGGAAGAGTGAGACACCTATCCAACTGCAATGGTCATTATTGGTGGTTATCACCCATGTTTTGTAATCAGAATTATTTCCCTTTTGTTTCTATGCAAAGAATGTATCATGTATTAGATGAGCTTACACATAACCTTTACAGAGATTTTAATTTAACTACTTAGAATGTAGCTGAGTATCTGTAAGTAACTGATGAAGTTTCAACAAGGGAGTGGAGAACTGACCACCTGGATGTACAGTTACAAGTAAGAGACTAATGTGTGAAACAGAAAGTTGTGTTGTCATTTTATTGTATTATTATTATACTTATGAAATTTGAACAGTTGAAGAACTAGAATGTATTGTGATTTGTGAAATTCAAATTGGACTATGATTGTTTTTTATTTTCTTCTCATTTTACTGATTTTACTGTGTCTTGAAAAAACTCATTTTGCTCGGACATGCTGGTCTTGTGTGGTTATTCAAATACATGTATGTAAAATAGAGTCATGCAAGTATATGTGACGCTCCCTTCTCAGGACAAAATTTGTTAAGGACTAAATGATGATAATGGGACGGATGGCAGAGTGGTGTAGGTACTCGACTGTCAACCTGAGAGTCCTGGGTTCGATCCTCGGTGAGAACCATGGGAATTTTTCCAGGTGAAATGTGTTTCTAAGTCGTCCCACAAGTCCACCCAGCTTTAAATGGGTACCTGACTTTAAGTTGGGGAAGTAAAGGCGGCTGGGCGTTGTGCTAACCACACAATCCCTTCATATGTCGAGGTTATAGAAACAGATGTATTCTACACTTCATCTGCCCCGATGGCCCGTTAGGGTTAAGGGAACTTTACTTACTACTTACTAAATGATGATAATGAGTTTAGAGACAGATGTAAAATCTTAAAACGTTTGATAAGTAAGAGCAGGGTTGTAGAAATTGGCAGTCTCATAGCTCACCAAGTACTACATCACTTATTACCTAGTACGCAAGAGGCCCTGTCAGAAGCCAGTCGATAACCATAACGACAGTCACAGTTAAACTTGCCAGGGATGTTAACACAAATCTGCTCACAGTTGTCAGAGAGTTTGGAACATTCATCGATATCTGTAAATTGATATAAGAGCTTATTATATATTACAGCAATAGTATATTGAAACCTACTTAAGAGCATTTGCAACCTTCTATTAATTGAATTAAAAAAAATATTTTACTAGTATTTAATAATTCTATTTCTTTAGTTTAAACTTGTATAAAATATTTTACCTTCACAAATTGATGTTTTAGCATTTCGTGCATAGCCACTTCTGCAGGCACAAGAGTATCCTCCCCTATTATTGACACAGTCCTCAACAGCTAGACTGCAGTTGTGAGTCAAGACATCAGCACATTCATTAATGTCTGAATAACACAAGCAACAATAATTTCATAAAAAAGACCAGTGGTTCCCAAACACTGCCCTGCAGGGCACTAAGGGCTTCATGTGCACTGAGTAGGAGATCCGCACCATTCCAAAAAAATTTAGTAAAAATCACACTAGTAATTATCAATTTTAATTGTAAAACACAGTGTTGGTTTTGAAGGGGTTAATGTATTTTATTTGTAAAAGGGCTTTAAAAATACTGAAATTAATACATCAACTTTATTTATTTTAACAATTGCTAAATTGTATGAAATAAAGAAGAAAAAAATCTATTTTCTTAAAATGAAGTATTCAGCGCAATAAAGTACTAAAGAATGGGTCTGATTAAAAAATCTTTAGCATAAAATTTGTACACAAACCTTCGCATACACCTGATTTTTTTAAATAACCAGAAGGACAAGTGCATGTGTACGAGCCTATAGTGTTGGTACAAATCTGGCCCTGTGGGCAGGCATTGTCCACTGTGGCACATTCATCGACATCTTTGTCACAGTTTGTGCCTGTCCAGTCATTATTGCAGATGCAGCCTTTAACATTGTCACATGTACCAAGGCCATTACACACACACTGACTTCCACAGTTCGCGCCATAGTATGGAGATTTACACTCTGAGAGGAAATGGAAAAAAAAATATTTTTAGTTAGGAAATCTTAATAAGCTGATAATTTTAAAAAAGATAAAATTTTAATTTCACATAGGTCTTGATTTGATTAAATTATGAATAACTTGTGTTTTTTTAAGCTAATACATTTTCAGTTATATCAAATTTACAACCATTATTAAAAGAGAAAACTCAAACATTATCTTTTTCAAAACACTCACTTGTGCATGAAACTCCATCATCACCAAGTTTATAGCCAGCATAACAAGAACATTTGAAACCACCAACTGTATTTTGACATGCCTGGCTGCAAGGTTTGTTTCCTGATGTACATTCATTAATATCTGAAATTGAAAGGATCAAATTCTGGCATTTTTGCTATTTGGGTTATAGTGATGATTAACGTAACCCAAATTTGCGCAAAAAAGAGCACAAAATGGAAATCAGACATTTTATAAAATGTCAAAAAAGCCTGCTGTCTGCACAAAAAACTATACAATAACACTATAACTAATATTATTTTTTTCGTTTAATAACCTGGATTTTAAAGTTTTTTTCTTTTACTCAATATCACATTTTGACCGCACATGTAATCCTGATAAGAAACTATGCAATGAGAACTTTGAATTTGTTTGACCTATTACTTCTGCTTGTTAATAGCCATTTTGCAATATCATTATGAGTTATTGAGACCTTGACAAATTTATTCCACTGCATTGTCCACTGAAGCACATATTTTGAAAGTTGACAAATAATTTTGACATCTCAAAACAAGTTTACATTTGTTCAAGATGGCCACCAAATGATTTATCAGCAATTAAAATATTCAAGATAACACTAGCATGATCAAATACCATAGCAATCCAGTTTTGATTGTTGATGTTGTATTATCGAACCCTTACACATTCTGAATTTATGTTAAGAATATGAGACTATATATTAGAAAACAGACACATATAAACAAAATAACTTCATGCCTTGAGAACAAAAACACAAAATGTGCCTACTATTTAAAAAATTCACTTTGCATTTAAGAGTTGTTTTTTTCAATTGTCAAGCAAGCAGAATTGTTTGCGTAATAAACTTTATTTTGTGTCAAGTAACAGTGTTACATTTTTTAATTTTTTTTGCACTGTCTCAATTTTATTGTTATTTAAAATAAAAAATGAACCGCATCAATAAAAAATGTGTTGTGTTGAAATGAAAAAAAAAAACAAATAACAAACCAGACCTATTTTTATTTCACTACTTTGCTGACTATATTACACATATTGATATGACAACTTTGAAACAAGATGTATATTACAAAAAATGTAACTTTGAAACACCTCTTTCCAACCAAGTGTAAATAGTGTTTGTTAAGTCTTTTTGAAATATATACATGCATTTTTTTTCAAAACAGTGGCCATTCAGCATGTATTTCAACCCTTTTCAAAACAAACACATATTTTTCTTTGATGATGAGTAGTTTTGTCATAACTTTTAGAAGTTATCAATCAAAAATAAGTTGAAAAAAGTGTAGACGGTAAAACTCATATTTAAAGTCTTCTGAAAGTCTGTAAATTGATTAGACATTTAGTCATTCATACAAATAGTCATTAAGACATCTTGTCATTCAGACATTAAGTCTGATAATTAATTGTTTAATGTTAAAAACAAAAAAAGTAACCAAAGACAAACATCAGTGTCAATATTAAAAAAATAACAAGTTATACTAATTCAATATGACACTAAACCTATAAAATGTGCTCTGAAATCATTACTATGGTCTCTGATTTTCAATTCAGCTATCTCGCAAAAAAAAAAAAAAGATATTCCTAAAGCTAATTTAGACTTTGTACACCAACATAACTTCAGTGCTTAAGGCACATCTGTTGACTTTACACTTACCAATGCAGTCTGAAGTATTTGTTTTTGGTACTTCATAGCCAGACTTGCATGCACACCCACCATCACTCTTACATATGTGGCTACAGTTACATGGGGTATTAGCTGAAATAAAATCAGTGAATGTTAAATTACTAAACTTGCAATTGAAAACATTTAACAAAAACTTGGAATAAAATTAAATCAAATCATTAATAATTGTTTATATTAATATTTTAAATATATAAATTTAAGCATCATTTGAGATGAACTACTGAAACAGCAGAAAAAAAATGTTTGCTAAATTCTGTTACCTGGTGCTTCACATGTTTTATTATCACTATTCATGGTACTTCCATCATAGCAGGAACAGTTATAGCTGCCAATGGTATTGGTACAAATTTGATTACATTGGTGAGTTCTCTCAGCACATTCATTAATGTCTGAAATTTAAAGTATAAATAGAATTTTTTTTAAAGTCTGAATGTAAAGCAATAAAAAACCAACTAAATTGCAGCAAACTAATACATCTATTTTTTTTTTTAATTTGAAACAAAAAAAAAACAAATTAATTTTTTTTGTGTGTATAGTATTGTAATCCTTTGAAAAAGAAATACAACCAACACACAGTATTTTAAAAACTAAAGAAATCTTAACATTTTTAGAATAAATATTACAACCAAACGGCTAAGTCAAAACAAATTTTTGTTTATAATTTTGTATTGGGTATATATTGAGCATTTTAAAAATATATAACATTATCATTACAGTATTAACTTTTACATGAAAATTTGCATCTCTCTATTTTTATTTTCCTATTTACTGTAAGATTTTTTTTTAACATTAAATGTTAACATTTCTTCTTCTATAGGTCAGTCAGTTTCAACATGAATATTGTTCTGTAAATACGCTCACAACTGATTTTAGACTATTTTTTCATTTTTATATTTTTTTTTTTTGGTTTAATTAGAAGCAAAAGTAAAAATAAAAGGACTAAAGGCTTAAATGCTGCAGCACAAAGTTGTCAAATGACTAACACAGTAAGTCAAAAATAGATCTTCATAACTCTCTAAAAGGTTAAGGAGTTTGGCCAGATAAGCATTGAGTCCTTTGATAAAGATAATATATTAAACATGGCTAGTACCATAAAAAGAGAATGAGAATAATTATGTCATCTGGATGCACAAACATAGTATAGATAGACAAACACTGTTATAAGTATACTCAGCTTCCTTACCTGAACATATGCTATTTGCATCTTTACGATAGCCAAGGTCACAGTAACATCTGAAAGAGCCCATGGAGTTTTCACACAGTTCATTTGCTTTACAATATGCAGTTATGTTTCCACACTCATTAATATCTGTTTAAAACAACAGTTGCAATATGCATTAATAAAAACAACAGAAATGTCTTAATTAATTAGAAGGAAAAATAAAAATGATTGTAATCCTCTAGCATCTAATTTAAAATACTGTATCTTTTCTTTATGTACTTTATTATTTATTATGATTATGAGTTATGGACTCATCAGTCACACAAGTAATGCTACAAATTATACTCAATTGATTAAAGCCAGTAGTAGTGTTGTTTTAGTTCCAAGCCCTATTTTAGTTTCAGTTTTTATATCGTTTTTTTTTGTAATAATTTTAGTTTTAGTCTAGTTTTAGCTTTAGGCCCAGTTTTAGTTTTCGTTTTAGTTTTCGTCAACTAAAATTAAAACACTAGAGTTTTAGTTTTGGTCTTATTCATTTTAGTTGCACTTTTAGTTTTAGTCTTGTAAACACCAATAACAAATAACATCATTGTTCATGGAAATATTTTCAGCAGACTGTGCAGAATATTTGTGTTTATTACCAAACATGTCGGTAATTTTCCTTGAGGCAGAAGACTTTGAAGCTGGCAACTTGGTTGATTTAATGGGTGCTGCCACTACTTTAGTCTTCTCTTTCTCTTCCATGGCATCATTTTCTTTCTTGTGGTAAGCTTTTAAATGCAGTTTTAGATTTGTGGGATTCCTTCCCATGAGTAGTCTTTCGCATTTCTTACCATCATCGTTCGTCACCAAACATTCACTTTTGTTTAAATCTATACGGTACATGAAATAATCCCAAACCTCACTCGATTTTGGGAGTCTACTTACTCCACCAACACCAGTTCCTGCTTTTGTCATTGTCAACTTTCAACGTTAAGTAATTCTATTATTTTGATAACTAATATTCAGGGTTGCTAGTATCGGTATCGGCCAATACAGTATCGACGATACTTTTTAGTATTGGTTTCTGTATTGCCAATCCTTTTTGTATCAAATATTGATTTGTGTTTCGCCGATACATTTTAAACAAAAAAATACTTTTCTATTGCCACTACTTGCAGAAAAACAATAGAGATTTTAGTACATTGTCATCTACACAAATTCAATCCTTACTAGTAGCCATCAACTCTACCAATATTAACAACAGCCACCTCCCTATCAATACAACCACGGTTGGCAATTGGAGGAAAAATTTAGTTTTAATCTTCTTTTGAAGTTTTTGCTTTGCACGCCGATGCCTATAAATGTTATTCTTAGATTCATTTACTTTCTTTCTGTCAACTATTTGTTCAATGTTTTAATGAATGACAGAAAAGAAAACTTTATTTTTTTTATCGACCTGTCAGTTATATATACACACACATACAGATATATATATATATATAATAAAAGTATATACTGTAAGTGTTTATAGATTATATAGTGATAAATTATATACCGAACTGTATTCTTGTGTGTATGTTTGTTAATTCATTTGTGCTTATTTATATTTATAAACTGTTTTTATTAATTAATTAATTTTTTTTAGTATTTACTAAATTTCTTTAAAAATAATTAATTGAATGGTATTAGATTCTAAAACTGTGTGGTGTAATTAAAATTGAAAACTGTGTAATAAAACAATATCATATATTAACACATATTATATTATTAAATAATATGCTGAGTTCAACAAACAATACAATTTTGGGTAGTTAAAAACAATTAATTGAATAGAAATATATGAATATCAACAAATTTAGAAAATATGTTGTAAAATGACATTCTTTGATCTAACCGCATGGCAATTTTCAAACTTTCAAAGCAAAATTTTTATTGTCGGCTTTCCTTTTTCATTTTTTTTTAATCTTCTATTGTTCTTTCTTTCATGTGTCAACATTATACATTCTTTCATTTCATTTTGGTTATAGTAACAGTTGTATAATGTCATCGCATTTAAAACATTGAAGTACGCACTAGTCGTTGCAATCAGTGATTAGTCAATAGTATTATTAAAATATAAACCTATATCCCCATATCATATTTGGTGGGGCTTTGTATCACACATAAAGAAAATATGGGTAATTTTTGTTTTGCATAAAAAAGTTCACCCTCCTATCGACACAAATATTTTAGAACATAAAAATTTTCAAATATTTCTAGTTAGGTTTCGCCATTACAAATACTTCAGCAGAACTGTTACTATTAAGCAATTTGTCCTGGTTCTGCCGCCGTGCAGAAAAACAAGCAAAAAAAAAAAAAATCTGTAGATTCAGATATCTGTACTTTTGACTGTACTAAAGTTGCACCAACATGCCGAGTAAAATGAATGGGAAATGCACTTAGTGCACTGCAGGCACGCTTTAAGGTTTTTACAACTTCTGCCTTGTGATCTAAGTTCTCTGTCCAGTTGGTTTTAAATTTTGGATTGACCACTGCTGCCAGTTTTGCCTTTGGATCAGAAAATATAAAATCAAATCGCGCATTAATGCAATCAGTAACAGCTCTGGCAAGGGGTTCACACACCGTGAGAGGGTGTTTATGTTGCAAAATCATTACCTGTAATTTACCTTTTATAATGGTTAGTGTGGGCAGCAAATATTCAAATCCAATATTACTTTTTCCTTCCCAAATGCCTGGTCCACAACACAATGGATCAGATGCTTCAATGTATTCTGCTATGGATATTTTCTGCTGCAGAGTCAGTTGCTTGATGTCAATGTTATCAAACACCATATCAAGTTAAACTTCTAATTCTGGATTGGATAGTAAACAATGTAATTTTGCAACAGAATCGTAAGTGGAATTCTACCGAGTGTCACCGGGAGTAACGAGGTACGAGATACGTGCCGATTGCCGCAGCCAAAGATGAGTTAGAAAACAATTATGGTGGCAATCCAGTGATGCAAGACGGCATGGTTTAATCATGTGTCAAGGCATAGTAGCCTGCCAAAAAGCATTCTTCAAGTAACTGTAGCGTAAAGGGCGCCAGCAGAAATGTTGGTTTAACAATGTAAAAGAATGGACAGGGTAACTAATGCATAACAAAAGACAGCGTTCAGGAGAGACAACTATAGAGAAATATGTCTGTTGATTTGTCCATTCGTTCCCCCAACAACCACATTGGTTAAGGGTATAATGATGAGGCCCTCAGAACAACTGGTCACAATAAAAAGCTAAAGGTGACATGGTCTGTTCAAGTTTCACATCAAAATACTCGTTAGACTACAATGCAATGTAGACCTGGATATGCAACTATAAAGAATGAACAGGCCACAATACAACATAATAATAATGTAAATACATGTAATAATTTCTGGCAGTTACACAACAAAGAGAAGAATGAAGAGACCTATCCACTGCAGTGTCCACCAATGAAACAACTTGTTATGGGGCAAATGAATAAATGAATAATATGAAGATTGGCAGATTTTGCAATAATTAACAAAAGCTTGAAAGAAAAATTGAATACCATAAAGATGCACAATATTTTGTCAATTTAAAACTTCATATAAAGTATTTACAATTGTTTCTTTTTAATGTATTGGATCAAGAGCAATGCTAATGCCAGATTTTTTCATCCACACGACAATGAAAGGAAAAGAGAATCCAATTCACTGCATGTGTCCCTGGGGTCCCCTACAATGACAAAACTTGTTTAGGGACTAATGAATGAGTGAATGAAAATGCATTTATTACTGCTTTTTTTTTTTTACTGCACAATAGTTTATGACATTGATGCACCTGCACAAATTGAGTTTCTGTTTTCATATCCTGTAGGACATGATCCACATTCAGATCCAATGGTGCTGTTTCCTTGTTGTGCAGCTGTTAAGTCTGTACAATCTTGTCCTTGTTTACAAGGGGCAGATAAACAGCCATTGACTTCTCTTTCACAGTCATCGCCTGGACACAATTTAAATGTTTGAATACAATGGCATTGCTAAACAAAAAAATTAGCAAAAAAACTATTGGAACTCAATATCTAAGAACAATTTTTTTATTGATATTTTTATGTCCAAACTAAAGCGTGAGAGTCTTGTTTTATCATTTATGAAGGGCTAATTTGATTAATAATTAAAAATCCCACAGTCAATTTAATGTCCTTCCTTCTTAATGGTCATAATGATACCATTAAGAGTTATTTACACCTCATAAAAAAAGTAATAAGAAATAGATTGTAGCCCTCTTGCGTGCTTTCAAATTTATCTGATAAAACAAAAGTTATTTATAAGATTGATTTCTTAATAACACCAATGAAAAGCTGTATACATGTAGTAATACTTTATTATCACTTTAATTTGAATATGCACGTGATTTTAAAAGCTGATTAACTTTATTTTCACAGTCACCATGTAATGAAAATGTGATGGGGCCATAATACCAATCTCCGATTACTAAATAATTTTAATGTATAACCATATAAGTAGTCTTCTTTGATAACTACAAAATGATGTAAAAATTGTACTAAAATGAAAACAAGCGCACTAGCTAAACACTACTTAATGTACCTGTATACGCAGGCCAACAGTCACAGAGATTCAGCAGGAATTTTCCACCTTCATATTCTTTATCACGAATCTTTGAATTGCAGCTTCCATTTTTATTACATCTTGGACAGACTACTAAATTAACATATATGATGGAGGAAAGTCCACCCTTTGCGTCTTTGGCTTGAACACTACAAAAAGAACACAATGTTTAAAGCCTTATTAAAATAATTCCAGAAAGCCTTTTAATAATAAACTACGATTGGACCAAACTTATGCTGTTACCACCCATTACTGGCTTCTACACTCAGCAGTGTCATAACTCATTTATAATATATGTATAACCAGCACTGATAGATAATTTTCAGAATTAAATAAACAGTCATCCAGTATAAAGTAATGAATCAACTATACATTCATAGAACATTCATGCTTGGTAATGTGATTATTCTTATTTCCAACTGTAGCTCTTGCAGCTTTGCTCAAGTTCTTTTTTTTTTCTCATTGTACAATAAATGTAAGACCAATGTTGAATTCACTAAGTTAGCATTGTACATGATTAAAAAAATAAAATCTAAAAATCAACATAAAAAAATCAAGTTAAATAGCATGCCATATATATACTGTACTTAGGAAAATTGATTTGAGCATTAGTTATGGTTTAGCCATTATTTTCCCTTGGATGTTCATATTAAACTGGTATTCGATCAACTTACCCAATGAGAACTGGTTCTTGTGGATTAGGTGTGTAAGTAACTGCTCCAGTTACATTATTTATTGAGAAACTGGCAGACACATTTCCAAACAATTGATACGAGATAGCATCATTGTCAACATCAGTAGCTGAGAAACTTATAGTCACTTGTTTGCCTTCATAGACTTGAAGTCTATTGTTACTATCCAGCACGGTGGTTATGTTTAAAATTGGCAGGTTGTTATCTGAAAATTAAAAAAAAATTTCATTGAGTTTTTAATTATGTATAGAAAAAAACTGAGATAATTTTACAATTCTTTTTCATCACAGTTTTGGTAGCTATGTATCTATCTGTGTTTAATTATAATGGCAGGCATACCCAAATTGAAAAAAAAATTATTGAATTCACTACTTCTCATGTATTCACTAACAGTTTTATACCTTGAAATAAACATAAAAAAGTAAAGTTCCCTTAGCCCAAACGGGCCATCAGGGCAGATGAAGTGTAGAATTCATCTGTTTATATAATCTGAGCATATGAAGGGATTGTGTGGTTAGCACAACGCCCAGCCGTCTTTACTTCCCCCAAGTTAAGTCAGGTACCTATTTAAAGCTGGGTGGACTTGTGGGATTTTACACCAAATTTAACCTGGAATAGTTTCCATGGTTCTCACAGAGGATCAAACCCAGGACTGGCAGGTAGAAACATACATAGAAAAGTATTTATCATATGAATTAAATGCATGTATATTTGTAAAACCATTATTCACTAACAGTTTTATACCTAGAAATATAATTAGTAAAGTAATTATCAAATACATTTAATATTAGTATAACCTTTAAGGAAAAAAGTCTAATACATTAGACAGTAAAACATTTGCAGCTCTTAAGGCAAACTATCCATATATTTTGAATATTATTGAGTTACAAATCTTTATTTAGCTATTGCTCTCTAATACCAGTGTTTACATAAAACGTATGCATTCATATTATGTTATTTATTTTACTAACTTAGACTTTTTGAAGCATTATCAGCCTGATTGCTTGAACTCAGTGTTGCATTAGCGAATTTCGAATCCCCAGTTGCAAGTAAATCAAAAACACATGCAGCGTTCTTGTTACATGTAACTTCAGCTGCTGCACGGTCAGTGGCAATTACTTCTTCCAAAAAGAAGGGCACAAAATTGAAGAACTGATAGGTAGTGGCATTTTCTCCTTCTTTATATTTAAAAATGGTGTTACTTGATGTTACTATCCCTGATTTCAATAAAAAAAACAGACATTAAAATAAATATCTAATAGATAAGAATTCCAAAAAAAAAATGTGTTTTTATATTCATAGCAATACAACTATTTCTATTTGCGACTAGGAAACAACCAATACAGTTAATAACAACAAGAAACTTTCTCAAAATATCTCAATGTAAAAAAAAAGTTTTTTTGACCCAGTGATAACAAAATTACCTCTCAACATTATAACTTACATTTCTTGGCGAAACGTTCAAATATTTTTCTTTCAGTGTCAGTATCACTGGCACTCAGGACAGTTCCGTCTGGAAGAACAAAGTCATCATCAGGGTTGTCATTGAAATTTCCTAAAAGTCCTAAGCATTTCCCTTTGAAATCCTTCGGGACGGCAATGGTAAATTCCAGATATTTATCTACAACATAAACTTCAATAGAGACACCTGCAATTAAAAAAAGTGTTTTTAATTATTATCATTATGGTTGTGTAAAGTATTCTAGATCAGAATCATGGAATGTTTAAATTAATTAATATGGGTGCCATTGATGCCAGCTAGATCAAACAGTTCAACAGGCACCTGGCCAACAGACCATACTTTGGCCATCTATGTTCTAGTAAAGCTCAAAAAAATTTGCAGGCTGTGAATATTATCAAATACAAGAACATAAAATAGTTAAGAAAAATATCCAAAAAGAAAAATAGTTAAAAGTTTTAAAAAAAGGCAACATTTCCAATTTTGTTAATTTTCTGGCAATAATTTTATTTACTCAAAAAACTTGTTTATAGCATCTTCATTAAAATACTCACTTTGAAAACTAAATAAAATTGACCTTACCAGTTGGAAAAGCTGCAACTACATATGTTCTATTGTTGCTTTCTTTTCTATTCACTTGAACCTCTGCAACAGAGTTTGATCCATTGTAATTTTTATCGTCATAGAAATCTTTGGTCAGGTCTGCTCCACAGGAAAGAATTACCATGCCTATAAAAGGAAAATCATTCGAATATTTATTTATGAATAAAAAATAAATTAATTTCCACAACAAATAAAATATCATTATTTGCCGTTAACAAGTTTTGTCAATGGAGGGACTATAGGAACACTGCCATAGATAGTCAGTTCTAAGTCTGCATCTCTTCAGCACTCCTTCGCTGGTACCTTGCATTATAGTATTGTTCAGGGTATTGTGGCATAAGGCATGTCCAAACTAAGTCATATTTGCTTTTTTACTGTATTCATTAGTATTGGTGTAGGTTAGGGTGCCACTCAAAAAATAATATCTGAGTTTTTATCCTGTGTTAGTAATGTTATAAGAATAAAATTGGCAAAATTTGAACGTATTCTGATAATATTTATTGACAGCTCAACAGTGTCAAAGTATTGCAATAATCAGGTGTTTCGTGACATTACCATACGGTAATCGGTAAACCTGCTGTAACACAAAAAAATCAAAAGTTATTTGAAGACACATAATGCTGTAAAAGAGAACAAACAACTGTTTTGTACATAGCACCAGGATAGTAATTTCAGAACCTTCAGCTAATAAACATAAAGAGTCAAACTAACTATAGTTCAGACTGAAAGATCACTATTCACTAATTACATGTTTCAAGTTCAAGTAATGATATTCTAGCTGCGGCTGTATTGGACAGTCAGTGTGGACTTGTTAGCATTGAGGAAAAGTCACGACGGTGTTTCTCTACCCACCACTTGTAGCAAAAACTGTTTCTGTTCCTCTTGATTGGTTAGTACTCCATTGGATGCTTGACCCAGGGCCACTCCAATGCTCAGCTGCATCATTGACGACTTTCAAACTACCGCAACTTTCTTCTGGCCAACAATGTAGTTGTTATATGTGGCCCATGTGGGTCTGGATTCGTGGTCAGGAAATCTTGTGGTATGTTCAAAGCTGTGAAAATTTCTGATGTATATGCGATACAAATCAGAAAGTTTATTTTGTTGTAATGTTGGACAGAAGGCTATTCTGCGAGGATGATCTGTTGTTATCTTGTTAAGTGATGTAACCATGACTAACTTTATTTCAGATGAACCATCTTTGTCAAAAATGCAAAACCTACCAGAATTTCACTGAAGTACCACAAGTGTCCAGTGAATAATTTTATTGCTGCTTTGGCAATGGTGTCATTTGTTTCCTTGTAGTTCTCCAACTGTTGAAGTAGCTGCAAATCTCTACAGGGAGCAGATGTAGCACATGGTGATGTAAACCACAAATTCAGGTATACCTTAAGTATGAAGGTGTTGAAGTGATCCAGTGATTCACGTGCAGTAGGTTGAAACTGAAAACGCAAAATGAAAATCTTAAGGCTGTAAATCAGTTTTGTCATCCACCGGGCTCGGTGATAAGCTCCAGGAGCCAGAATCTTTTCATCTGCACCACAAGCTGCACCTAAAAAAAGAAGTGACAGTTGCAGAAGCTCACAATAATCATCTCTGGGCTGAAACACTGTTAGCCGATGCTGGGAATGAAGTGAATGAGTTCATCCTGAACTGGATTGAGACCCATTCCACTTGCATACATTAATGTGTCAATTGAGCCCCAACATTCACAAAATCTCTGGAATAACTTGATATTTGATCCACTAGATGGACCCATCATTGAATCAAACACCATTTCCACAATGAGTTCCATTGTGTGGCGCCTGCATGCTAAGCTGATCAATTCTCTGCCAAGTTTCTTCTCCAGAAGAATGCAGGCACCTGCGTTTATGCCAGCGTTACTGACCGTAGTGTCAAAGCACATGAACTTGATGTTATCACCAATGTTCCATTCTTGAATAAGATTAAACACAGCTGTTGCCTCTGCCTCTCCAGTTCCATGTGGCAATTTTATAACTCCCAGCAACTTCATTGTTTCATCACCAGATACCAGAACAGCAAGACGATCAACTAACTCTTTTAATGTCAATGTAGGCAACATTTTTCCATCCCAGTGCGCAGTTAATGGACAGTTTGGATGAAACGGTGCATGAATCTCTGTAGCTGCTGCTTCACGATGTTTACGTCAGATATGTCTGACTGATTCCTTGTTAATCGCCAGGGCTGCAGTACTGTGGCCAAGTGATTCTGCTGCTGCTGGAATTATGTAAACTTCGTTCCTGTCACTGACTTTACTTCTGTCTAATACAGCGGCTAAACCTGGACTCAAAATATTGGTGTATTGGACAATCCTCACTGGTTTAGTAGACACTTCAGGTGGTTCGGGAAGTTCATCAGGATCATCGGGATCACAACCATTGGTGCTCTTAGCCTCTGTGTCACTGTCATTGCTGGCACTAAACTCCATCTTCTTTGCCTCATGTTGCATCCGCTTAGCCTCCTTTTCCTTACGATATTCTTGCTCTAAGCACCTTTTATGAGACCTTTGTTCTTTCTGAGCACCATATCCACTGGACCCATGCAACCATGCCTCCCTTTCTCTCTTTGTGCTTCAAGAAATTTTGTCTTCAAGTACCTGCATCATAGTTAAAGCTTCAGCATGTGCAACATCAAACAAATCAGTTAAACTTTCAGAAAATTGGTGCTCCTTCTCCTACTGAGTATCTGTTCTGCGGAATACATTTTTTCTTATTCCAATCCATGTTGAATGGAGATCCTTTGTCTTGGCAATTATGTGGCATTCTTTGCGAACTGGAATGCGTGCCTAATGCCAGAACTGAACAACTTCTTTCATCGTTACTGTGGCACTAGCAGTAATATATATTGCACTGACATGAAAATATAAATAAGTAACAAAACTTATACAAATAAGTAACAGAAATTGCCTCCGGTTTGCCTTGTATGTCAAATACAGGCATTTTCGCATATAATATAAAACTTTGAGTCCATTGAGCTACCTCTAAATATCACTGTATCTTCATGAAACTTGGTAAAATTACTTAACATAATAAAAGGAAAAAAATTAGGGGTGGGACAACAAAACTTAAAAAAAAAAAAAATTCCCCTTGCATTGAGTGGAACCCTAGTGTAGGTATTAGTCTTAACAATCCATGTATGAAATTTTAAGCAGTTTTCTCAAGGACCTGGTCTCAGATGTTTGTATCCTTATTTTCAGTCTTAGGGTGCAGTGAGCAAGATTCAAACCCACATAGAACAGGATGGGGATTAGCAATGACTTTTACAATCTGTAATCACTATTGAGTCTGGTCATGGCCAAACACATTTGTTATGATTCTAGAGTAATCTAGAGCAAATCTCAGATACACAGGATCCATCTTAAGAGAGTGACGAGCCCAAGTACCTGAAGCTTTCCACATTTTCCAGTCTTTCTCCTTTTATGCTTATTTCTATCTTGCTTACCAAATGTGACTTGGATCATCAAAATACTTTTATCATTGATGTAGATCATTACAATACTTTTATCATTGATGCAGATCATCAAAATACTTTTCTCATTGATGTAGATCATCAAAATACTTTTCTCATTGATGTAGATCATCAAAATACTTTTCTCATTGATGTTGATCATTACAATATTTTTCTCATTGATGTTGATCATTACAATACTTTTCTCATTGATGTTGATCATTACAATACTTTTCTCATTGATGTTGATCATTACAATAATTTTCTCATTGATGTTGATCATTACAATACTTTTCTCATTGATGTAGATCATCAAAATACTTTTCTCATTGATGTTGATCATTACAATAATTTTCTCATTGATGTTGATCATTACAATACTTTTCTCATTGATGTAGATCATCAAAATACTTTTCTCATTGATGTTGATCATTACAATATCTCATTGATGTAGATCATTAAAATACTTTTCTCATTGATGTTGATCATTACAATATTTTTCTCATTGATGTTGATCATTACAATACTTTTATCATTGATGTAGATCATTACAATACTTTTCTCATTGATGTTGATCATTATAATAATTTTCTCATTGCTATCTTACATGCTGTAGGCACTGGAGCTATCTAAAAGTTTGGTGGTGAGGTCTTGGTGTACTATAGGGTGCACAACCTGCGGCCTTATAACTGCTTGAGGACATAGGAGTGGTTAATGGCAGATGGTAAAAAGGAAAACATATCATATATTGTAGATACTCGCGCATAGTTGATCTTGCAGATAAGTTGAGAGTATTTTTAAGCTGAAAATTATGAAATTTGTTATGACACGCGCATAATAAGAGGCTACAACATAACAACTTTCATATTCATTAAATTTCATAATTTTAGTATAATTTTATTCAAATGTTAACACGCTTTATCATCATAAACTAGGCGCCAAATGATAAGCATGGGGTAACTGGCTTCCAATCCTCATGATGGCATTGCAACCACTCTACCAACTGAACTATCCATCCACTTTGCTTTATTTAGCTTAGAAGTCTAGATGCTATTAGAAAATTAGATATGTTGTGGGTACAGAAATAACTCAATGCAAATTTAATAAAGATATGCCAAATGAATGTTGAGTCTATGTTTCCGGTTTCCGCCACAGCCAGCGTCGCCTTGTGGTGTTGAGTGTACAATGTCTTTACCCAAATTCTATGGAATGTTGTGTTGCCCATGGATAATCCAACCCTGTTTTTTTCAGTGAATTTTAAGGCATAACTTTTTCAACTTATATGTTAGTATCTACGGTATTTTTCCATAAATGTACAGATGAAAATCAGTCTGGCAGCCATCCTAACTAAAAAATATTTTCAGTGTGGCAATCAGGGTTGAAAGGGTTGTGCACATCTGGTGTCCATTATTGCTGTCCCCCCCCAAAAAGTCTAAGTCTATATCATCAGCATTGTGCTGGTTCCACAAATCGTTATTGTTGTGTGGTGGTCATGAAGTGTTTCCTGCATGTTCTTCTCCAAAAATAATTTTTCATAGAAGTTGCGAAAGGTGCCACCCCTGCCTAACACCTACATTTGACAGGAAGGTTTTTCCCATTTAGTTACATTTAAGCATGGCACAGAATGTGAGCTTATACAGAGTTTTGTTGACTTTCATCATGATGAAAGCCCTTAAGACTTGAAACAAACTCTGTTGAAAGCTTTTTTTTGAAATCAGTGACAGTATGATATAACTCTTGTTGGGGTTCAATATGATTATCATAATACAGCCATTGAAGACTTGAATCACTGTGCCTCTGCCTGGTCTAAAACCTGTCCATTATTCTGAGATCAACTCTTCTGCAAAGGCCTAAAGGCAATTTATGACAACTATGAGCAAAACTTAACTGAGGTAATTAAAGAGACTGATAGTTCAGTAGTTCTGACAATCTTCAAAGTTTCCTTTCTTTGAAAGTGGCATTAATAATAGACTATCAGCAGGGCAAACTTTAGTATATTTAATCTTCTTATAAAATAAAGTCAGTTACCTTTTTGTTCATTCCCATACATGTTTAATGAAGCAGCTCTGCAAGGACATTTTCTACTCTCTTTCCATTTATCAGACTTTATATGGCCTTTTTCACTTCTTTCAATAGGCTTGTGACCTCTTGTTTACTGTCAAGCCAGAGGATTCTGGTATCCCGGCGAAGATTGTATTTATTCAGTTCCCAGCAATATTCTGTCCATCAGTTCAGTGGATGTTTATTTTCTATCAGAGGATTGCCATTTCTATCTTCTATTTCTGCTGCCATTTCCATCTTCTATAACTGCTGCCATTTCCATCTTCTATTTCTGCTGCCATTTGTATCTTCTATTTCTGCTGCCATTTCTATCTTCTATTTCTGCTGCCATTTCTATCTTCTATTTCTGCTGCCATTTCTATCTTCTATTTCTGTTAACTTGTTTAGTAGCGACTTGGTGATTTTTTTTTTAGAGTTTCATAACATTCCCTCAGTTCACTTTTATCCCTGCCAAGTTAGTAATACATGTATAGCATTGCTTTTCTAGCAGAATCTTTTTCACTAGTTACATCTTTTTTAATCTGAAAGATTATCTGCCTGTAGATAAATCTGACTAAGAGTTTGATTTTCGCTTTCATTTTTTCTTCTTTGGTCACATAAATCAAGGATTTCTTGTTTATTTTTTTCGGGGATGTATGTGTATGTGTGTGTCTTGCTAGCAGAGATAATGCGATTAGTCTACAAGTAGTGTGGAATAGAGTAGCTAATAATATAATGTCGCCATTAAACTGACATATTTTTATCAGTGCTCGATTTACCGCCGGTGATATCCCCGGCACTGAGGACTGTCATCCCCGGCTCTGCTTTAATTAATTTCATCCCTGCCGGGGATAACATTTATCCCTGGCTCTGCAGAAAACTTGTTTGATCCTTTTTATACGAATAACATACAACAATGAAATTAACAATTGGTTTTTAGATCTTTTGGGGCTGCCTAGTCAAACAGAAAATGATATGGCCAATTCATTGCTTGAAGTTCTGCATTAGCTTGGATTTACAGATGATATATTGAAAAGACGGCTTATTGGAATCTGCGCTGATGGTGCAAGTAATTTACAAGGTGAAATGAAAGGTACTTTGACATTATTGAAACAGAAAATTAGAACTGATTTTGTTATTTTTAACTGCATGGCTCACAAATTGGAATTAGCTATTCACGATGCTTTAAAAACATCAACAGGTCTCTCACACTTTCAGATATTTGCCGAATTATTATATTCGCATTTTTTCACGATCGCCGAAAAAATAGAAATCAATTGGAAATTGTGGCAAAAAAAGTACACATAGAATTATTAAACATTGGTCGTTCATTTAATATTCGTTGGGTTGTATCTTCGTTGCGCAGTGTTAAAGCAATATGGCAAAGTTATCCAGCCTTGGTGAAACATTTTCAAACTGTAAGTCTGGATATCAGCAGAAATGTTCGGGATAGAACTAAATGCAATGGGATAAGACAGAAACTAAAGAAATAGATTTTTGTTTATGAACCAAAAATTATCAAAGAAGCCCTTGATGTTGTTAACAGTTTGTCACTATTTTTACAAAGAAGATCATCCTCAGTTAGAACAACGAATGCTCAGGTTTCAAATGCTATAAAAACATTGTAAGCTTTTAAAGAGTATGATGGTGTCAGCATTAAGAATTTTTTAAAGGACAGGCAGCTTATGCCACCAACTGATGCAGAACAAACACAGTTTCAAAATTTTAAAAAAAAGTTTTTTCAAAGTTTGGTTAACAACATTTCCTGCAGTTTTGAAAACAGCACACTGGCGCTGAAACATGCTGAAATTTTATGTAAAGCAAACTGGCGAAAAAACTATGAAGAACTTATGTTGTATGGAGATCGTGAAATTATAGAACTTCGCAAATTTTTTTTAAATTGAAGCATGTCATACTTCAGTCACAGCACACCTATTTCGCATGACTAATGTTGGCCATGACGCCAAGACAGAACTTAATGATTTGTATAAGCGATTAGATGTTCTGCCAATATCTAGTGCAGAATGCAAGAGGATTCAGTTCAATGAATGTAACTCACACATCTCTTCGCAATGCATTAGAAGTCAAAACCATCAAACATTTGCTGTTTATTAAAATTAATGGTCAGTTACTATAATATATGTTAATTCAGATTCACCAACTTTTCTATTATTTTTTTGTCTAAGATGCAAATCGAAGACCCTATGAAAATAAATTAGTTACTTGTCCATGGTTTGTAAATTGAAGATCCTCAAAAAAAAAAATTATTGGCATCACGCCGCTGCTGGGGATGCTGTGGATATCCCCGGCACTGAGAGTTGGCATCCCCGACTCTGCTTTAGCTTTCTTCATCCCCTCCGGGGATGACATTTATCCCCGGCTCTGCAGAAAATTTTTTTTCATCCCCGGCACTGGTTTTTTCTTAAATCAAGCACTGATTTTTATGCACATATAACAAAAAAAATGCTGATCATAATATTCTTACTTTTGCCATCTGCGCTTAGCTCAACTTGGAATGTCGCAGTATCTCCATCTTTAGCTGCAAATGCTGAAAATACAGTAGCTTTTGATAAATTTCCATCAGCTGTTAAAGCTTGCTTAGTGCGAGCTTGAAACGTGAAATTTTGTTCACTGATAGACAGTAGTATGAATTCTCCTTTTCCATTCATGGTATATCCTTTACCATCAAGTGTATTGATATGTGGGTCTCCCAAGGCACTGCCTAAAAATAGTCCAATTAGACATTTCAATCAAATGTAAAACTGAAACATTAAAAAATAACTTCTAATTTGTTGGTATGAGATCTAATTAAGGTACAAACCAGAAACAAACTCTGCTTTCAATGAACAGCCCAAGTCAGGCCTGACTTTATTATACAATGCGCAAAACTTGGAAGGAGAACTGGAATCCACACAGCACCACCTGTGAGGGTTGAAATCTTCTTCTCTTGATTTTCTTGCATCATTATTTCCCCACCACCACCATGGATCATTCAGCAGAAGGTGACCCCCGAACTCATTTCTGTGATCTACATACGATGCAGTCCTCCAGGCCAGTTCCCAGGCATACCAGTCCCACCAATAAGTTGGATATGTATACCTGAAGCAGCACAACTGGAGCCAGAATTGAAATAAAAAAAAAATAAAAAATTTAATAAAATTGTAATTTTAAAAAAAAAAAACTTTTGTTATTGATTATTGTTTACCTTGTTTAGAGGATTTCCTTTAAGAAATCTATCTTTAGCTGTCTGGCCTATCGCAGCACAATACATGTAAGTGTTGCCTCCTACATAGTTAAATGAGTACCACCACCACTGCCTGCCCATTCTCTCAATCGTGCAGGGACAATCGTACAGTTTTTTAATGTTGGCCTGATGAGTTTTATCAGCTATTAAGTTCTGATTTTCCTGGTAAAATCTCATACATTTGCCGTCAGGATTTTCTATTTTGCCAACTTGTTCTATCCACGTCCCATAGCGACCTAGTTGTAAAATATAATTGAATATTTTTGGGTACTTTGGCATAAATACTGTATACATTTTTTTAATGTGATTAAAGAGGGCTACTGCAAGAAGTAAAATATAAGAATTAAATAAATACATTATTGTTTGATGTATTTAATCTATATGATAAATATTGATGCTTGCTTATGTCAAACAATGCAGGAAAATAAGACACCTGAACATCTAGCAATGTTTTTATGAATTTTTAAATAACTTACACTTTATCTTTTTTAAAATTAATTTTGATTTGAAAACTGTACCTGTATTCCATGTTAACATATCCATTTTGGTGGTCAGGTCTGTGTAGGTAACACCGTAGTCTCTGGTCTTTTCAGAGTTTGAAAAACCAACAACTATAGGTGTCCATTGCTCATATGACCATTTCATTTCTCCTTTTTTGTATGTTACTATGGCATACCCAGCCTCTCCATCAGTTACGTACACAGCTTGGAATGTGCTGGTTTCTTTTTTGACCTAGCAAGGAGAATGCAGGCAATAAGTTAAATAGAAGTTTTGATTTTTATGTAATTCAAAATGTGTTTATACATGTATAGGACAGAAAATGACAGGTCTGTCATTATTTTCTACATATATGGCACTACCTGGCAAATTAATTGTTTTACATATCAATGTACACACTATTACTCAGACTAATTTACTCCTGAATCCTAAACAAATTTATTATCTTAAGAATATATATCTAATAAGAATTGTACGCAGAGTGCTGATGAAGTAAACTTACGGATTTGCAGTACTGATCATAGTATGGTTTGTACCAATTTATAAACCAAGACTCTGATGAGTACCAAACATAATATTCACATATCCAAGAGTACCACTTGTATGGCTCAACGTTTACCCAGGTGGCTACTAACACAGATGTCACTTTAAATTTTGACAGCTTAAAAAATTCTTGGATCTGATTTATATTAAAAAAAAAGTCAAAAGCAACAGTTATTTAATTGCAAATATTTTAGATTTTAATTGTATTTCCATACTGCAAAACAAGTGAAATCTTCTGACCTCTGAACTGGCTCTTTGTATTACAGTGTTGGTTTCACCTACTACTGATGTTTCGTAAAGCTGGTAATAAGTGGTCCCATTATTAGTGTAGTAATTAAAGTAAGACCAATATGGAGCCAGTAGACCTTCTTGATAATATGGATCATAGTAAAAATATGGCCACCAGGCATCATATCCATTGCCAAATCTGATCACTCCATTAGCCTGGACCTGTTTAAATAGTTTAATAAGAGGATTTGTACATGTATTATGTTTGATCAAAATACAGTGAAATGTCATTATTACAACTCCAGTGTCATACATTTTTCAGTACTGCGAAAATTTTCGGGTCCTTTCCTCTTTGCTTATATAGCAACTGTTAAAAAAAGTCATTGAAACTCATAATGAATTTCTTAATTTCAGTATTGTGAGGAAAAAAGGGTTTTGCCTATCAGTTCATCATTTCTAGAATATATTACAGGAATCAAAGAAAAATTATATAAAGTATATATAAATTTAGCTAGTTTAGTTATTTTCTGATGCTTTCATCCATTTTTTTAACTCACATAAGCTTGCTTTGCTTTTCTGTCACCAAATGGAGCACCAGAGGAGAAGTAGATCGGGTTGCTGGATAAACTCCACCACCAATAGTTAGTAAGTGTTGTGATTTGACTATCATTAACTCCTGGTCCATATGGATACAAGTCTAAAAAAGAAAAATTATTTTAAAACGGCCAAAAAAATCTGATGTCTCTTATAAATCAATCTTTGTTTATTTCGATAGTCCTGTGTGTACGGCTTGAATGTTTTGGCTCAGAGTTTATTGTTTTTGTCACAATTGTTGTTTAGTCTTGTGTTAGTCAAGAGAGTAATGCAAACAGAAGATTGTTCCAGTTGTGATTTTCTGTTTACTTACATTAAGTGATTTTGTTTTTATGTCTCCACATTAAGCTAACATCATCATGAATAAAAAATTACTAATATGTTGAATTGTTAATTAACATAAAAAACGTAATATTTCTCTGTTAATTTCAGTGGAAAAATTGTTTTGGCATTCAATCATAATAATGATTGATGTATTAGTTAAAGAAAGAAGATATTGATCATACCTCTTTGTTTTTTCAGAGGATCTGAAATATAATGAAAAAATTTTGTTGTTATCAGACCATAAACAAACTAAAATACAAAACATAGTCCTAATCGAAATAAATCAAATTACAATTATATTAATACTGAAGAAAATTTGAAAATACATAATTCAAACATAGTTTTTTTTAGTTAAATATATATTATGCTGAGATAAGCTTCTTACCTTCTGATGAGACACCTGTAAAATAAATAAATGTTAATTATTTAAACAACCTATAATCATAGAATGTATCCATAAGGGATAAACACTTATAGCATGTTATTATTAAGCCAATTTTAAAAAATGTAAATTAATAATGTTAAACTTTTTGTATTAGACTGGAAATAACTAATGGTCATAGTATCTTTTTGAATAATGTTTGTCAGTTGTGACATCGTCACCAATGAATGTGGATGTAAAAGTTTCAATTTTGTTGAAATGTTTCACATGATAATATAGAATGAATGGTAAGGCAAGATATATGAAGACCGTTCAGAACTAATAAAAAATGTATTTTAAAGGAGCAGGCTTTGTGCAGTCATTAAGGATCACATCATTTAAAAAATTTTCTTTGATAATGGACAAGGTAAATATCTCTGTATTTTAGCTAATATTGCAGTCTCTAATGGACAGGGGTCAGCAGATGTAAAGGTCATCAAAGTATTAAAAAAACCATTGTACTTACATTCATAGAAAGTAGCTGTATCAGCGCAGTTACTGTCTATGTTACAAACAGGGAAGCTATATTTTGCCTGGAGGCTAGCGAGTGCACTGCACCACTGAAGAGCTGAAAAATATTTGTAAAATATTTCAATAATTTTTTTTTAATTTTGAAGTAAATTTTGAGTGCCCTGCATATATATTTACACAAAAAATATTTCAACCAATTCCGGAACTTTTTGAAAATTTGTATTTGTTTCTGAACCAGTTCAGAGCATTTTTTTTAATCACAATGAAATGAGCTAATACCAAAAGAATATACTGTGGCCCTAGAAACACCTGTAATCTTATTTTTATGCTTTGTTTGAGGCCATATTAGCCATCAAAGAATGCAACCATCATAAAACTGGCGAAGTCGGAAATTTTTTTTTTAAATACACTCTTATGTATAAAAATGACCATGATTATTAACTCTCAACCATCGTAGCATTGACTTTTCGACCACCGGTGAGCGACAATTTTTTGGACGTTATAATTCTTTATATTTTTACTTTTGGTCAATTTTTTTTTATTTTTATTATATATGTGCAAAGAAAAATAGATTTTTTATTTTTGTAAAAATGTGGTACTTGGTAAAATATTCCAAGTTTTATTTTGAAAAAAGACATAATGCACTAGGAATCTTAGTCGCTGTGGCTTCGCGCGTATTTGAGGTCGGGCTGTTTGGTGACTAAGCGTGATTTCTTGGGAAAAGTGAAATTTGGTGATTTTTTTAATATGATTGAGGTGACAAAAGTGATTAACTTTTAAATAAATATAATATCCTTAGAAAAACAAATAAATGGTGGAAAACTTTATTTTTTTATTCATTTAAATGTGTTTCCTGTCACTTATAATAATTATATAGAAATTTTAACGATCAATTTTGTCTTGTCTAACATTGTGTGAAAATTATATGTCTTTTTTCACTCTAGAGGCATCAGTCCTTATTTTTTTTTCCAATTTCTATAATATAATTTAAAGTTGAATAAAAAAAAATTATCATAACTTTACGTCCAAATTTATTTATGTGTTGTACAAATAAATAATATTTATGTAAATAATAAAGATTTTCTTGAAATTCTTCATACCTTTTGTGATGTATTTGTATTTTTAGTTAAAAAAAATAATTGAAAAAAATCATTTACACTATAATTTTACAAAATTAAAAATTTCTATTATATCAAAAGTTGTATATCATTAAATAGCTTATTCATTTCCAAATTTAACGACGTATAACTTCACTAGGTAGCTTATAACATATTGAAAAATGCATAGTTTTACAAAACACCCTGAAATCAGCTTAAAAAAAAGGCCGAAAATGAACAACAGTTGAGAGTTAAACAACTTTTTTTTAATCAGCAAATAAACTTTCACTCATTAAAACCATCTACATTTAACCTCCATGAGAGTGCCTTGTGGAAAATACCACATGCAAAAAAAATAAAAAAATAGCTATCATGTGTGACTACTGTGCTCCGATCAAATTCTCTAAAACTCCTCTCTGTTTGTTAGAACAACTGTCTGGCATCTCTTCAGACTGTTCCTTTAAACCTTTCTGTCTCCACAGCGCCATGTGATCCTTAACCAATCACTATACCTCTACTAGTCATACCCATCACCAAAACATGCTTGACTTTACAAAAGCACAGGTCATATCCACAAGCACACTAACATATAACCAAAGGGGAATGATAGAAATAATAAATCAAGGGACGATAGCTAGGGATAGGACAGTAGACAACAGGTCATTTATGTTTTGTAGACAGAATATAGTCACTGTTTTCAAGATTATAAAAAGATTTTTATTTCACATGCTTCATTTACAAATACTCTATGAGAATACTTTAAGGGATTCATTTTAAGCCTAACACTAACATAGTGAAGTACAGAATAAATACGGCAGACAAATTCATCAAAAACATCAGAAAAACATATTAAAGTTTGATCTATAGAATTAAACTCTCTTCTGGTAGAATGAGCTTGACAGAGATAAATGTATATAACAAAATGAAAATAAAAAAATATATGGCACATAATTAATAAAAAGGAACATAATTTTTCTCTCTACCCAAACAAACTCCTAAGGACTATTAAGGTATGTGACCTATTGAACTCAAGGATAGTACTATTTTTAGAAGTAAAAATAACAACACTTATTACAAACTTGCACTGGTTTAACAATATTTTTCTAGATAACATCTCTTTTCTTAGAAATGTTTTTTTTTAAAGTTTGCTTAATTTATAAGACTTTATTAAATTAGGATTTCAGGACATTGAAAAAGTCCTACCTGATTTACTGCTATCCATGTCAGCTTTTGATCTGAAGATAGCTATGGGGCCAATAAAAGAATAGGAAGTATCTCCAAACTTGCCGCCAAATCGCTCATGTGATGTAGCCATGGCTTCAGCAATTGCATTGATAATTTCATCGTTAACTGCTACTTTAAACACAAGACTGGCAGTGAAATTTGTCTGGATTGAACTGGATATACTGAAAGATAAAAAAAAGTACTTTCATGATATTTATAACCAATAGTAAAGTTTATTATTTGCAAGTTTAAAATTTATGTTTCAATTTACAAACTGGCATCACAATTTTTCGTTTATTATTGCCAGAAATTTTTTGTATAATCTGTCAGCTTTATACCACTGAGCTCTAATATACTATAATATGATATAGATCAGTGCATAAGACACAAGGGTGTCAATCTTAACAACCAAATGCATTTTAAGATATTTTATGTAGCCAATGAATGCCGTTTAAAGTCTCAATAATTCACAGTTTTTATTTTACCCACCTCTCAGATGTCTAATGAAATATCAAGTGTCACTCAAATACCCTGTGGCCTCATTAACAGCTTGGGTGCCTAAATGTTTGATGGGACCTTGAGCCTCCATAACAATCACTCCTAATACCACATTGATCAGTGCATCCCAGGACAAGGTAATTATGTCAGATGTTTAATAAAACATTATACTATCAGTGGACACCAGTAAGAATTCCTAGGTTTATCAGGACCTACCTTGATATAAATATTTTACCATACCTTGACAAGGGTTATAGAACAATATTTTTTTTAAATTATGTAAAGAGATTTCATATTTCAGCTTTTAATGATAATCTTACTGCTACATACATTTCGTTACTCAGAAAGACATGAAATACATGAAATATTGCTGAAGAGCACACCACCCAAGCTCAGCAACTATCCACACTTATAACTGGCTCTGTTGTAAGTGAGCAAAAAAAATTGTAAATGATAACATATATAAAAGCGATTTGGGCTCTGTGTAAGATCGAAAGTAAAGAATTAATACAACAGCATTCCAGTGTAAAATACTATCATGAAAAAATCAGATCTGCCCGAAACCAAATATAACCTAGCTTACTGATCAAGCCTAAGGGGATATAATTCTATGCTTAGGTTTAGTAGGGTAGAGCTAGTGAACACATAGTTGATATTGAAATATTTTAAGCTCATCTAATGTTTTTTTTTAATAATTGTGTGGGCGACATAGTTCAGCACTCATGTTCACATTTTTTGAATGCTTGTCTCCTTTAAGTGAATGGAATTTTGAGACTAAAATGTATGATAGAAATTCATAGAGATGAGCGGTTTAGGCAAAAGTGAATGCCATTCATTTGACATCAGGGGGTCAGCAGTATCAGCTGGTTCCCCATCACCCCTCCATGAGCTTTTTTCACTTTTTCAAAATATTTTTATTATAGTTTTTTAAACAGTGAATTTTTAGATTTTTGATTTGGCATAAAAAAAGAATTGGCATGATGGCTTGTTTTCTGTCTCTAGGGAAAGGTTGGAGTGAGTGTATTGCTGTTTCATCTAGTGAGTACATGTATATTAGTTCAATAAGAATGTTTATGTGTTGGATTTGTGTATTTTTTAAATATCGAAATCTCTATTGTCAAATAATATTGAGTACACACAATATTACAAAAAAATTATTCAATAAATTTGTCTCTCTTTAATTATTAAAAAAATCATAAATTCACATCAATAATGTTTCAAGTGCTTTGTTATTCTGAGAAAACAACAAACTGCAAAGGGGATTTATGTTAAGTCGCATAACTGATTTCAATGAAATACATACTGACTCACGAACAATAATGTACAACAAAGAATAGTTTTGTTAATGATGTTGCTTTTAAAAAAAAATTAAACTGTGCTACTTACCCTTTGCCTTCTAAGTTAAGATATAGGTAAGTGGAGATAATCTGACCAAGTTCTTTTATAGTCTAAGAGAAGAGTTCAAGCAATACATGTATAAGTTAATGTTATTGTAGTGTTTTCCCTATATATTTCAAACTTCAATATTTTTAAACAGCTCTTATTTGTATTGACTCTGTATTAAAAATAAATAGCAATGTTTTCTTATTAAGCTAAATAAAATGTTCAAAAATGAATTAAGTAAAATGAAGCTAATATATAAAAAAAAATGTTCATGAAAAAGGCTTTCACTTTGGAAAACAAAAATAATGAATGAACTACACCAAATGTTTTCAATTTTATAGAAATTATGGGACTTTGATCATTTTCTGGCAGAGAACTAAGCTGAAGAAAACTTACAATACAATACAGGGGGAGGGGGGGGGGGGTCGCAAACACCAATATAGGGGGGAGGGTAGCAAATGCTTTTGAAATCAAGAGCATTGCTAACTAAATAACTTTTCTTCATAGAGAAAAATCCCAGATGCAAGGTGGACCATTCTCATTCCTTTGAGACAATGTTGAGTTTTTGTAGTTTGCCCTTCTTTTATCCCACACACAGCCGAGAGTGTGATGGCTGTGGAGGGCCTACACAAGACACTGAGGGAACTTTCCCCATGACCTGAAAAATTTCCTTGGCTCTATCAGGACCCTCAGATTGAAAGTTGCAAGTCACACACAACTCTACAGTCTGTCCCCATTTTTAAATTTAAAAGAAAATTTTTATATGTTCATGGAGGGCTTCTTCAAGTGACAAAAGTGATGAGAAGAAAAAAAAAAGTGCTGTTTTGTAATGAATCCATGAAAACAAGATGCTTTTACTAAACTTGAAATTGCAGACTTACATTTTCAGTCAATGTGCTTTTTAAGCTTGTATCATCCTGCTGGACATTCAGTGAAGCTTTTACGAAAACTACACGATTTTCACTTGCTGGAAAGAAAAAAAAATTAACAACATAGGTTTGTCAAGAGCATATAAAAAGGGTTATACTTATGAGAAATATTAATAAAAATTCGTTAAATCATACAAAAATGTATGGAATTCTATAAATAAAAAATGCTCTGTGTAATTGCAAACTAACACATTCAAATAAACTGAGATTTAACACACAACTGGTTAGACATTATTTTCTCACATTCCCTATAAATTGAACTGTTTGTGGTAATGTGGGTTATGAGTTAATGTTTTTAAAAATCCTGAATTCGATGTTTAATTTGTTAATTTTTTATCTTTCTCTTGTGCAATAAAGGGGGAAAAATCAATCAAAATTATTATATTTCTGGCAGGTTTTGGAAAGTCTTAAATTATAAAAAATAAAATAAAATAAAAAAATAAAAATTTTGACAGTGAAATTTAGCAAAACGAAAAAAAAAAAAGATCAATACTTACTGGGAATCACTGATGAATAGGCAATGACTAGTGGCAGATTAACAACCACATTCATCTGATTGAGTAAGACAAGTTGTGATTAAACAGAATAGAGAAAAATCACACATTGAGTATGGTGAATTACAAATCAAAATAAATGAATCACTCACCCTAGTGAGCACATCATCATAATATGTTACATTACTAAGAAATTCTAAGTAAGCGTCCAAAGTCTTTCGCCATTCACCACTGACATTGACGAATTGTCTGTAAATTTACAAATTAAGAAATATTAAATATTTAGTGATAAAAATAGACAGAATAACGGCTATCAGAAAAATTAGAATCATTAAAAGTTATATTCAGCTGAACTAAATTAATTGACTTGAATGTTTAAATTAAT
The DNA here is from genome assembly GCA_021962125.1 of Bulinus truncatus. NCBI lineage: Eukaryota > Metazoa > Mollusca > Gastropoda > Planorbidae > Bulinus > Bulinus truncatus. The sequence goes on along the minus strand of JAGDYQ010000381.1, from coordinate 183,468 downwards.
GAAAATAAAAAAGTTAACATACGGAACATTGTAAAAATTTAATGTTGCTCTGGAAATGAAATCTGTACAATTAGCTGACTGACTGCATTTACTGCCCAGTTTACAGAGTTCTAGCTTGTTAACTTGAAAGACCAAGTTGTCACAGTTTGGTAGATTTGTGCACAATCCACTAATTTAAAAAAAACAAAAAAGAATCACATACTACATAAGATGAGATTTATAAACATGAAAAAAATATTAATGTGAATAAAGTTGCAATAAATGCTTGAGTATTCATTACTTGTGAAAATATCATTAACCATAGACTTATTGTACACCTGTAATGACAAGAATAATAAATTAATGGCATTTAGATTCATGAAAATGTAAAGAAATGGAATTGACTTAAATAATAACTTTTATGAATGTCACCTATTAGGAAGTTTAGACCGTGTGATAGTCTGTAAAACAGATTGCCCCTTTGTGACCATATCATCAGTTATCTGGCAAGAAATTGACTTGTAGTCAAAGGTAAATATCAGGTCCACATTCTGTATAGTCTTACCTGCGGAATATTTACATTTTCCAATATTTACAACATTTTAAATAGGAGAAGAAAAAAGAATTTACATTTTAATACATAAAAAAAAAATTTCTAGACAGATTTTGCATATACAAGTTCCAGAAGTTGATACTTTTCTCCCAGCAGTAATTATTTTATCTAGCCACTTCAAGCATTTCAATATTCAGTTCTTTAACTTTAGCTGAAAAAAATGTATACAGTGCAGAAAAAAAAACGAACATGTTTTTATTTAGGGATGTGACGAAGTTCGAATTTTTTTGAGCTAACTCGAGTCCGATGGATTTTTTTAAAAAATTCCATCAGATTCGAATTTGAAAAATTACAATTTTCAGATCAAACACGACCGTAGAAATCGTAACTAAAATTAAAAAACCTAGAGACTTATGAAAACCCTAAATAAAGAAAATGGATAAAACTAAACTCCTGGACCCATACTCAGCTGTCCATAGATTAGACGTCGTGTTTGGTTATGAACGTATTTTAGATACCCCCCCATTCGCCAAATCCGCATCTGACGGATTTATATTTGCCAAATCCAAATGATGCGAATTTTCATCAGCTCCATCACATCCCAATTTTTATTGAGCCCTTCTGACCAAATAGTGACAACTACAAACTTGTATAGTCTGCAAAGTGCAACAAAGGTCATTACATATAGTAGCTTGGATAGTCTGCTTGGTGTAAAACAGAACTCATTACATATAATGACCTTAAAATGGAAGATTGCAAGCAATATATGAAATCTTCATCCATGATCTTAAGATCTATGGCAGGCAATTTTAATTATGTGAAATGTGTCTAAATTTGTTTTTTATTTGGCATAGCTTCACAAGGCTAATTAGGGTGTTATGCTACACTTCAGCCATTAATTGAAAATGTCACTTCAATCAGACCTTATCAGTTATTTCATACAAAAGTTACATAAATATTTGATCCAAAAGAAAAGTAAAAAACTAACTATAAAAAAACAAATGTATAAAATGAAGGACTGAAATTATGGCAGTGATTGACTGAGTACAATTTTAAGGCTTCTAATGACACAGCCTATTTTTTGCAGACATCAAAGCCAAACTTTCCTAAATCCAACAAAATGGCTGTCAATTAAGACACTTGTGCTAGGTTTGCACAGATATAAACTGCTTTTTATTACTATATTACTAAAACTGGCTCAACATGGCATCATCTACTATATACCTTATTATCCATTGAAGAGCTAAAACAAGAACTTAATGGCAAATGGTCTTTTAATTAAACTGAATACAGATAAAAACAGGTGAATTCTATCATATGATGGGATTTGATATATCAAACTTAAATCAGCCATTTTTATAATACAGCTTCTTGTAAAAAAATAGGTTATAAAAATAAGTTTTAAAAAAGTGAAAGTGACAAGAATTAAACTTACTGCTCGCAGTAGTGGTTGTCAGTGCTGGAGTTGTTGATAACCGAGTTGTTGTTGCTGGCAAAGTTGTTGTTGCTGGCAAAGTTGTTGTTGTAGTTGCTATTTACACAGAATAAAAGAATGATGTATTAGTATTAGTTTATATTATATGAGCAAAATAAAAATAACTTTAGTCTATAAAGTAGTATTTTAAACTGTTTTAGTTGGCATTTAAAAAGAAATACATATAATTATAAGAATAAATGTAATCAATATCCACTTTGGCATTGCAATTAATTTAATTGTTGTGCTATCATGCCTATCATAGTGCTTACATTAGTACTAGAAACTAATTCACATGAACCAATGATGTAGCCTGGTCTGGTTTAGTCAAAAAAAAAACTGTTACAATGAAGACTTTAACCAATACACATACAAACTTTTTATGTTGAGGATAAATATTTTTTTTTTCTTTCAGAAGTGATCAAATTAAATGTCAGACTGGTTAAAAGTCTCAAATTAAATGTCAGGCTGGTTAAAAGTCTCAAATTAAATGTCAGACTGGTTAAAAGTCTCAAATTAAATGTCAGACTGGTTAAAAGTCTCAAATTAAATGTCAGACTGGTTAAAAGTCTCAAATTAAATGTCAGACTGGTTAAAAGTCTCAAATTAAATGTCAGACTGGTTAAAAGTCTCAAATTAAATGTCAGACTGGTTAAAAGTCTCAAATTAAATGTCAGACTGGTTAAAAGTCTCAAATTAAATGTCAGACTGGTTAAAAGTCTCAAATTAAATGTCAGACTGGTTAAAAGTCTCAAATTAAATGTCAGACTGGTTTTAAGTCTCAAATTAAATGTCAGACTGGTTAAAAGTCTCAAATTAAATGTCAAACTGGTTAAAAGTCTCAAATTAAATGTCAGGCTGGTTAAAAGTCTCAAATTAAATGTCAGACTGGTTAAAAGTCTCAAATTAAATGTCATAAAAAATTCAGGGATTATCATACTTATTTTTTTCTATGTTGCATGACATACAGTTCTACAAACTGAACATTAACAATCCAAGGTCAACCCAAAAGGGATTATGGAGATTAAGTAGGATATATTTTCATCAGAAACATTAACAGCACAAGACAACATTTTTATAATAGTCAAAACATACTATCCCTACTATACCAATTAGTCTTCACAACTGACTTTCATGATATACTAACACAAAAATATGTCATATTAAATTAACACATTGGTTCATTTTGGTATTCTTGTAAATAAATATTTGGTTAAATGTTACTAAGACATTGATTAAAAATAAAATGACTGAATTGTAACTACCTGCCAATGTAATTTTTGCTGTTGTTGTAGAGACTGTTCACATTTTAAACAGTTTTGGTTAGGTGTGGTTCATATTCATGTAGCGTTGTGGTATTATTGAAATAAACACAAATCAGTATCCAAGCCAAGAAAATTGTATGGGTAAGGCATAATTGTTTTCAGATGGTACAGACATCATCATCATTGACAGCAGGAGCAAGATATCCACATGATGTTTTATTTTTTGATGCCAAGTCAATTGACAGAATGTGAAGAGTCAGCAGCGATTTCATACAAGGCAAAAAGCACATGGAAAAAAAAAAAGAGATAAACAAAAAAGTCAGGGCTAGCTTAAAAAAACAAATTCTCAAAGTGCACTAATTAGTAAAAAGGGTTTGACGATGAGGAATTACAATGAAAATCATTGATCAGAGTGACATTTTGGTATCACAGAAATCAATAATTTTTTTTTTAAACATGCTTGCTATTGATGTATTGTTTTTTTTATAGAATGATCGACTTAGATACAAATTATTGTTTATAACATTTATAAAAATTTTTGGATTCAATTGGATGTTGGTTAATATCTAAATTCACCAAATGAAATTAACGAGCCATAAAAAAAAAACATTATGAAAAAAAACACTACAGCATAATGTTCCAATTTATGCTTGACTATTAAGTCGGAACTCACCGACCGATGTTGAATTCATTGTCATCGTGCTTGTAGTAGAGTTAGTCATTCTACTTGTTGAGTCTATTACTGTCCCAAAAGTCACATGTAATTCACAAGTGCAGTTCATGGGTGGAATGAACAAAGCAAATGGGTGATGCAGCAACATTGTAAAAGTAGATGATTTGTTAAGGGATGTAAAGTTACAGCATTAGGCGGAGCATGAGCACACCCAGCAAATGGGAAGAAGATGAATGTTAAAAAAAATAATCAAGCAATGCCCAGAATCAGCAAATGTTATCAAGAGTCCAGTGGTTGGATCATTGATGTGGGTGGTTAAGCAAATGGCATAACGAGGATGATTGTGCACATAATTAGCAGCAAACACAGGAATGGCATCATGGGGATGATTGTGCAGATGAATAGCAGCAAACACAGGAAACACATTAAAAAAAAATAAATGGAAAAAAAAAACTATCATATTTAAAAAAAAATTTCAATCTTTAAGCATATTATAAAATTTCTAAAATAAACCTATCCTATACACATTCCATTTTAGTTGAAAAAACAATTTGCTTAAGGAAAATTTCTTTTTAAAAAATCTCATTTCAATAACTAGGGAAACCAATTTTAAATACTGCATATCTTGAAAGTAAAAAAGTATAAAACAAGACATAATTAAACAGCACAATTTTGAATTAAAAATAATTTTTAGAGATGACCCATTATTAACAATCTGGTATTGATACATTCATTTAATTAAGTCTAGTTTAGGAATACAATTTGTATTAGCGCCTTCTAATCTATTAATAGTTTACTAATAAGACTTAATTGTCTAAAAGGATTTCTATATACAGGGTCAGCCAAAAGTAGAAGGATGGTTGATGGGATTGAGTTTATCTTTGGATTTTACTCTAACGTTGGTAGTCATTATAACCATGGTGTTTATGTTGCACTTTATAAAATTCCTACATTTTTTTCAGTGCAAGAAATTAATAACAATATATACTGTTGTTGAAACATGAGAGATATACATGTACTTTAACAGCATTCATTGTGATAGCAGTTGGAGCATTAGTGTTGATAAAGTTAAGTCCTGGTGTATAAAAAATTGCTAAATGCAATAAAATGAAATAATTGTTTACAAAAATAAAACTTTACTGGTGAACATGATTGTACATTGTGAAAAAAAAACATTAACTGTTGGCTATTACTTTTGGATTATCCTGTATATTTAATAGGAAGTAAAGATAAAGCATTATTAATACACATCTGTAAATTGTTTCTTGTTGCCAGTTTAAACCTTTGAAATAACACACCAGACGATGATGATGTTAAGCATTAAGCTAGTAGATGAGCTTGCATTAGAGGTAACCGGGCTGGATGCTGACTCTATAACAGTCACACAATTGCAGCAAAATGATATCATAGTATGGCAATGTGGGCCATTCATGAAAATGTGATACATCACATGATTTGGATAAAAAAAAAACAGGCAGAAGCAAACACAGAATCACACAATTGTCAGTGAAATTTCATTAAGTTGATTAGATCACACATTAAGGCAAATGAAGTCATCAGCATTAGGTGATTGACGGATTTGAAAGACATATAAGTAGAAAGAAATAAAATGTGAAAAAAAAAAATTCTCTAAATTTATAAATGTGAAATTCAGTGATCAGTCTTTTGTCATTATTGATCTGTAAATTGTTTCTTCATAACTCACCTGTAGCTGCTGTAGTTGTTGTACCATTAGCAGTGGCATTTGGTACAGATGAGGTGGTTTGTACAGATGACACTGCAGTTATAAGTGTCACACCAACAAGGGTAAAATTTAAAGCATCAAAGAAACACAATGCATTCAATTTTACAGAAGTAGCAGTTTTAAAGGCAGATAATTCATCAAATCGTGGTGTATTAAAGCAAGTGTCAAAATAAAGTCCAAAGATTATTATTAGCATGATGGGTAGTTTTGGATTCAGTTGTGTAGTTAAGCAATGGTACAGTTCAGGTGATCAGCAGCAAATTCAAGCAAGCAAATGAAAAAAAAAATAATTGAAATAATTAAATTTTTAGAATTCTGATATGATTAAAAAATATGTTCCGTAAAGCTTTATTATTTAAAATTTACTTAGTAATCTATAAACAGTTGCATAGAAAAGCAAATTCAATGTACTTTTATAACTTAAATGTTTTTTTTTTAAAAGCCAAACATGACAACTTACCGGTTGATGTTGCATTTGTAGCTGAAGTAGTGGAGACAGTTGATGACCCTGTTGTTATGGAATTAGTGTCACAGGTGATGAGGTATGATTTTATTTAATTGTGTATGTTTGTTTTTTTACATTGAGCAGCACGATAACATGATGCAATTTACGCAGAAGCAGCATTGTCATCATTATCAACAAGTAACCAGATTTAGTTGACAAATATTTAAGCAGATGATGCATCCATGTTTAGCAGGCAGTCAAATATTTAAGTATATGGTATCATCAGCATCGTCCGAAATGAAAAAGAAATAAGGCCAAAAATTAATTGACATTAACATGTACAGTATTTAATAGGATTGTAAAGCATACTACTAATAATTGACATTTTTTTAATTGGTAAAAATAAAAAAAACACTTGAAAAAATTCTTCTTTTGTCAAACATAATGAACACATACCATTAGATGCTGCATTGCACAGTTGGTTGTAGTATTGATATCCCATTAGATAAAAGGGTTTAAAGATGTCATTAAGTCATGAGGACAGATTGATCAATATACATATGGTCAATCACAGAATCAGCAGTTGCATTTATAGGTTCAGATGTATTCAGTCATCCAGGCAGAATATGTAATCAGCACGATTCAGAAGAAGATGAGATAGAAAGAAAAATACATTAATAATCTTAAACATTTTGATTCTATAATTAGAAACTTATTTATACCTATAAAATCTGTTACACTTTTTGAGCTGTCATAGTACAGCTGTGTGTGTGTGTGTGTGTTTATGACTAGTTACGTTTCTCATCTCCGTGCGTTACAAAAATAGTAATTATGACCGTCTATTTATTGGATGGTAGTTTTTTGTAGAAAGTTTGAGTGGGAAGATATGCAAGCTATATAAGAGGCAGTCTGTGGGTCGAGTTGGTAGACTGTTTACAGTTCAGTTAAGTTGAGTTCATATAGGAGTTTAGTTCTGTTGAGTTCATGTGGGAAGTTCATGTATAGTTCATATAAGGAGTTCATATAACGAGAGTTATGTAGAGAGAGAGAGTGATAGAGAATCTTTTCAGTGATATTGTTATTTGTGGCAATTCATTTTACAATTGGATTTGTTGTTTATTTCGTTCGCTGTCATGTGAATAAACTAATTGTGAGCCATGGAGCATGCATTCAGTTTCTTTGTTTGCGGGCATGTGAGGGGAGTGTGTGTTACATGACAATAACATAATAACACACCTCAATAACTGTATAACAATTTAGGCTGCTTTGTCAGTGAAACCAGTTTCGACCTTTGACTCATCTTACCTGATGTTGATATGATAGTTGTAGTAGTAGTAGAGTCACTTTGTACTGATGGCGCTGCTAGTCAGTCATAAGTGTCATGTGATAAAAATAATCACGAAAGCAGTTGACAAATTTGAGAACCAAGCATGTTGGCAAATTCATTTTGCAGCAGCAAACATAAGCCGATGGTATGGAATGAAACAACAGCATTCAAGCAATGTATGGAACAGCAGCATTCAAGCAATGTATGGAACAGCAGCATTTTCAAAATTAAAGCATATGATTTTTTTTCCATGTCCATGAACAAAGCACACCATTTACATCAGCATGTTTCAAGATCAAGAGTACAGTTTTTGCCATGTCCATGAACAAAGCACACCATTGACATCAGCATGTTTCAAGATCAAGAGTACAGTTTTTGCCATTTAGAAAATAATTTCATCAGCACAGTCCAAGTAATCAGCAGCAGAAGCAAGCAAAGAGAAAGAAAAAAATGATTAAAAAATGTAATTTTATGATAATCCATTGAGCATAAGATAATGTTCTAACTAGCTTTTTATAACAACTAATTTGTTTAATGTACAATTAGCATCTCAGAAAATTGAATTCAGTAAGCAACAGATGTATAACTTGAATGAAAAACATTGGGGAATTTTCCACCCATTTCTGTTGTATAACATCACTTAATAACTCACTAGTTATTGTTGTACTTGTTTTTGTAGATACAGTTGATGACTCTGTTGATATTGCTATTATTGTCACAGGCAATGCGGTACGGTTGTTTTAAATTTAACATATCAAGCAGCACCAAAGCAGACAGCAATCAATACAGCAGCAACAATATCAAAATTCATGTGCACATTTTTTTTTCCAGAAAAATGTAAAGCATAGGTAGTTAGCGATATTATCAATAAAGCATATGAGGTTTTCAGCATCGTTATATAGGCAGGTGAAGCATCATGCAGAATGAAAAGGAAACAAGGTGCAAAGCATTAATTCAGTTTTATATTATCATGTATTCATAAAAAAAAATGTCAATAACAATTGTTAATTACTAAAATATTTTTATTTTCTTACTTAAATAAACTTCAGAAATTATGAAAAAAGTGTGTTAACATAATGGTAAATTAATTGATTACATACCACTAGATGCTGTTACTGTAGATGCTGAGGTTGGTGGCAGCAATGATCACAAGTAAGTAATATGAATATTTTATGAAATAAATTTTTTGATGTCACATATATGGATCGACCAGCAAGACCAAGCAAATAGCAGCAGCAGCGAAGTATTCAGATGTGGTAAGTTGTCCATTAAAGCAGATGAAACCATCAGCAAGAAGATGAATGAAAGAAGGTAAGAAGGAAAGTAAAAAGTTAATACTCTTGAAAGTTTTAACAGTATGACTATAAATAAATGTTTTTTCGTAACATTTTTTTTTAGTTATAAAAATGTGTTGGAAATTGTGAGTGAAACCAGTTTTGACTTTTTTTTTCATCTTACCTGTTGATGTGGTAGCAGCTGTTGTACTACTGGTGGAGTCAGTTTGTACAGGTGCTATTAGTCATAAGTGTCACATGACATAAAATGATCATGATCGTTTCGACCTCCAAGAAAGCATATTGGCAATTCATTTGAAGCAGTAATCAATAGCAGATGGTTTGGCATGAAATGGTGCATTAAAGCAATTCATGAAAAGGCAGCATTGTCCATAATTAAAGCACAAAGTGAAGTCCATTTAAGCAGATTTTCAGCATAAAGATAAATGTAGATGAAATAAAAAAGGAGAAAAAATTCATTAATAAAATTTTTAAAGTTTAAAACATATAAATATAAATGAATGAAATCCTATATTTTTTTAAGGATATAACACATTCAAGCTGCTTTGTGAGTAAAACCAATTTTGACCTTTTTCTCATGTTACCTGTTGTTGTGGTTATTGTTGTTGTACTACTGGTGGAATCAGCTTGTACAGGTGCTAGTAGTCATAAGTGTCACATGATAAAAAAGGATCATGACAGTTTCGACCACCAAGAAAGCATATTGGCAATTCATTTCAAGCAGTAATCAATAGCAGATGGCATGATATGGAGCATTTGAACAATTGATGAAAAGGCAGCATTGTCCATAATTAAAGCACAAAGTGAAGTCCATTTAAGCAGATTTTCAGCGTAAAGATGAATGCAGATGAACAGGAGCAGATGAAAAAAAAAGGAAAATAAATTCATTAACAAAATATTAAAAGTTTAAAACGTATAAATATAAATGAATGCATTCCCGTATTTTTTTAAGGATATATCACACTCAAGCTGTTTTGTCAGTAAAACCAATTTTGCCCTTTTTCTCATTTTAACTGTTGTTGTGGTAGTAGCTGTTGTACTAGTAGTAGAGTCAGTTTGTGCAGGTGCTACTAGTCAAAAGTGTCACATGATCATGAGAATTTCGACCACCAAGAAAGCATATTGGCAATTCATTTCAAGCAGTAATCAATAGCAGATGGCATGATATGGAGCATTCGAACAATTGATGAAAAGGCAGCATTGTCCATAATTAAAGCACAAAGTGAAGTCCATTTAAGCAGATTTTCAGCGTAAAGATGAATGCAGATGAACAGGAGCAGATGAAAAAAAAAGGAAAATAAATTCATTAACAAAATATTAAAAGTTTAAAACGTATAAATATAAATGAATGCATTCCCGTATTTTTTTAAGGATATATCACACTCAAGCTGTTTTGTCAGTAAAACCAATTTTGCCCTCTTTCTCATTTTAACTGTTGTTGTGGTAGTAGCTGTTGTACTAGTAGTAGAGTCAGTTTGTGCAGGTGCTACTAGTCAAAAGTGTCACATGATCATGAGAATTTCGACCACCAAGAAAGCATATTGGCAATTCATTTCAAGCAGTAATCAATAGCAGATGGCATGATATGGAGCATTCGAACAATTGATGAAAAGGCAGCATTGTCCATAATTAAAGCACAAAGTGAAGTCCATTTAAGCAGATTTTCAGCGTAAAGATGAATGCAGATGAACAGGAGCAGATGAAAAAAAAAGGAAAATAAATTCATTAACAAAATATTAAAAGTTTAAAACGTATAAATATAAATGAATGCATTCCCGTATTTTTTTAAGGATATATCACACTCAAGCTGTTTTGTCAGTAAAACCAATTTTGCCCTTTTTCTCATTTTAACTGTTGTTGTGGTAGTAGCTGTTGTACTAGTAGTAGAGTCAGTTTGTGCAGGTGCTACTAGTCAAAAGTGTCACATGATCATGAGAATTTTGACCACCAAGAAAGCATATTGACAATTTATTTCAAGCAGTAATCAATAGCAGATATGGAGCATTTGAGCAATTGATGAAAAGGCAGCATTGTCCATAATTAAAGCACAAAGTGAAGTCCATTAAAGCAGATTTACAGCTTAAAGATGAATGCAGATGAACAGGAGCAGATGAAAAATAAAAAAAAATCTCATTTGAAAACTATTTTTAAGTTTTAATGTTTAAATATTAAGGGATGATTCCTATATTTTTTCTTAGGTTATATTAAAATCAAGCTGTTTTGTAAGTGAAACCAGTTTTGGCCATTTTCCCATCTTTACCTGTTGTAGTAGTAGTAGTAGAATCAGTTTGTACAGATAGCACCACTAGTCAAAGGTTTCAAGTGATGAAAAATTATCACAATAGCAATTTATAAAATTTAGCACCAAGAAATTGTAAATAGCAACATATTATGCAACAATATTTTCATATGCACATGGTTTGGCATGAAATGGTGCATTCAAGCAATTGATGGAATAGCAGCAGTCAAATTAAAAAGCCAAAGCCCACAGTGGTAATTGTCAATCATCATTTGTCCAATTAATGTGGTCAATAGTGTAGTTGAACAGGCGATTGATTCATCAGCACCGTCAAAAGTTCAGATGGTCAGTAGCATAAGCAAGCAAAGAGAACAAAACAAGAGGGGATTTAATTAATATGCTACATTTGCTCTTCTTGTAAAAAATAAATCAACGGCAAAGCTCAAGTTTAAAAAAGGCTAATGAAATGTGTAAAAAAAAATAATTCTTTATTTAATAAAGTATTTGAAAATTAATCTCAACCCAAAGGACAAACATAGCCGAGATAACTCACCTGTTGTTGTTGATGTTGTGGTTGAGTCAGTTGATGACTCTGTTATTGACTCTTTTGATGTGGCGATTAGTTTAGTTGTGATGAGATGAGACAACAATTTATTTAATTATGTATAGTTTATGTATGTTGTATAGGTGATGTATGTTGTATAGTTTATGTATGTTGAGCAGCATGAAAACATATAGAAGCTGATGTAGCAGTGAGGGGGTCAAATGCAGCAAATTTTTTAAAATTCAAAGCACAAGAGTTTGCATCAATATCAGTGGCCATATTTCATTTTCAGTCCAACAGTTAAGCAGATGATGTCATTTGCAAAAATATGAAAGCAGGTGATCAGCAGCAAAAGCAAAATGAAAAAGGGAAAGAGGTTTAACAAAATTATTCTTCTAACAATTAATTACTTGATTAATGACAGATTATATCAAAAGTAGACTAAAATTTAATAGTATTTTTTTTTTAATAGCTGTGAAGTTTCACACAACATAATAGGGACGGGGTGGCCGATCAATAGAGCCAAGACTACAGGGTTCAAGCCCTTGTGAGTGAAGTAACTTTTATTTGATTCAGGTGATTTTTTAATGCTTTCTAGCTGAGTTTGTAAAAGTTAAATCGGCAGTATGCTAGTCACAGTTTTAACAGCTACAGTGAGGCTATTAGAAACAGATGGATTAAACATTATGTGTATTTTGAGGAATTATTACTTTTACTTTACATAACCTTTTTCAAAGTTATTAGAAACATCTGTTGCCTGTGGCAATTTTTTTTTTTTCAACTGAGTTGTTCAAAATTCACATCATATCGATGAGTCAGCGATTGTTTATAGCGTCATTCTTTTCTTAAAAGAAAAATACCCTTGGAATGTTTTAATGAAAAGTTAAAATTTATATGGAAAAAAAATACCTGACAAAAACCCAAATAATATTTTTTTTGGCTTAAATGAATAATTATTAACAAAATCTAATGCAAGAATTTAAGATTTGACAGTTACTTTATTGCTTCTACCAAAGTGTTATACCAAGTGTTCAGTTGATATCAAACAGAAGTCAAATTCATTTGTCAAAGTCTACAGGCATTTCCTATTAATTTATTCCTCTCAAACTGAAATGTACACAGTACATGTATTTATTTAAATATTCTGGAGATATTATTTTTTTAATATTTTAAAAAAGTGCATTAGAAATATTCACTTTTCTGACAAACCTAATTAATAATACCTTTATTTACAGGATAAAAAAATTGTTCAAAGGTTATCAGTCTTGTTTGATAACATCGTACAAAAACTACTCACCAGTGGATGTGGTTGTACTTAAAATGATATAAGCTGGGTTAGTTGTGGACTCTGATGTAATGGTTATCAGTGTCACAGCGATCAAGCATGATAGCAGTTAATTAGTCAAATTTTATTTTTGTTGGTGAGGATGAAAACGCAGTTGAGTCAGCAGCAGTTTTTCAGCGATTTTAAGGCACATGAGATGGCATCCATTTTGGTACGTGTGGATGATTTGTGGACAGTCAAGTAATTATGCAGATGATGTCATTAGTATAATGCAGGTGACCAAAAGCAAAAGCAGCATGAAGAATGAAAAGGAAAATAAATTAAATTAACAAAGTTCTAATGTAATAATAATAATTGTCTGGATTCAGCGTTATACTGAAAGCGGAAAACAAGAATTCAAAATGGTGTCCTGCTCGCGTCTTCAGTTATGAATAGTTTCTGCGATTTTTCAACATGAAAACTAAAGACCAAAATGTGAAGTCATTCCATATTTATCTTTTTTTTTTTTTTTATTTCTGCATCATATTCCATCTTTAAATTGTGATAAAATCATGAAAAAAATCGGATCTGTCTACTATTTAATGAATAATAGATTAGTTTTACTGTACATGCTGTTCGGATGCTCTGGGATCTTTTACAGACACTAACTTGTATTTTACATTCTTTTAACAATTTTTTTATGGATAGTTGTTTCGTTAGATTATTAATTGGTTCAATTTATGATAAATCATTTAGTGACTTATTAAAAAACAATGCTTTCTTTGACAGAAGAAAAAAAAAATTATCAAATATATGTATTTCTTTTTCTTTTGTAAGAAATAATTAGATAAATCATAAATATGAAAGGTTTTTACACTTACTAGCAAATTCACAACAAAATGTCAGGTAGCTATCAGGAAATCATATTTATTTGTTAAAAGAATTTATGAAAATTTCCGTTCATCCCTTTACCCATCATTAACTGTTAATGAACTAATAATGATGCATTTAATTACACGTATTAACATACTAGGGACATGTATTTCTGTATGTGAAACTAAAAAAACAGGAGCACCAAAAAGAAAGTATTTTATTATATTATAGAATCTATATGAAGGACCACTTACCGGTAGATGTTGTAGTTGTTGAGTCTAAAAAGTGATTGTTTTATTTCATGTCATTAAATTAATGGTACAGAGTCATGAGGATGGAATGGTCGATAAAGCAATTTGCAGCAGCATGAACGGTCATTTATGGTCAGACATCCATTTAAGCAGATGATGACACCAAGCAAGAAGATGAACAGCAGATGAAAAGAAATTCAAATATTTGATATATCAATATTCTATGAACAATCTTTAAATCTGAGTGACACATGACTAGAACCAGGTTTGACCTCTTTCTCATCTTACCTGTTGATGATGTGGTGATCGGTGCTGCTTTACTAGTAGTCGAGTCAGCAACAGTAGATGACTATTTAAGTCGTAAGTGTCATATGATTTAAGAAAAAAGACCATGAGCACAGTTTGCATAAATAAATTTGAGCACAATGTTAGCACAGAGCAATATGTTTTACAGAAGTATTGTCAAAAGCAGTTGTATTATCAAAGAACAGTGCATAAGAGGGGTTGGTGAAACAACAGCATTGTTGTCACAGTAAAGGTAAATGAAGATTTTTTTGTATATGCCCGCAGTCAAGGCATATGGATGATTGCAAAGAAGCAACAGCATGTATCGGGTGATGTGAAGCAAATTATTTCATCAGGGCAGTCAATGTTCCACGTTATCAGCAGCAGAAGCAAGCAAGCAGAGGAAAAAAATTAATAAAATGAATTAATGATTTAATCAAATAATTTTTTATTAAATAAAAAAAAAACTTTTGAAGAAACTTTTTACAATACTGTAAAATTACTGTTTGTTATTTTTTTCCACTTAATTCTATATCAGTTGAACTCTATTTCATAAGGGATTATACATAATTCCATTTTTTGGTCACATTACCTGTTGTTGGTGTTGTTGTAGTTGAGACAGTTGATGACTCTGATAGTTATACACGTTACATGATGAAAAATGAAGGCAAGCACAGTTTTTGAACATTGAGCCCCAAGAAAACATGATGCATGTTTTACATAATTATTGACAAAAATGTAGATTGTTCAGCCAATGGAGAATCAGCATTAGGAGGGGTATATGCAGAGCATCATATGTAAGCCAATAATTTTTTTTATAGCCATAATCAAAGCAAGCAAGAGAAATGTTCAATATTATCAGCATGTCCAGTTCATGTGATCAGTTGTGTAAGTGTAAGCAGACAAATTCATCAGTACAGTCATAGGTTCAGGGGATGATCAACAGCAAAAGCAAACAAGCAGAATAAAAAAATAAGAAAATAAATTATAAGATTTAAACCAATGATTCAATCGCTAAAATACATGCAAACTATCAAACCCAATTTTTAATACAAAATACTGAAAATGTTCTTATTTTACACAAGTTATCAATTGAATAATCTATTCAGAAACAATTTAGGCAAACATAGTGTAGCTGAGATTTCCCGTCTGATAACATCACACAATAACTCACCAGTTGTTGTTGTCGTACCGGTAGTTGAGTCAGTAGACACAGTTGATGACTCTGTTGTTATGAATATTAGGGTCACAGGTGATAGGGCATGATTTTAGTTAATTACATATGGCAAACACGTTGAGCAGAATGTAAGCACATGGTTTTATAGCAGCAGCATTATTTATATGAATCCATGCAAAAGCGCAAAAGTTGGCATCATTATCAGCATTTGTCCACAGTTTGAGACAGTCATTAGCAAATGTAGGTGACCAACAGGAAAGCAGCCATGAAAAATAGGAAGAAAAAAAGGGTAAAAAAAATTTAATGATTTTCAATCAAGTTGATTTTTCTTTTACTTTAAAAATTTATAATGATTAAATTTTTAATACATATAAAGAAAATGTTTTTTTGGTAATTGAATTCGCTAATTAAACAAAATTTTTGATGGCTTTACTTAATAAATCTAAATTCTTTTAGTAGTTTAAGAAAAATTAACAAATATGTTTAAGAAAAGTAATCATACAGCATGACACACAATTTTTATGGTTCCTTAGTAAATAATAATTTCATCACATGGACAGTGTTGGGTTTAATTAAAAATTAAAATATCTTTGTATCCCAAGAAGTGTATCACAAAATTTTGGTTTGAATAAAAAAAGTTGTCTACCTTTTACCCCACCCTTTCTGTCTATGGTTGCTAAAGATCTTTAAAAGGAAAGATTTAATTATTGCACTATTTTGGGAACTTAATCAATCATGAAAGTGTTAAAAAAATTTTTTTTTTACAGACACTGAATGAAAGATTACATACCGGTAGAAGTAGTTGTGGTTGTCGAATCTACAATTGCATCATTTCAATGAAATAAATTAATGCCATGAATACATAAGGAATGTATGATCGATAAGCAAATTTCAGCAGCAGCATCCAAATTTTCAGGTGGGGTCAGCATTCCATTAAAGCAGATAATGTCAGCAGAAAAAAAAAAAATGAATGCAGATGATCCAAAGCAGATCGTAAAGGATAAAAATAAAATAGAAAATTTTTGACAACAGTTAAATAATCTTGAGAATATTTTGATATATTTTTCTTCAGCATCTCACCTGTTGATGTTGAATCTGTACTAGCAGTAGTAGTAGAGTCAGTTTCAGTAGTTGACTCTAATAGTCATAAGTGTCATATTAAGTGAGTCATGGATTGCAATTTTAGTTATTTGGTCCCCACAGTTCATGTGCTCATTGGCAAGAAGGCATATGATCAGCAGTGACATTATCAAATACCATCATTAAACATTCAGGAAAATGGCATCATTATCAGCATACAAATAGTTTTAGCGGACAGTCAAATAGTTAAGCAGTTGATGGCGTTGTGACAAAGGCAGGTGATCAGCAGCAATAGCAGCATGGAAGATGGAAAAAGAAATAAAAAAGGGCATGAAGATTAAAAAAAAAAATACCAGCATAAAAAAATGATGTTCCCGTCTGATAACATCACACAATAACTCACCAGTTGTTGTTGTTGTAACATTTTAACTTAATTAATTTGTATATAAATGAATTTTATTGTTTGTTTCAATCTCAGGTGACACCATTGTTCGTATATTCATTTTTATTGGTTTTTCTTTTTTTTACTTTTATTTTGATAATAAATCCTGTACAAAATATTTTGCCTTTAAATCCCAAAATCATGTATGCCACAATGTGTCACAATTTTAACCCTAACCCTGAGTCTACAACTGAGAGATCTTATATCTGACATGTACAAAAATATTAGTAAGAAAAAAAAAATTTCAGTATGTATAGAGTTAATTATTACATTTCTTTTCCTCAAATATATTTCAGGCTTTGTATAAAATAAAAAAAAATATTTCTAAAATGTATGTATTATTTATGTATTATTTATTTTATTTTTTAAAAATAAAAATGAATATATACCAACATACCAGTATTTGTAGTAGTTTCTGTTTAAAGCAATTCATGTGTGAAGCAAAAACCAGCGTTATCAGAATATTTTTTGGATTAAGGTCAGCCATTCATTTAAGCAAATAATGTGATCAGCATAGAGATGGATGAGCAGAAGCAGATGAAATAGAAAAAAAAACACTTACTGTAATCAAAGTTTCTTTTTTTTTCCATGTCAGAGGTTTATTTTTTACAAGTACATGTATTATAGTAAATTTTGTCTGGCATAAGAGTTTTAATAGAGCACCTTTAATCTCATTACCTGTTGTTGTTGTAGTTGAGTCAGTCAATGACTCCGTAGTCAAGTCAGTTAATAACTCTGTTAATTCATCAATGTAGTCATTATAATGAGAGCAGTTTAAAAATATGAGGGCCAAGAGTACATGAAGCAATATATTTTGCAGCAGCATTGTCAAAAAAGTTGATGGAGCATCAGCAAATGTGAGCCAATAATTTTTATGCCCATGATCAAAGCAAGTAAGGTAAATGTTCAATATTATCAGCATTGGTTCATTTCATGTGTACAGTTGTATATTTAAGCAAATCAGTCAAGTCCAGGTGATCAGCAGCAGAGGCAAGCAAGAGAAAAAAATTAAAATTGATAACTTTTAAAGTATACATTTTGCATCAAAGAATATGAAATTCATTAGACAATATTTAAATATCATTTTTGTAAAAATTATTCTGATGTGTTAGCAGTTCCTGTATGACTACATCAGACAATAACTAACCAGTTGGTCTTGTTGTACTTGTCTCTGAGTCAGTCAATGTTGTATATATAAGACTCCGTCTGTGTAGATGTTGAGTCTGTTATTATATTCACTAAGTTTGGAGTCGATATGTAGTTTGCATGTTTTTAAAAGCAGGTTATTTTTTTAAGCACAAATGGGACAAAGCAGTTTGCAGAGAGATGATGTACAATAAATCCATGGTTTTTCAGCACACAAAAAAACACACAGGAAGTAATGATCAACATTTGTCCAGGTTGATAAGTCAGCAAAAAAAAAATGTTTCTGAATGAAGTGCACCTATAAAAACAAAAAGGTATATTGTGCTCTTAAGCCCAAAAATCAAAGAAGACAAGTGCATCAGATATAATCAGCAAGTGTTCAGTAAAAAATGTCATCAGTGTGGTCACAACAGAGATCAACAGCAGAAGCAAGTTTATAGAGGAAATGAAAAAAAAAATTTTAGTAAGGCAAACATCATGAGGATGGTCATAAAATTGGTTATCATATACATGCAGGCAAATGGGAAAATAAAATTTGTCATAAAATAAAGATCATTACATTAGGATGTGAAAAAACCATTCATTGTGGGTGGACTGTCGTTAATAATCACCTTGACAAATCATTGGTTGGGATTAAACTTTTCAAAATATAATTTTTTTTCTTAATATTAATTACGCAGTGGCTACGGTAACATCAAGACGGAGTTTGTATTTTTTTTTTCCGGGTTACATAAGTTACATCAATAGATATTGCTCCACACCCTAACCCTAATATAATTGGCAATTGCTGGTACCCGAAAAAAATGCATACTCCCGCTAACCCTAATATAATGGTGCTTGATGTAACACTAACCGTAGCCATTTCGTATTAATTATTATCTCACATAGTATACTACATAAAATATGTTCAATGTTGCAAGAATCTATAATTCTAATTTAGTGTGTTGGTCGTGATGGACTTTATTGTTAAACGTACTCATGGAATTAGGTTCAAGCCTAAGGCCACAGGGGTCAGTCTCAAAGCAACGGTCAAGTAATAAAATTTAATTTGAATAATTGGCCTGGGCAAGATCATAATAAAGCCATTTAAGGCAATCGACAGAAGCAAAAGCCAGCCAGCAACATAAAAAATAAAGGAAGTCAAATTTTTGCATAAATATTTTCACCGTCGTAGTTAACCAACGAATAAATTGAGACCAAGTCACTGACGAAGTCATAAAAGAAAACGTGGGAAAAGAAAAACTACCGTCCAATACGGAGTAAACAAACATTAAACAGGGTAAGTAACTCTAAGCTTGGCACATTAAGAACAACAATCGCGTTTTTCAAAATACTTCATGAGAGCGAAAAGTTCGTTGGGGGTACGTTCTGAGGGGAAATCCCAACCTTAAAAACAAGAAATAAGTCCCAAAAAAAAAAAGACAACCTTGCTTACATTTTTATAGCGAACATAGTTTACGGATAAAGAACATGACAGTTATTGTTAGGAAATGAAAAAAACGACTAATTTTTCAATTTCGTCTATAACATTAAAAAAAAATCCTCAAAGCTGAACAACAGTCTGTCTCTTTGCCAGTGGTGTAGCGAGGAGTGGGCAAGGGGGGCATCATGCCCCGAGCGCTACTCATTAAGGGGCGCCAAATGGTATATTTTACATATAATAGCATAAAAAGGTTTTGTGCCACTGCTCTTTGCCCAGGTTTCGCAGGGTGCAACTAGTTTAGGCCTATATATATATAATGTATTTGCATTCGCCGTTGCACCTTTGGCTAGGGTGATTCAAAAAGAAAGAATTTGAATTTAATATTGCATTGTTGTTAATTTTTTTCCTTTTATATTCCTTTACTTTCATGCCAAATTTTATTGAAATTGAATTACATTTAGAGGTCGCTCATCGAGACTGAAGTTTATAGTATCTCCTTTAATGACATGAATTCTTATAATATTGTTACAACTCTTTAAATTCTGTTTATAAAATCAAAACAACACACAGGCGTGGATTCCAAGAGTATTTACTATCTTTTTTTTTAACACATAGACAACGACAATAACATCACGGCCATCTTCTTGCCGGCTTCTATGTCACTGTCTCTACTGCGTCATCGGGTTCACTCTGTATACTGTACGGTGCGCACCGAGAGGGTCGTAACACTGCCCCCCTCTTAAATCTGTCCGTCCCGGACAGGTCAGTTCTCTAAACAGTATCTGTACAGTCTGTCCACATGAACCACTTTCATCTTTGCACGAGCACTTCTCTGTATTCTGTATACGACGTCGTTAAGTCTCTTTATGACCCGGTAGGGTCCTTCCCAGTTCCCATGCAGTTTTGGGGATCTTCCTTTACGACTCTGTGGATTGTAAAGCCAGACTAGGTCTCCCTCTTGAAAACCAGACGAGTTTGCCCGTCTGTCGTATCTGGTTTTCATAGTGTCACTAGCGATTCTGATGTTTTTTCGAACCATAGAATGTAGTTCCTCGAGTCGAGATCTCAGTCCATTGACATAATCTGTTTCCATGGAGGGAGCGTCTCTGGGAAGCCCGAACAGAAGGTCACAAGGTAAGCGGAGTTCCCGGCCAAACACTATCGTTGATGGCGAGTGACCCGTTGTTTTGTGGGTTGCTCCTCGGTAGTTTTATCGCAGGTGCAGGCGTTTCCTGTCTGGCATCAAACCCTTTGACAGAAGCTTCTTGTAGTAAAAGGAATCTCAATATCAAAATCGTCATCATCTTTGCCTTCATCCTCACTTTCGCTATGTCTTGTAGACCAAGAAGAAACAATAGCCTTCTGGTGTCTTCTTTCGTCTTCAACTAATCGATTTTTTTCGACTGCTTCTCTTTTTAAAGATCGTTGACATTTACCTTAATGCATTTAAATTTTGTCTTCTTCAGTTCCTTGTGATTATAGAAAACTATCTTCATAGCATGACCGAAGGTTAGTGCGACCTCGCTAGGCAGACAAGAATCCGTTTGTCCAATCAACCAAACTTCAGTTATACGTCTTGTCAATACACTTTGCGAATTACCATACCACTTGATGTGGATGCCATATCAATTAAATAATTTGTAGTTAGTCAAAAGCTACTGTATTTTCCAGCAAACTTGAATAATAAAATTAATTATAATTTAAAATTCAAGGTATACTTTTAATTTTACAATGAACTAAAATTGCACTATACCGAAAGTCAGCGACACATCAGAAATGCCACAATATCTCATGCAGTAAAACTTCGGGTCGCTTGAGCGACCTATAAAAGTGGTCATTTTTTCAAAAAGTTTAGTTTTTCTTGATTTGCTTGCCAAAAGGGAAAAAAAATGAGCCACAATGCAAAAGAATCGGAGAAATTTTTTTTCCCCATGCAATGATGAATCACCCTAACATTTACTTTGCGTGCTTGAGCTTGAACTTGTATTTGTATGGTCAGTTACTTGGGAAAATCTTTTTTCATGAGTCTGCTTCGCATTTAAAATCGTGAGCACACACAATATTGCTTACCTGTTGTGTTATCCGTGTAATTATCAAGTGTTGTTTCTATTGTTGTATCTGTTGCGTTATAGTTGTACTCATCTGTTGTTGTATTTGTTGTTGTATCTGTTGTACTGGTTCCTGATATCACTGGCGACAAAGGTGAACATACTACTTTGAATGATAAGATAATATTTCATTTTAAAAATTAATAATAATACGCTTGAGTATCTAATATGCAAATCCGTTTGCAATGTACTCGGTGTTGTCCGGTAAAGTCGGGAGTTCAAACGTGATTCTTGAAACATTTCTATAAGGTAAAGATGTGGGTGCTAGTGTTTGCCACCTACATAATATGCAGAAATGAACTACATTTTATACGTCACAAATTACATTTTACCCGTCAACGCTCTTAAATTAGGATTATTTGATTAAACAAAAAAAATATTTCTTTCAATGTTAAAATCAAAACTAAGCATTAAAAAATAAGCTATTATGAAAATGCATCGAAAAGTTAAAAACAATACTTCGTTATGCCATTTTGCAGCGCAGAGGCAAGTTGGTGTGGCACGATACAACACTCGCGCTCAAGTTCAATTCGGCTTCTTACTTTCATACACGTTGTCCTTATATATATGGATACTTTAATCTTAACAAGCAACTAAACAGTTGCGTTATTTTCGCCACTGTGACTAGGTATGCGAGTCAAAGGTTTTATTTAATTGTATTTAATTTAATTTTTAGTTATAGCGTATCATTTTTTTTAATTGGACAATATCAATATATGTATTACGACATTGCAGGCGAAACATATCTCAAGATTAAATTTACTCTTTTTTCTCTTCAGCTATTTAAGGTGGTCCATGGTCCGTTTAAGGTTTCTGCTAGTTGTTTTTTCTATCTTTTTTTATTTTTTAAGCTACACTAGCCATTTTTAGCACATGCATACAACATACCAATTAATGAACAAAGAAATAAAAAATATATTAAAAATGTATTAAAAAATGTATTATGTGACTTTTTTGGGTAAAAAAGTGTAATTTTAAGACATGTTTTTAAAGAACCAATTTCTAAAATCTATTGTAGATATAATAAAATAACTTTGCACAAATGTTAATGAGTGTGTTTCAAACAAACGTCCAATTTTTTTTTGGAAATATTAAATAGAATATTTTTAAATAATTTTTCTTACCTACTCCCCCCCCCTCGAAAAATGTATATTTTTCTCAAAAAAGTTACATTTTTAGGGGGGTAGGTAAGAAAAATTATAAAAAAAAATTCTATTTAATATTTCCAAAAAAAAAATTGGACGTTTGTTTAAAACACACTCATTAACATTTGTGCAAAGTTATTTTATGATATCTACAATAGATTTTAAAAATTGGTTCTTTGAAAACATGTCTTAAAATTACACTTTTTTACCCAAAAAAGTCACATAATACATTTTTTAATATATTTTTTTTATTTCTTTGTTCATTAATTGGTATGTTGTATGCATGTGCCAAAAATGGCTAGTGTAGCTTAAAAAATAAAAAAAATAAAAAAAAAACAACTAGCAGAAACTTTAAATGGACCATGGACCACCTTAAAATAGATTAAAGTTGCCAGATACATACACAATAACAAGGTCAAAGCGGAGCCATACTTCCACCCCCACATTCTCAAATCGTATGTTGGAGTTATCTGGCAGGATCACCTGAAAACATAAGAGTAATATTCGTTAAATTATTATGCATAATCTAATAATTTAATAGCGATTTGGAATCCGCGTTAAATCGAAAGTAAAGAATTAATACAACAGTATTCCAGTTTAGAATACAATCATGAAAAAATCGGATCTGCCAGAAACCAAAAATAACCCATCCTACCGATTAAGCCTAAGGAGATATAACTCTATGCAAAGGCTTTGCAGCTAGTACTAATTAATACATATTAGGGAAACATTACTATAAAATATAAAAATGTATAGATATAAAGAAAGCGGAATTCATTTCCTAGCTTAAAGACGGAATTATAGTTGTCACAGTGTTGTCATACAGTTGTAACAGTGTTGTCATACCGTTGTCACAGTGTTGTCATACCGTTGTCACAGTGTTGTCATACAGTTGTCACGGTGTTGTCACACCGTTGTCACGGTGTTGTCACACCGTTGTCACGGTGTTGTCACACCGTTGTCACGGTGTTGTCACACCGTTGTCACGGTGTTGTCACACCGTTGTCACCGTGTTCTCACACCGTTGTCACAGTGTTGTCATACCGTTGTCACATTGTTTGTCTGGATTAGCTATTAGGTTAATAATCATTACTATAAAATCGGCCATCATTTATCAGATTATTAGCACATTCTTAACGTCTCCCTCCCCCACTCTCCCCCGGCTAACTTCATAAGTGGAAATACAGGAATTATGAATTACTTTTAGTATTTTATAGAAATATATTTATTCCAAATGTATAAGGAATTATTACATTTCAAAGGGGATGTGTCCTCCCCCTTCCCCTCCCCTGCAAAATTATGCCTTTTTTCTTATTGATAGGCCCACAGTAACCTTAATACGGCACTGTTTTCTGGTATTAGTTTTTTGGGGCTCTAGAGCTCCCATCATACAGACCATTACAACCAAAGCGCTAAGCAGCTAGGAAATGTAATTCCCAGCATACAGGTTCAGCTAACAACCAAAGCGCTACGCAGCTTGGAAATATAATTCCCAGCATACAGGTCCAGATAACAATCAAAGCGCTAAGCAGCTAAGAAATGTAATTCCCAGCTTACAGGTTCAGCTAACAACCAAAGCGCTACGCAGCTTGGAAATATAATTCCCAGCATACAGGTCCAGATAACAATCAAAGCGCTACGCAGCTTGGAAATGTAATTCCCAGCATACAGGTCCAGCTAACAACCAAAGAGTTACACAGCTAAGGGATTTATCCTCTTAGGATCTACGACTTTTTATCAATACATTTTTGTGCGTTTTTTCCAGAAAACATGGGTCGTTGTAAATTGAAACTATCTTGTATCAAAATATTTCCTTCTGTCTATCTACTCATTCTCTCTCTCTCTCTCTCTCTCTCTCTCTCTCTCTTTCTGTACACAGATAGATGGATTGATAGATTGATTGATAGACTGATTGATACATTGAATGATAGACTGATTGATAAATAGATAGGTATATAGATAGATTGGTACACTGATTGATATATAGATAGATTGGTTGATGGACTGATTGATATATTGATAGATTGGTTGATAGACTGATTGATATATTGATAGATTGATTGATAGACTAATTGATATATTGATAGATTGATTGATAGACTGATTGACATATTGATAGATTGGTTTATGGACTGATTGATTGACTGTTTGATATATTGAGAGATTGATTAATATACTGATTGATAAATATATATATATAGATAGATAGATAGATAGATAGACTGATATATTGATAGACAGATTGATAAATAGATAGATAGATAGTCTGATATATTGATCGACAGATTGATTGATAGATGGATAGATTGACTGAAATATTGATTGATAGATTGATAGAAAGATTGGGTATTAGACTAATTATTTAATAGATAGATTGATTATTCAATAGACGGATGCATATATTGATCAATAGATGTACTAACCATTAGATACATAGATTGATTAATAGATTGAATGACTAATATATAGACAGAACAGTTGGTCGATTGATAGATTGATCATTGCTTGATTGGTTGATAGATTGATCATTGCTTGATTAGTTGATAGATTGATCATTGCTCGATTTTGATAGATTGATCATTGCTTGATTGGTTGATAGATTGATCATTGCTTGATTGGTTGATAGATTGATCATTTCTCGATTTTGATAGATTGATCATTGCTTGATTTTGATAGATTGATCATTGCTTGATTGGTTGATAGTTGTATGGAATAGTTAAATAGCTTATCATTGTTTTACCTTTGATAGTACATTTATTTAATCCACAATTCAAGCATTGGCACATTCTATATATTTTGTTTGAAATAACTTTCAAACCATTTTTCTTTTCAAATGTTTATTCTGCCAATGTAAATATCAGAGTCTCGCTGGGTTTTTTAATCATCAGTAGCTTATAAACTATTGTTCTTTACAACATCGTCAATTATTACATATCTGTCTCTATATGTCCCAGGTTTTATCTAATACTTGACTGTCACTATATGTACCAGTTATGCTCTAATACTCGATTGTAGCGTTCTTTCTTTGTTGGTCCAGGGCAGTTTGACCACTGTTATGTTTAAACAGTCAGAGGTGTGGACTTAAAACCTGAAGAGTGGACACATATGTTCAGGGCCGGCCTTACAAATTGCGGGGCCCAATTTAAAGGATGCTTGCGAGGCCCCTCTTCTATTTTTTTTTTAAAAATGACAACTATTACTATTGGGGCAGATGAAGAGTAGAATTCAACTGTTTCTATTACTATTAATGCTAAATGTAAATTGCGGGACCCCTACCAGGCGCGGGCTCAATTTGGCTCAGCACGATAAGGTAAACTAAAGGTGACACAGTGTGGTTATCAGAGCCACATGTGGCGATTTCGTAGAATTTCTGCTGATCCCATTAAGTGAATTTCTTTTCCAATTATTTCGTTACTAAATCTTGTTTTTTTTTATGCCCAGCGCTGATTTTTTGTAGCTGTATTTAAAAACAACAACAACAACAGAATGTAGCTTTAATTTACTTTACGGATGACCAACCATGTTACAAACTGTACAATAATTACACCACGTTACGAAGAATTGACAAACAAGTAAATACATGTGCAATTAACCACTTTATTGTCCTTGGAGGTTTTGAGGTTTCATGGCACCACCGCAACTCCATTCATCTATTAAAACAAAATAAAGGTGCACCTACCTTACCATGTGCTGGCGACTCAAATGCTAAGTCCGCAGTGTCCTGACGATCACCCAACCTGGTAAATTTATCTGCGCCTTTTTGCGCGGCAGCGTGGGTGGGGGGGGGTGTACGCCGTCACCTCGACGACGCCTTTTTTGAAAGCAACGATTGGTGCACAACTTAATAGTTTCAGCAGTGATAGCCGGTGGAACTTATTGAACCATGTGTTGAACTAACATCCCGTTCCCCCCTACCACCACCCTTTACAATGCCACAGTTCTTTGCTAGCAGCACCCCCCCTCACACGCACACACCAACATCATAGCCCCCCCTCTCCCCCTTCCCCCCCCCTCCACAACTCACTCACCCCCATTACAGGCATAACACATCCTAGTACCCCCCCCCTCTACGCACTTGAGTAGTTTCCACAAAATCAAAACCAATTGCCTGATTGGCTATGTAAAAAAAAAACATTGAGCTATCAAGTGGTTTTGCCCTTTCAAAATGTAACATTAAAAAAAAAAGTTTCTATTGTTCTGGGATGTCTGGGAGGTGGGGTGGGGTGTGTGTGGGTGGGGAGAGCCTTGATATAACCACAAAGTAAATTTACTTCCGTGTTTGTAATGTTGCACGGTGATCGCTGAATTAAAAAGAAAAAAACCCAAACCTATGTTTATAATGCATAGCCTATATAATAAAAATGCATTCACAACACATCAACATTGAGGTCATTTGTAATTGACGTCCCGGCCGAATGACTTATTACAGTCAAGTCCATTAACTCTGCTTTAGCAACGGCTCTGAAAATGGGACGTAAGATATTGTGATATTTACACAAAAGTTTTCGATTTTTTTAAACGTCTCGATTGATTAAGTAATATTGCTGAATATAATTTTTTTTTTCAAATTAATTTTTTGATTACATAATGCTATTGGATATAACAAGCATTTCAAATGATTTTCGTGATTAAACAGTGTTGCTTATTTATATGTCAATATAAGCACCTGTCAATGATTTAACAGTTTGGGGTTTATTTTCATAGGGGCTTCTGACAGAGCCGCCCTTACGAATTGCAGGGCCCAGTTAAACGGATGCTTGCGAGGCTTCTCTTCTAGCCTGTGACAAAAGCATGGACTGATATTGATATTCTAAAAGTAAACTGCTGGGGCCCTCCCTGCATGGCGAGGGGCCCAATTTGTGGCATTCGGTCAAATCGACATAAGGCCGGTCCTGGACCCTGATATCGCAGACTACGCGGGAACCCAACATTTTCACGTAGCGCCTTAAATTCATTTCTCTTTAGGGTCCTAAAATTAACCTTCGCTACGGGCCCCCGAAGTTAATCTTAACCTAGGGACCATTTCAGATGTCTCCGTGGTGCCTTCATGGCCAATGAAAACTAGGCTATGATATGGATGAAAGAAGAACACTACAAAAAAAAACTGCCCCATTAGTAGTTATAGGGTATAAGAGATAAACATATAATATGTACAGTGACTTCTAAACAAATAATTTTAAATACAGCTAAAAAATCAGCCCCGAGCTAAAAAAAAAAAACAAGATTTAGTAACGAAATAATTGGAAAAGAAATTCACTTAATGGGAGCAGCAGAAATTCTACGAAATCCCCCATGTGGCTCTGATAATGACATTGTGTCACCTTTAGTTTAGCCTACTTCTTACAATAGGCTGAATGCCTATACTTAACCTCATATTACGTATTCCGGTACTCTCTCACCCATAATTCTCAGAACTTGTCAACTTATTTTTATGGCAGGCGCTGTATGGACATGAATAGCTGAACCGATATGTCTGATCTGTTTATTATAAACACAAGTTGGTTTCGGATCATAAACCATGCATTGCAACTGTTTTAACCGTTATGTGAAGCAAATCTATATTTCTTAATCTGTGTAGCATTCTGTTTTTATACAGTTAATGTGTACAAGGATTAAAAGAAATACTACATGATTACATAGAATAAATGATTATCAGATTTTTCTGTATTACATTTTGTTGCACCGGACTATTCAGGCATTAGCCCGTGACTCGCCGAACGCTATGTAACGCGACAAATTTATTTTTCCCTTCCTTGTTAAAAATCTTTATACATAAAAACTAAAAACTTCAAAAAGTCGCCGGCAACCATAGAGCCGGAACGGTTGTAAATTCTTTACTTCTTTATCACACAATGACACTCATGTGACAGTATGTACATTTGATAGACTGATGAGCGAGTATAAACCAGACTCCTCAGCCTGCGCCTCGCGCCGGCTTCGACGCCGAATTTTCGTTCGTCGTAAATCCGCCAAAAAATATGCGGCGCGCCTAGTTAGCCGCCGTATTTCGTTCGCCGTTATATTAACTGTCGCATTACTTAATCTTGTTGCACATGACCTTGCTCTGTCTTGAAAAGCTTTTCTGTTGATCACAAAATACTAGCTGCCATGATGGTGCTGCAATTATGATAAAGACTTCAAAGCTTTTGAAGGTTAACTCTTATCAGCACTTTACAGCACACATATTGCACCTTAATACTACTTATTAATACTTAATGAAGACGTTCTGCAGATGGTGCAAAAAGTGCCACAACATCGTAACTGCAATTCATTTCAAGACCGCAATTATAGAAGACTATGCAGCATTCACATAGGATAAAGAAATGATAAAAACCCTGAAAGAAGGCATATCTTCAGTGTGTGAATTGCTTCTTGTAGATGATCAGCTCAGTGCATCAATAATGGATAACTCTGAGAGCAGCACTAACGCCATCAATGACAGTCATACGCACAATGATAAGTCAGTGAAGGCATCATGTCCGACGCGTTGAAATTCAACATTCAGTCTATACTTGACTTGAAAAGAGAGGTTCAAAATACTCTCAAGCGTATTGGTCTAGTTGATAGTTGTCTCCATGAAGATGAAATTGACTTTTTAAGTGAACTTGTTACCTTTCTGAAATCATTTCAAGACCTAACTGATCTCTTCAGCTTTTCAATGTCAACTTTATCAACTATTCCACAAGGGATAAGGCACATAAGAAAGATCTGCACTGCATCAAATGCTGATGACGACAAATTACGAATGATCAAGTTGTCAGCTCTCAACCAACTTGACCATCGATTTCCTGTAAATGATCACATTAAGCTGCATCAGCTGCTTGATCCAAATTTCAAATCATTGATTCCACGGTCAGAAGCAACCACAATTCTGTAGAACGCAATACAGTCAGCAATGGCCCGAGGATTCATCATGTCTAAAGCTGATGTATCGCATTGGCAGCTAGTCAGTGAACATGTTTATGAAGAAACCCGATGTAAGCGATTGCGAATGGAGCTGAGAACTGAGCAGTCACCAGACGATTGTACTAATAAGGCATTCTACGTTAATTTATGGCATTGAAACAGTTTTCGTTTAATTTCGCTCTCAATAGACCAGTCAGTTTGAAGTAAAATATTTTAAAATACATATACTGTGCACTATAATGAAATGTTTTGTAAACTAGCAGTTAGTACTGTTGTGTTTTAATTTTTTGAACATTTATTTCAGATGGCAGTGGAAATTGCAAACTATTTGACGGCGCCTGTTGTTCAGTTCATGATGTCCTTGCTTTCTGGCGTAGCAGTAATGCATCTTACTCGTATCCACAACTTACTCAACTGGCTCGTCTTCACCTATCATCAGCATCATATGTACCTGTGGAGTGCATGTTTTCGGTTACTGGTTTGATAATGAACAGCAGACAATCAAGTGTAACAGCTGGTAAACTACATCGTGTTTGTTTTATTCATGACAATTATAAACTGATATTAAGTGCTTATTAAGGTATTGAGAGACAGAAACTGAATGAGTGGAATGTATTCATGTACTGTATTAGTAGGACAGCATATACAACTGTTTATTTCTGTTGTTTTAAATAATAAAACTTTTCCCCAAGTATTATAAAATTGTTTTATTGCTGAAGTTTTATCAATTCAATATTGTCTAGACGTCAGCCGAATTTTAAACAAATATTTCGTAATCTGCCAAAAAATCAGCCGAAAATCAGCCGAGAATCAGCCGAAAATCAGCCGAAAATCAGCCGAAAATCAGCCGCAAATGTCAATTGACTCAATTTACGGTCAATTTCGGCTAAGCAGGCTATCAGCCGAAAAATTTGTCAGCCAGTTGAAACTTAAAAAAATATTCGGCTAACAGGTCTAGCATGAACTTTATAGACTTATAAAATTGTATACAGCTCCCAGGTGTAAGCATACAGCCCTGTGATTTATAAACTGATGATGTATATAGCCCCGTGCTTTATAGACTCGTGATAGAGTATATAGACCCGTCATTCATAGACTGATGATAGCGTTTATAGCCCCGTGCTTCATAGACTGATGATAGCGTAAATAGACCCGTGCTTTTTAGACTGATGATAGAGTAAATAGACCCGTGCTTTATAGACTTTGAGAGTGCCTTACCAGCTTCAACACTACTTAAAATTGATGACATGGCAGTAACCAAAACAAATTATGACTTATAAATCAAAATGCATAATACTATACAAAAATATTTTATGATGTCATCAACATACCAAAAAAAATAATAATAAATACAATATTATCTTTTAAAAACCAGTAAATTAAATGTCTTGTCTGCTCTAGGTGGACCCTATTTTAACCTCCACTGTATTAAATACAGAAATTCCACCATGAACAGCAAACAAATAATTATACTAGATTTCAACTATACAATATTCTAATAATAAGTATAGAAAATATGCAAACTTACATCTATCGTGACTCTCCCGGCGATACTTGAATGGCTGATCTTCGGTGATCCCGGTCCGCGATGTTCGATGTTCTCCGATGGTGAGGTTGACTAGCACACTGGCTGATCCTCGATGATCCTATGGTGGGGGGGGGGGTCCTCTGAAGGTAAGGAGGTGATTCCCAACCACACAGTAACGTCGGCCACGTCAGCAAACAGTAACGCTGGCCATGTCAGTACACAGTAACGCTGGCCACGTAAGTACACAGTAACGTCGACCACGACAGCACACAGAAGGGTTGGCCACGACAGCACACGGCAAGGTCGGCTACAAAAGCACACAGCAAGGTCGGCTACGACAGCACACAGCAAGGTTGGCCACGACAGCACACATCAGGGTCCCCCACGACAGCACACAGCAAGGTTGGCCACGACAACATACAGAAAGGTTGGCCACGACAGCACACAGGAATGTCGGCCACTACAGTACACAGCTTTCACGGCGCGTACACATGGAGGTGGCCACCACGTAATTCACCGACAAATTCTTAACCGGTAACCTAGCTGGATTTAGGAGTGAGTACATTAAGACTCGTTGTAATAACCTGAATCCAGCTAGGTCAGTCAGTTCGGTGACGGAGGTGCCAAATAATGTTACGGGTATCTTCTTGAAATAATACATAATATATTTTATACTTGTAGTAGGTGTAAGACTTTCAGTGAACACTAATAAACGAAGTCGACTCCAGTTGAAGTAACAACAATAATAGTATTTAATTCTTGAACATGAACTGACATATGATGAATTCAGAAGGAGTACAATATAAAACTATCGATATGCATCCATATATCTTGATACCCAAAGCTAGACTCTTCTTACAGTACGCATCCGCATCCTATGATGCCCAGAGCTCCCACTGTCGGTTTTGTATACGTCATTTCTACCAAAATGACGTATACACTAGAACCTACAATAAACTACAACGCAAGATGGCGGAATGACGCCATAGATACTGCGGTGGGCGGAGCCTACTGGATAGCGTCATCAAGCTTCGACAATACTATTTCTCCACAGGGCCCTATCCCAAAAAGCATACGCCGTTCCGGATACATATAATGGAGCCCATCCCCTCTTAGGATCCCATCCCATTAAGCATACGCCGTTCCGGATACATATAATGGAGCCCATCCCCTCTTAGGATCCCATCCCATTAAGCATACGCCGTTCCGGACCCATACTTTAGAGGCCCGGTGTTCAATTAGCATTCATTCTTTTGAGGGGCAACCAAGAAACTCCCATTCGACATGTTTTTTTTTTTTCTATCTTGTATGTGGAAATGATTTAACGGAGAATTTAAAAACAAAAATAAAAATTACACTTCACAAACAAATGTAAATAAAATGAAAGAAAAATAACAAATAATGCACATCAAACACATTTAATATTAGCCGACCTTAAACAAAAAAAAATAAAGTTAGTGAGTAGTAAGCAAAAAAACCACATTAGGCTTTCCACCGCCTCTCCACTTCCATCTGAATGCCAAAAATATTAGCCCAAGATGAAGGTCTGAACAACAGACCTTATTATTATTAATATTATTGTATTAATCTAAAAAAAAAAAACATCATTATGACCAGTGACATGCCTTGTTTAATAAAACAAGAAACGATCTTTCAGTCTGTCACCATTAGACGTACGGTAAGTTGAAAGCTTCAAATAAGGCGTTTAGCACAAAATATATATCATACAGAAAGCGCATCGCCATAAAAACAAACCCTCTAATAAAGTTTTTGAAAAATGCCAACATTTGTTTCATTTTTTTAAAATAGTTTAGCACCCAACTATTGATACACAATAGAATAGTTCACCAATATGGCGGCTTTCCGATTAATCCATTTAAATTGACGATGCGTATTCTGTACACTTTATATTCTGTAGGCTTTTGTTGGTTCGAAAAAAGAATCTATGTTTGAATTTCGTAAAGAAAAAAGATGATGATTTTAGTATTAGTGGTAGGCCTCAGGCACGCCGAGAGGAGGGGGTCAGGGGTGGTCATTGCCAGGGGGCAACCATGTCAATGTTTTCACGTCTCATTGTTTACTGAGGGTACGTCGATGAGAGCTGATAGCAGCCAATCCGAACGAAACTTAAAAATTCAGTCGACTGCTGAGGCTTGTTAGATCTCATAAACCAAACCGAGTGTGCATTGGTGTATAACATTTTTTAGACATTACTTAAAATCCGAGTATGATGTGTGCCATCATAGGATTAGTCATAGAATGAAGATGAAGCGGTACCGGTGGAAAAAAGTTATATAGTTATGAATAGACTTCGATAGAAATATTGTGAAATTCTATTGATAACTCTATGGCTTTTTCCACCGGGATTAGCTCGGGTGAAACTTGTATGACAAGGGGATGACAGTGGAAGCAATATGAGTGGTTCGTACAAATGCGCTCAAGCAATTATACTGAAGAAGAATCCTTTGGCAACGTTCTCATCATATGACTGCCATTGTTTGAACCTGTGTGGCGTGCATTCGGCCGAGTGGTGTGCACAAGTGATAACATTCTTTGCAGTAGTCCATAAATTGTACAATCACTTCAGCAGCAGTCAGCAGAGATGGGAAATTTTTACTAGTGGCATCGGATGCTCTCTTCGCAATCTATCAGAAACGCTCTGGTCATCTCTTGTCGATAGTGTTAAGCATTTCGCAGCGCATTTGCCAGGTATAATGACGGCGCTTACCCAAGTGCAGGAACTGAATTTGACACCAGAGACTCGCTCTAATGTAGCCGGCATGATTTCATACCTGTCTTCGTTCGAATCACTGTGGTTGAAAATTTTAAAAGCTATTAATTTTAGAAATTTACTGCTGCAGGCAAGAGAAGCATGTCGAAGTTGCTAGTATTCGTGACCTCATTGGCGACTTAAAACTGCTTCGATCCAAGTGGTATGAGATATTGTCTGAGAGTAAACTTGTCGTTGAGAGCTGCGGTGTTGAACAGCCCCTGTGTTTGGCAGAGACAAAACGCAAACGAAGACGACACTTGCCAGACAGAACAATTCTCGACGACAATGATGATCAGCACGGTTGTTAGTATCGAAGTCTCGGTATTGAACAATGCAGTATCGGCGATACTTTTTTAGTATTGGTTGCTGTATTGCCGATCCTTTGTGTATCAAGAATTGATTTGTGTATCGCCAATACATTTTAAACGAAAATTTTTCGATACTCGATACCAATACTTTTCTATCGGTATCTTAAGAATGAACTTTAACAAGCTCTAACAAAAAAAAAAGTACTTTGTATGGTAAAATATTAAAAATGAAAAAAAAATATAATTCATAAACCCAATAGAACAAACCCACTATTTGTATGCTTATCAGTTTTGAATAAAAATCAAAATATAACGATTAAAATTCAGAAATTTTTTTTGCCGAAAAACAATATAGATTTTAATACCTTGTTTTAAAAGTAATCTACATATATTCAACCACTACTAGTAATCATAGCCATTGTGGCGTTCAGTTTTAATATATTTATAGCAGGCTCGCCAGGTAATTTAAACTTAATCACCGAATATTCAACTGTAACTCCTGACTGGTATAGATGCTAATGTATAAATAACACAACTCAGAGCTGCGTACACTACAACACTTATTTAATACACTATGATACAACTTTAACAAACACTTGATAGGTTTTTACACGACTAGCTACTTAAGTCTACTCTAAAGATTATCTACAGATTCTTTAAGTCTACTGGACCGACTGCTCTAAGTATGCGGGGTCGACTCCCCACTCTGACTATATATCTTCTGGACCGGCTTTTATAAAGGTCCGTGGTGCGCGGCGTGGGCTAGCATGGAAGGGGTTAAGTTCAACAGTAGCGTTTTACATTCCTCCGCCCTATCATTCGTGGGAGATGTGCGTGTGGCGTGGGCTAGCACTGAAGGGGTTAAGTAAGACACGTTACATTTTACGGTAAATTCTAGACTAACATTTCTGACCATGACCTTGGGTTACATTCCATGGTCAACTGCTGAGTCACTCGCTTGGGCTGTGTGCGGGCAAGCTTAACCTTGCGGTGTGGGAAGGGGCGGGGAAGGTGGAGGGGTGGGGGTAAATTCTATACGTAACAGGTGGAGGGGTGGGGTTAATTTTTAAACGTAACAGCCATCAACCCTACCAAATACTACCAATATTATCACCACCCACCTCCACACAAATACAACCAAGATCGGCGAGTTGAAAGAAAAAATTAATTTTAATTTTCTTTTGAAGTTTTTGATTTGCTCGCCAATGTCTATAAATGTTATTCTTATATTCTTTCATTCATTTATTTTCTGTCTATCAACTATTTGTTTAATGTTTCAATGAACGACAGAAAACTGTCAGTTCAATAAAAACTTGAAAAAACTTGCACCCTTTATATTTTAAATAATAATATTTTTTGTTCTCAAAAGTATTTGGTATTGTATTGGTATCGATTTTGGCTATACATTTTTACTTCAGTATTTGTATTGGTATTGGTGATACTCTTTTCATGAAATATTGGTATTGGTATTGACAATACAATTATTTGTTAACAACCCTGATAATCAGCAGGATCGACACAAATACTTCAAGCGTTCCGTTTTCTACGTCGTGATTGGATTGACGGTGTGATTGCGAACTGAACAACACGATATGAAGCGGCGAAGAAGTTGGACGAATTGTTCGGTGTTCTGTGGAAATATCATGATATGAATACAGAAGGGTTTTGTCCGTGGGGGTTTTGTCCGCTGGGGGTTTTGTCCTACACTCATACAGAAGACGTCCTCATCGCAGTCAAAAACCTGGCGGATAATTTTTTTTTTTTATTTTAGCGCCAATCTGTTGAATGAGTTGGAGCATCTGAATACATTACACCGTTGCAAACCTCGGGCAGAAAAAAATTGTCGCCATTTGACTTGCTGAACCGTTTACAAAAATGTAAATTTGTAATGATGGGAAAAAACATCAAATTTTTAGAGGTTTTTTTTTCACACGCAACAATAATAGCCGACATAGCTGTCTCGTAGCTGACCGGGTTAGATGGGTCAGATCGGGACACATTCCATTTACAGTTCTGATTAATAGTATGATACTGATCAACACACCGTGCTGGTATGAATAAGGCATAAAATATTTCTTGCTGTTAACCTACTAGCACTCAGGTGTGGATGGGTCAATATGTTGACCAACTCTGGTTCCTGTCTTCAGACATTGGGGAAATTTGTTGCCAGCGCCCCTAACCTTACAAAAATATATACATCATGGGTCTAGGACTTATGGTTACTGAGATCTAGGGTGATGACAGACGGACAGACAAAAGCGGTCACAATAGCGCATTTTTCTCGAAAATGCGCTAAAACAAACTTCCAAAAAAAAAAAAGATTCGAAAAAAGTTGCAAAAAAAAAAAATAATAAAGCCGGATTCTTTCATTTCACAGAGAAATGCTATAAATGGAATAAAGATGGCGTGATCGCAGAGGGAATGGATTAAACAAAACAACAACACAGAAGTAACAAGTGGGACGCTCAAAGTTTAAAACCTATTCGTATGCAGGTATTTTGATAGTTCGGTTTCAAAGCTGTTCCACCTTAAAGGAAAAGGATAACTAACCTTAAAAAGTGTAGGCATAAATGTCATCAAAGTAATAACAATGTAAATGTATTCACTACCCTTCCCCCTCCCCCAATCCTCTCTTCTTATTTTCACATTGTGCCCCCCCTCCCCCGTATCAAATTCTATTAAAATACAAGAGGGCTCCGACAAGGTTCTTTTGTGCCCATAATATTTCTGGAAGCATCTGCCCCGAGTCCCTCGAAAGACCTAAGAACAGCACTGGTGGGCTGTTTCTCAACAGGGCTGTAGACTTAGGAGAAAGTGGTAGGGTTACAATTGGAGTCTGTGTGGATCCTCAGAAGCTTTTATTTATCAAAACAATGTTGAGCTCGGCCAGGGGTCGGCAACCTTTTGAGAGGGAAGAGCCAAAAGTGATAATTTGCAATTTGCTCAGTTTTTAAAGAGCCACTAAAATTATTGTTTCAATATTATGGTATTTTATTAGGATTAGGTATATAAAATAATATAATAATTATTATTTGCATTATTGGAAGGCCACAAGTTAACATCGAAAGAGACGCAACTAGACATAGAAAGAGCCGCATGCGGCTCGCGAGCCGTAGGTTGCCGACCCTGAGCTAGGCTATTAATATATTGGGATATTCTTTCAACTATGTTTTAAATAATTCTTCTCGCAGGTAATACGATGATGTTGTCTTTCACCTTAGCAAATTGTTGCCGGCACATTTACGTCATACGGCCTTGATATTTTGGTGGGGCCACACCCCGACCTTCAACTGTGCCACCTGAGAAATGTAACGCTTACAAATATCACGCAAGCGGAGCTTTGGAATTCGTTGCACATTCCAACGTAGTTCAAGATAAAAAATATTTTGTATAATTTAATGTTAATTATTAAAAAGCTAAAATCATTGATATAAGAAACCGGCTAGTGGCCAGGATTTTTGAGTGTCACTTGACAAGCCAAAAGAAAAGCCTGCCATGAACATTTAATTTGTTCAGTTTTTTAATTGTTCTTCACGGTTTGCAGCTAACTCAGATTCCTACTGAATTCTGTTTTATAAAAATGAGATAAAAAGAACAAGCCTTATTTTGTTTCAAGATTAAGAAGAATATCTAAGCTTTATATCTAGATTTAGCTGATATTGTGAGAGAGAATATTTCGCATTTTGTACTATATATATATATATATACTAGGGCTGCTGATTAAACTGCGTTAATTTGCGATTAACGCGTCAAAAAACTTTTGCGATTAAAATTTTTAACGCAACACCTAAATGCGTTAATTTGACCAAAAATACTGAATGTTCAAGAAATCGATAACAGTATTTCACTCAACAAATTTGAAGTTTATAGCTTTGTTCACTTATTAAGTAGATCTACCACCCCACCCTGTCGCAATCCGCACACACACACTCACCCCCAGGTATGTCGACAAAATCCCCACTTGTAATATAAATGAAGATGCATTTGTTTTATAGCCCTACGACAAGTAAACTTCCTGCTCTATTCCCGGTCGATGTAAAAAGAGAAAAATTTCATTCACTAGTTTACATTATATACTGTAGTGTATTGTTGAAGCCAACTTGAAGGTAAAAAAAAAATAAGTGTATCATGAGCCAGGTTATAATTAGATCAAAATAACGAGATTCTAGAAATTTTGAATCATCATTTTTTGCGCAAATTTTTTTATCGCTTTAATAGTTTCATATACATGACACCTGTCAATCAAGGCCTAGACTGTACACGAGACAGTGGTTGTATTTTTCAGAATTATTGTGACACTGAGCTAAATTTAATATTTTATATAGGGCTGTTTTTTAACTGCAATTAAAGCGTAATTAATGCGTTAAAAATATGCGACTACATTTTTAACGCAAACATCAAAATGCGTTAAATTTTAGCCAAATGTTGTCATTTCAGTAATCAGTAATTAACCCTATTCTATAACTATAACCAGATCAGACAAGATTTTAAAAAAAAGCAAAAAAAAAAATACCCCGAACACAGAAACTGTCATGTTGACATAAAATCATAGCAGCCACATGGCCTTGAAACAATAGGAGTGTCATTTCTTAATTTTCTAATTATGACCCTCAATGATACCATTAGTCAACATCTGCAGTAGCTTGCTCCTAGTTTGATTGACAGGTGCCATGATTTGGAAAAATGGGACAGAGGGGGTACGGTGGTTGGGTAAGCTATAAGTAACGTCATCTTTGTGGGGAGAGAAGCTGCTAAGTGTGTCAAAAATCTAACAGGATGGGAAAGGTGGGAATACAAAAAAAAACGCGTTAATAATAAGTGAGCAAGTACTTTCTGGCTATACTATTATTTTATGAAGGAAAAGCACATATGAGTAAGAAATGACGTGTGTATTTTGTTTTGGGATGGGAAGTGAAGGGGTAAGTACGGTAGTGGAGGGTTGGGTAAACAAGACATACGTGGGGGCAAAGTGTAGCAAAATATGACAGTGATAGAGGGGAGAGGGGTTGAAATACGTCATTATCTTGGAACCTATGGTTCGAGAAAAACACTTGTTTGGCATTGTTGTTGATTAAAAAAAAAACTCGCATCACTTGACGTGATGGATACATGTCAAAAAATTGGTCCCAATAACTAACTCAACAGACACATGTGCTAATGCTTAATGAATCTGTTACAATTAATTATACCTCTTTCGTAAAATAATCTGACTTGTTTATTATACCAATTTTATGCTATGATATTATGACTTACTAGTCTGAATACAAACAAAATGTATTATATTGTGTAGATTAAAAATTGCGTTAATTTGCGATTAAAAATTTTAATCATGCGTTAATTTCGATCAATTTTTTAAATCGAACAACAGCTCTAATATATACATATATATGCTTAACAGGCTATTAACAGCGAATGTTGAGCTTTTTATCAGTCACTATACAGTATTTATGGCTTAGCAGTTAATTATATATTTTTTTTTAAATCAATGACTTGTTTATTTATGACGCGCTGAAGGTACATTATAAAAACTCTCTGTTGAGGGCCCCAGAGTATAAAACTCTTTACTAAGGGATCCCCAAGCATCTATACAACTCTCTCCTAGGGTATTCAAGTATTTATACAACTCTTTGCCTAGGGCCCCAGAGTATCTGTAAAACTCTTTGCTTAGGGCCCCCGAGTGTCTTAAAACTCTCTGCTGAGATGTGATATGCATTCAAAATGTGTGGGGACCCTTTATCTGTAGTGCTTTCTTAGTTGGCCTATCCATGAGTAAGACAGTTGTTGTAAACTTTGATGTTTGTTGGAGTCAGTGGGGCTAAATAAAATTGACCCCCGCTAAACTGTGTAAGCGAATGAGGACTTAAATAGTGGGGGTGAAGTTCCGTGGTACCTGTGGCCTCACGTGCAACCTGGGGCCCTCCTTAAAATATAACAAAGGGTATCTAGAGTTATATTACACCCCCCCCTCGAGAGACATATTGTGATGCCCATGCGTGGTATTTTACCGGTTCATACATAAATTAAAAAAAAAAAATAAGCAACTTGGTGCAACGGTTGCTGAATAATCTGAAAATAATTTTGTACCAACTGTTCTTAGTTTAGATATCAAGTTTAAATTGCAGTAAATGATTCCTGAAAATTAAAGTGCATCCATTGTACCTATTATGTAGGCTCTGACCTTTGACATCTATTTAACTTCATTTTATTTAAGTACTAGTGTATGCTAAAAAAAAAAGTTTGATACACATTTTATAGTTTAGGTCAGTGGCTCTTGTAATAAAATTGAATAATTTTCTTTGTGGGTTGCAAATCTCAAAAGTTTGAGAACCGTTGTTCTAGGTATATAATTCTAATTATATGTGAAATGTATTTTTTTTTAACCTGTACCTTTATATGGAAAAAAAAAAAGGATTTGAATGAACATTGTAAATACCAAATGAAAAAAATATATTGATGTTACTCGTTTTTATTTGTGATCAGTATATATATATATATATGTATTGACTTATTGTAATGTAAACACAAGACTAACATTTCTTCCAATAGAAGAGTTATTTAATATGTGTCTTACACAACTTTAAAGTATTTAAATAATGTTTGTATAACACTATGATTTAAATAACATTTTACACTTTTTTTTTTTTAGGTGATTTTGTCAAATTTTTAATGATAATTTACAAGAGTTTTTCATTAAATCTCTCCTGCTGTGTCTGTGGTGAAGGCGTTGGAGGGTCTAGCCTGGATATTAAAATATCAGACTGGATATCAGTCTCAGCTCGCAGATAAACAAAAAATTTTTTAAGATGTATGTTAAACGGATTATTAGGCTTCTGGACATGAATGCTACGAAAGATCTTCCCTCTGCCAGCAACATGATGATCTTTTTGTCTTAAATTTAAAATTCTTTCCTTTGATTTTAAGCAGTTATAAATTAATTTGAGTACAGTCAGGAATATTTATTTGTTTCAGGGCCTCAAAGTTTTTTTGTATCATTCTTGAATGCAGCCCATTGCAAAACAAGTAATTATAACATTGCAGGTTTAAAAAAACAAAAAAACAAATAATATTGTTGATTTAGTTCCATTAAAATCATATCACAAAATAAAAGCCAAATATTTTATATATAGTTTAATTTTTTTATATTTTTGAATGTATCCTTTATAAAAAATAAATAAATAAAAAAAACCTTGGATGGGACGGATTTTTCAAAATACATTGCGTCAAGATATGTAAATATAAAAACATGACTCGTCTGTTAACAGCCTTTAAATTGATCAAAATAGTCCTCAAAAATATCACAATAAACATGTTTATCACAGATAAGGCTTAAAGTAAAAGTCAACTTACAATAAATTAAAAGAAACAAATAATAATTGGGTAAATAGTGTAAAATTTCTAGAATTTTTTTTTTTGTTGATTAAAAAAAAATAGTTTGACTGAGAGGAGATTAGATCTTATTTTTAAACC
Source organism: Bulinus truncatus (assembly GCA_021962125.1). Classification (NCBI taxonomy): domain Eukaryota; kingdom Metazoa; phylum Mollusca; class Gastropoda; family Planorbidae; genus Bulinus; species Bulinus truncatus. The sequence goes on along the minus strand of JAGDYQ010000381.1, from coordinate 141,754 downwards.
TAGTGATTTTTAAATTGTATTCATTATACACAGAGCCTAACAGACTTTATTAAATATGATTTTTTTTCCAGTTTGTGATTTTAAACAAGGTCAAGGATGAGTAAGTCTCCAGTGCAACATCATTTCAGATACATGGCTCTAGCCATTCTGGTATCAGTTGCACTCGATTCTTTTATCAATACTTTGTTATAGGAATGTCCTACCTTGTTTAAAATCAGGTAACTTGAACAGAAAGTAAAGGATACAAATTATGAGTTGTAATATTCTGTGTTTTTTTGCATAGAGATTTAAAAAAAAAAAGAAAGAATGGGTGCTTGAAATAAAATAGAAAATAAAAAATAATTTGTTGTTACAATTGACAACTCACAAATTGTGTCGAGTCATAAAAGGATTAAAACAGCAAACTTCATATACATCATAAAACATTTCATAACATGTAAAAAAAAAGGTGTATTTTATCGATTATTAAAACAAATAATTATGAAATAACAGGAAGTTTTTAACATTATTTCTACCTATAGGCTTTTAAAGTAGACTATTTATTTCACAGCAAAATCTTTTGACAAACAACAATTTAAAAACTTTAAAAAAGAAAAGATAAAAAAAAAACTTTACAAAAATTAATTCCTTTACATAAAACTGATGTACAGTGACATGAAAAATTTCATTAAATTAATACTGAATTTATCCAGTGGAGTTTTAAAAAAACAAAACAAGAATTATGGGAAGAGACTCTGTTTGTCATCCTTCTTCCCCCCTTGTTGGGCATCGGTGGCTGCAGGTGCTACTGCGAAGTAAGACTGGCTGGTCCTGGATGGAGGACGGTCACCATCTTGGTAGTGTCCTTCTCTGCTAGAAACTCTGTGGAGTGGAGAGCAAAATTAATTAGGATCAGGTCGTACCTTCTTAACAATTCAAAAATAGAGAAATCCAACAAGTGTACCCATATAAGACAATGTTTAAATAAGATGTTTAGTTTTGTTATTTTTATTTCTCACCTTCTCTGTTTGGTATATTTCTTCTTATACCAAATAATAAGAATGATGGCCACAACAAGAGCAGCAAAAAGTGGAAGTCCGACAGACAATCCCACAATTAGTGGGACATCATCACCTTTAATGGGGACACAATACAATTAAATTATTTCAGAACTAATGAGAACAGGTCATGCAAGAAAAATTTGACTGTAATATTTCGGTTTTTAATAAACCCCATATCCATTTTATATGAACTGTTTCAACCTTTTTGCATCATAAATAATTTCCATAAACATCTTAAAAAACACTAGGTAAAAGTATAGAAATCTAAACGCATATAGTTTATACATAGATCAAAAAACAGGTAAGACATACTGCTATATAATTAGGTGATTTCGAGTTTAAGTTTATATATGAAATCAACAAGAGCGTAAGTAAATTAATTTTTTTTTATGAAGTTCTGCAGGAGACCATAGATTTTAAGTGGACTTGAATACTACACAGATTTTATTCAAAAATATAGAAATGTCCAACAAATATTACTAACTGATTTGTTTAAATAAATTCATCTTTTGATTAAACATGTTTTTTGATATCACTTATAATACTTTTCATAAAGGTGTTTATAAATTGACTTACTTTTACTACTTGAATCTACCGTTGATCTAAAAATAAATAAAATATTGAAAAATTATGATGATTTTAAAATAAAAGAAAACAAAGTAACTGAGTACAGTAATCGAAAACTTTTAACCCATTTACCTATAGGCAGAAACTATGTTTTCTATTATTTTTCTTATCTACTTTATTATATAATTGTATTTATATCTAGAGAGCTCAAATTATCCCAAGAGAGTATCTTTGTAGGCTCTTTAAGTATATATTAAAAACACTGGTACATGTACAAGATGAAAACAGTATCTTAAATTTTTTTTTTAGAAATTTAATCCACACTTACACACAGACAGCTTTGCCGGTGGAGTCAATAATACACTTTTCATTACTGGCACATGGAAGCGATGCATTGAGAATTATACATTTGTCTGTGTTTCGGTCAACTAGAGGTTGAAATAAATTTATTAAAAAAAAATTAATTGATTTATTTATGATAAATACTAACAATTCAGTGATTATTTAGTGTTTTATAATTTTATAACTACTACATGGAAGGGGGAGTGGCGTAAAGACCCACCCCCCACAAACTGGTCAGGGGTGTTCTCTGCTTTGAAATTATTGATGTGTTGCAAAAAAAAATAAAATGAACTATGAACTGATCTTAACCAAATCTAAATACACAACTGATCAATTTCTTCTAGCAACTTAGTAAATAATTTAGTAACAAAAAATCAGATAGGTTGTCATTACATAAGTTATATATTTAATGAAAATAGTTTTATGATTGAAATAAAAAAAAATGAATAATGGAAGCTAACCATCTTAAAAATCTGAAGCCACAAGATTTAGTTGAAAAAACATGGAAGACAACCACTGAAAAAGCCCTATAAACTTGAGGGAATGAAAGTGTAAAATATTACTTGTACCTTTATTTTGTATAAGCCAGTGGATATGAGTTTTATATTTTAGAGGAAATGTGTTTTAATTAGGCACTTGGAAGTCTTCTAAGATTCCATGAGGATGCCAGGATTTAAATGTGTTCAACATCGAATCACAAAGATATAAACAAGCTAGAGTGATGGACATTTTCAACTGATATGTATAATTATGAGCCAATTCATTACAAAATAATCAGGAAAAGATTTTGTGTAAGGTAGTCAAAATGGTTGATAAAATGATAGAGCAGCTGGTGAACCATTGAGAGTCTAGAATGAACACAGCTGTGTGGAGTAAAGTAATTAAGTAGCATGACACTATCCCAGATAAAATTAGCTTAAGTTTACATGACACTAGCCCAGATAAAATTAGTGTAAGTTTACATGACACTAGCTCATATAAAATTAGTGTAAGTTTACATGACACTAGCCCAGATAAAATTAGTGTAAGTTTACATGACACTAGCCCAGATAAAATTAGTGTAAGTTTACATGACACTAGCCCAGATAAAATTAGTGTAAGTTTACATGACACTAGCCCATATAAAATTATTGTAAGTTTACATGACACTAGCCCAGATAAAATTAGCTTAAGTTTACATGACACTAGCCCAGATAAAATTAGTGTAAGTTTACATGACACTAGCCCATATAAAATTAGTGTAAGTTTACATGACACTAGCCCAGATAAAATTAGTGTAAGTTTACATGACACTAGCCCATATAAAATTATTGTAAGTTTACATGACACTAGCCCAGATAAAATTAGCTTAAGTTTACATGACACTAGCCCAGATAAAATTAGTGTAAGTTTACATGACACTAGCCCATATAAAATTAGTGTAAGTTTACATGACACTAGCCCATATAAAATTAGTGTAAGTTTACACTTATCATAAATTGAATGTTACTGGCAGTCATTCAAATCAAGAATCCTTTGAGGTTTAAGTCAATCTTTCCCAATTGGAATAAAATAAAATGGATGAATCCATTTTTGGGTCCAACAAACTAGATTTTCAAACTGATTTTTACTTAAGTACATAAAATTTTTAAAACAAGAATATTTGAATGGTGATTACATTTGACAGTTCTAAGAAGGGCAGAAAAACAGAAAGCATACAATTAGCATTGAAAAAAAAACTCAGTAAAAAAAATTGCACTACAGCTTCCAACCGGGATAAAGCTTATTGGAGGCTTAAGAACTGGGATGAGGGAAAATATAAAAAAATATGTACTTAATGTTTGAGATGCTATGCAAAAGTTGGGTGCCAACTTGAAATTTTGTTAATGTAAATAAAGTTGACACTTTTGAGGCACCGGCATTTTGGTGGTATAAAATTTTAAGTACTACACATACAACGCACAAACACACATAAATGTATACAAACCTGTGATGCCGTTGATAGTGACCACTGCAATGTAAGACTCATTACCCAGGGTAAAGTTGTTAGCCAAAATATCAACAACAACATTGGTGACATATGTATTGGAGTTTGGATTGGCTGCAGAGTCCACTATGATAATGAAGTCAATGATCAAGCTGCCACTCCTGCAGATGAAGAAAATTCAAAGAAAACATTTCAGAAGATTTCTGTGAAAAAATATTTTTTCTTCTTCTAAATCTAAGAAAAGTTTTAATGAAGTTGGGAGTGTCAGGTGAACAGTTCACAGACCCTCCATCCATAAATTTGTGAGGTTGTGATTAAAAGTTTAAACAATTTGGATTAATTTTTGTTTTAACTTTTAATTAATTTGTCTTAATAAAAAAATTTAAATTTTAGGTTTGTTTTTTTTCTTTGATAGCCTATAAATCTGACATGTTGAGAATGACATTAACAAATAAGTATAAACAAACCTCAGATTTGTCACTTGAACTTTCACATCTCCCTTGAGTTCTTTTTTAAACCTTGTGGTCAACTATTGATACATTAAGAAATACATCATTTAAAAAAAAAACACTTAAGACTTTCTGACAATAGCACCACTTATATGAATGTTTTTACTCTCTCTACCAGATTAAAAATCATCATAGCATAAACAAAAACTCACTTCACTTTCAATCTGATTTTTCAAATTGATATAATGGGGGTGTGTTTTTTCTTCCAAGAATAAATTGTCAACATTTTTTTCAATCCTAAAGGTCATTTTATATTCATCAGTTTCTGGGAAATAAATAATATTTAGGAATTAGTTGACATCTTGAGTGTTTATTACAAATTATGTAAATGTTTTAATCAACACATATACACTATTAAATATGTGCTGTATTTATAAAATGAGAATAACTAGTGGAGTTAAAAAAAGAAAGGTAGAACTTACTGTAACATTGATTAGTATAATTGGTCTTAACTTGGTAGCCATCTTTACAAGAACAAGTGTAGCCGCCAAGGTTGTTGGTACAAGTTTGTTCACATGGAGAAGGAGAATTTGTACACTCATCCACATCTGTACATGTACAATGATTTATTTCAGATGAAAAAAACAAACAGGCAATTGGAAGCTAAGGTTTTAGTTATCGATTCAAATTATAGATAATTTTATTTAACAAGTAGGATTTATAGTAATATAAGAAAAAAACTTAAGGTTAATATCATATTTATTCTTTATATATGCCAAATTCGGCATACCACTCATTTATGATAATATTAATGAGCATTGCTAATTATTTTTATTTATCGATAACATGATATTTAAATATTTAATTATCAATAGACATCCTCTTGATTAATTCAGGCAACCTATTTTCTTTTGAATTTATCTAGAGCACACATGTAAAATTTAATAAATGATGTATGTTGAGTATGGCAATGTTAGCTTTAGAGGCGTTACTACAATGCACTCAAGCGAGGCTCTGAATGAGTGGATTAAAAAATAGACTATCTTTTTACTTCTAAGAATTAATTTATTTAGTCAAACATTACATTCAAATTAATAAAGATACTTATAATCAATTAAATTAAATACTAACAGATGTTTTATCTATGTTTAGATTCAAATTATTCTTAAAATTTACACATTCAGATTTATCACAGTATGAAAATGTTACAAACTAAATCTCTGAGATACTTTTTGTAATATGTGTTTAATAAGACATATCATAATATAGAGAAATTACAGACCTTTCACTATATGATGTGTTTTAAGCCAGACTAGCCAAAACAATATATCGTGTCAAATAATTTCAAGTTAATATATGTTCGCCTGAGTCAGTAATTATTGTTTTGTTGGTTAAAGTTTACCATTTGTAACAATAGCTTTAGATAGATTCATACAATTTTAGAACCACTGGTTCAGTTGGTTAGTCAACATTGAAAAACTCATGGGCCCAGGATACAGTCACATGTTTTGATAACTAGAATTCCAGCGGTTGATCTTTGTTTAGGGTAAAATTGGTTGTCACCACAGGTTATGACCCCCCAGAGATAGGTGACGATAGATGTAATTAGGCAGACAAAGGAATACTAGCCCATAGTGAGTTTTTAGCCGCACCAATCCCTAGGCTGGAATAAGATTCATTAATATGTAGATGAGTTAGAAGGGGTGTTAGGAAACCAATCAAAAGTTCTGGGCGTTTGGGGCACGTGATAATTCACCATCACATAAATAGGTGATATAGCTGAAATTTCGTCAGACGGACGAAGACATCGAGACCTACGAGAGACATCGAGAGACTGACAGTTTGACAGACCGACGATAGAGACATCAGGACACCAGTTGTAGAGATAGTTAGAGGAGAAGTTAGTGGAGAAATAGTAGAGGCACAAGCTATTGCGTTTTACAGTACACAGTCAAAGTCTATTTTATTGAAGTATCTCTGAATAATTCTTTCGGGAACTCAGGATACTAAGTGTCAAAGTATTGCCAGGGAATTCCTTCAGGAAACTGGAATACTACGTGTTATATTGTGTACGAAGCATTTGTGAATACTGCTGCACATAAGTTCATACTACATATGTTTTCTTATTGTTGAATAAATATAATTGAATCGTGGAACTTTGCCTCATTGATTGGTGTGATGTTTGAGAGTGCAACGAGACTGAACGCTACTTAAGATTATAAACCAGTTATGATATCGGCAGCTACATAAAACCAGTATAAGTATCTGAAGCAGCAGTGAGGAACACACAGTGTTACCTTGGAGAAGCATTACATCAACAAGTACATAACATTATATACAAAAATATAGTGTTACACCATTCAATAATAGAGAGTTAACTGTTTAAGGATTAATTCAGGCAAGAGCAATAATCGCTTGTCAATTTTTAATACAAGGCAGCATGTGGCAGTTGGACAAGCTAGAGACCTAGCTGTTGGTCTATTTCAGTTACATTAAATTACAATGGGTAAACTAAGAAAGGAAAGTCTAAATAAATTATGGTAATGCTACCTAGGGTTGACAATTCGCTCTCCAATCGTCCATCGAGGGGTTGAATAATAGAGGGAATATATTATTATATGTTCATTATAGAAGCCGATGTTTTTAATTAAAAGACTTGAAAATAAAGATATTATCATAAAAAAGTATAGGAGTTAAGATTATGTTATTTTTTGCCAAGATATAATGAATGTGCAAATTTATAATTCATAAGATGTATCACACATTATGAACATATTTTTCTGTCTTACAAAGTCTTTGAGAAATCGTTTTTTAAGTTATATTTAATAGTACTTATCAGAACAAGCAGAAATTAAAAAAACATATACAATTTGTAGACAATATACATGTTCTCTTGACTCAGCGGTTATTGTTGAATTAACTAAGTTTACCCTAATGTAACTGGGGTAAACTATGCAAGGAGCAGCCTATTTAAGGTAAAGGTCACAATGCTACTCTGGCAAAAATTAAAGGGGTAATAAATTTGTATTCAATATGCACATTACTCATGGATATAAATAGTATGCCTATTCATAACTATTTAGTAGTAAATTGCAGGGGAGGCCCAATGCAGCAAAGAGTGACTTGTGTGGCTCTCAATCAATCTTTTCTCTCTATATTTTACTACCCTTATACACAAACTTTTGTTGAATATTTTTTACAATATAAAAAACCCAGAGTACAGCTCTCACCAGACTCCCCTGTTATTGTATAATCATTTTTATAAACATCATCTGGCTCTCTTTGAGCAGGAAATTTAAAAAAACTGTTATTTCTATTTAAAAAACAACAAAACAAACAGCATTTTTTTTTCATTAAATAAAGTAGTTTTATACCTAAACAGGTGTGATTATCAGATTTCAGCCTGTAGCCTGGATTACAAGAACATATGTAGCTACCCAGTGTGTTGTTACAATTCTGAGTGCATTCATTGGTGGAAGCTGCAGCACATTCATCCAAATCTAAAAATATAATATAAAGATGTAGCATTTTCAAATGCTTCAAATTTTTATATCCTTTACAACTTTGTCATGCTGTTTGGAAGTTCAGTAAACAGCTGGAAGAAAAAGTTTAATTTTTCTTTCCCCTTTTTATTAGCTTATTATTTAAAATCTTTCAAAGTTACAGATTTAAATGACATATATATATATTTAACGTACATAAAAAAAAAATTGATAAATCAACTTAAATGCATTATAAAATCACCATATATATCAAACACCTGAAGCATATATCATAAGATCAGTCAAGACTAATGAATGTTTATTCCATTGAATGCAATTAATAAAACGGAAACAAGGAAAATATTAGGGATGTGACGAAGTTCGAATTCGACGTTTTTTGAGCAAATTCAAATCCGACGGATTTATAAATAAAAATCCGATCGGATTCGAATTTGAAAAATGCAGTGGCTAGAGTTCGTCTAGACGGACAACTTATTATTTTTTTCGGGTCCGTCTATAGATGTGCGCATGCGCGCTAATTGAGATTAAGAGTAAAGATGTCCGCATGCACGGCAATTATTCTTTATTACTTTTTTCGGGTCTGTCCAAGCCTAATAAAGTCGGAGGAAAACAATTTCATTCAAACTACAAAAATTAACGAATAAAACAAAAAATTATGCGCTAAACTAGCATCTATCGCACGCCTCCCCTTTCCCAGAAACCATATAAAATACACGTTTTTTTTTCTTATACTTATATTAAATACCAACGCAGTCTTGGGGGAAAAAGACAGTGACAAATTCCTTATTTCTTTGGTGACATTTTTTAAACAAATAAACACTGTATAGTTTTTTTTTCACTATTAATAAAGATTATAAAGAATTATACATGTCTTTTTTATTTGTTTAAAAAACTTTTAAAAAGTTGATGACGTCATTTGCTGTTAATAATCGGAGAAGTATGTTTCTATTTTAAACAGAATGAATGAGAACTCTAATTATTTAAAGTTATTATCGGTGCGTTATTGGAAAAAAATTAACTAATATAATTATAGGATTTTCGCGGGAAATGCAGTTAAGATAAAATAAGGTAGTAAATTACATTAAAAGATTTATGATGTTGTTTAAAGTCGGTGATCGTTTAAAGAGTTGGAAGTTAATCTCGATAAAAAATAATATGAAGTCCGTCTAGATGAAACTCTAGCCACTGCATTTGAAAAATTACCGTTTTCAGATCAAACATGGCCATAGAAATCGTAACTAAAATTAAAAAACCTAGAGACTTTCAAAAACTTTATATAAAGAAAACAGATAAAACTAAACTCCTGGACCCTTACTCAGCTGTCCATAGATTAGATGTCATATTTGGTCATAAACGTATTTTAGAACACCCCCCCCCCCATTCGCCAAATCTGCGTCCGCATTCGAATCCGACGGATTTATATTTGCCAAATCCGACGTATGCGGATTTTCGTCAGCTCCTTCACATCCCTAGAAAAGATGTACATCTATCTTCTCAGTTTGTAATTTAATATCAAATTTCCACCCAATTATCCACTCGTATCACAAATAATGAAGCATTCCAAAGAAATAAAACCAAAGTCTTTCACCACACAATCATCACAAAGAACAACCAGTTGTAATCTTTAAATTCTGTCTATTTAAACGAACAACTTAAAAAAAAAAGATAAAACACACTCACCAGTACAATTGCCAATGTCAAGTTGCAGATAGCCTTTAGCACAGTCACATTTATAGCTTCCAGGAGTGTCAAGGCAGACCTTGATGTAAAAAAAAAAAAGAAGAAATGTTGACTAGCAGTTGATGCCACTTAACTACCTGTCGATGGTTTAAGAAATTATACAAATATATAGATGAAATCTATTTCCATTAAGTCAAATCAAAGGGAGCAATTTTTAACAGAATTAACACAACTTTTAAATGTAGATGTAAAAATAATTTATATTTAATCTATAGATAAGTGAAGGGGTTTGGATAGTTATTTTTTTTTACTTTAAATGCAAGACTAATAATACTTTGCAATAGTGATGGCAACGATTCATTGTAATCGAGAATCAAAAGAATCTGTACTTTTTGGTGGATTCAGAAAAATGAATTTCAGATTTTTTTTGTATTCCAAATATAATGCCAGACTTCGTTTGTATAGTGGGTGGTACACGTTTAATGTCATCTGGTGAAATGTTTGAGATACCTTTGCACATTGTGCTTTAACATCATTACATCATTTAGTTTAATATGAGGCCAATACTTTTATTGACATACATGTCATTATGACATGAAATAACATCAGTGCACAGCATGACACCAAAGCGCACAAGATGGATTCATCAACTGACATAAGCACTTCAAGAGAGGCAGCAACATCCCTACAGTGTCTGGAGATCAGCATTACCATTTTAAAGCAAAAAGACATAGTATAATAACGTCATTTTTTTGCATGGTGTTATCCATATGACATTATTTTTTATAAAGTTAGTGAAATGTGTGATTTCACATGTGCACAAGGTGATGTACTTGCATAATAAGACTATATCTCCTTTGAATAGACATGTGTAATTGTCAGTATGTCTGCCTCTCATATCAACAGATGTTTGTGTTAGTCAGTATCTTCTGTCAGCAGAAGTTTCCTGTCAAATGTATTACATTTCAATGAGTCTTTCTGCATCTTCTGTATGTGTGTGTGTGTGTGTGTGTGTGTCACTATGTATGTATCACCTGTAAATAGATGTGTTCTCCTGTTAAAAAATAAGTCTATGTGTAAGTGAGTCTATGTATGTACTTCTTGTCAAAAGGTGTATGTGTCAGTGAGATTTGATGTACAGTGAAATGTCATTGTTTTTACAAAAGTCAGTGTAACGAAATATTCAGTTCAGCGAAATTTTTTTTGCCCCTTCCCCTTCGCTTAAATAACATCTGTTAAAAAGTGTCCTTGTAACGTATTTCTTATATTCAGTATTGCGAAAAAAATAGCCGTTTTGCAGATATTTAATTTTATCCCATTACCAAAAAAAAAATTAATTCGGCAAATTTTTAAAATTTCAAGTCAACTTGAGCTCAAGGACAACCACAGTTACTAACAAGATAATGGGAGGGGGGAGTGTGAGAGGAGTAAGATGTTATGGTAACCTTTAACCTCTACCAATGATGATAGTAAAAATTAATTCCACTACATGTGTTACTGAGTCTAGTGTCTGTCATAGTCTTGGGACAGCAAGAAGTGAGGGGAATGGGGGGGGGGACACAATAATGTAACAACAAACAGGGAAGGGATGAGAGGAGAGTTTTGGCTAGGTGGTAAAGGGGAGAGGAAGAGAGCTAAGGCTCATGAGACAACCGTGTGTGTGTGTGTGTGTGTGTGTGTGTGTGTGTAAGGGGGCGGATAGAGGAAGGTGACATCACACACGGCAGGATTAAAAAAATCAATAAACCAGTGTTAGGTTTGTGTTGGGGAAGGGTGTGTTAAGGAGAAAGAAGCCAGACACCTATAAGTATAGCTTTTTGGGAGGTGTAAGAAAGACAAAATGGATTTAGTGTGTGTGGCGGATATAAGCAAGTAATTCAGTGTAGCATTTCCCAACTAGCCACCCAAGCAATGCTCTTTTGAACATCTTATTGTTTTGGTTGGGGGGTACATGTATTTAATTTATAATACTTGTACCATAAATATAGAATAAATTAGTGATTTATATGACCTTTTTGTGACATTTAACTACACTCTTTTCTAATTGTAAAAAAAACTTAATCCAGTTAAAATTTTCGTTATTTCATTGTTTAATAAATGAGACAATTTAAGTAAGATATTTCTTACAAATTAAGGGAAGTAAGTCCTGTTGAATAACTGTTGAAAAAAATAAATGAGTTACACCCCTTAGTTTAAAGATCGGCAATAAACGAAAATTGAAAGCTAAATTTGTACCTAAACTAGTAAGAAATAAACGGAGAGAAAATTAAAAATATTTTTAGCTTGCCATCTTTCAAAACAATAGTAAACTAGCACAATATATTTGCATCGATACCTAAATGAACTAAATCCACATGCTGTGACATACTAAGAACAGAAAATGTCATCGTAGAACTCGAAATTTGAGTTCCCGTCAAAATTGTTATAGCGACATTTCACTGTAATTCCGTTGTATATGTGCAGGTGAGTAACTCTTGACAATAGACATGTCTATGTGTCAGCAAATCTGTGCATATCTTTTGTCAATAAAATTTGTTTTCTTGGCTACTATTGTAATAAAACTATGATGTCAGGAAATAGAATTGAGAATCTCTATTTATATTTGAGATAAGAATCATATCTGCATGGTTTAAAAATTCTGGTGTTGTCACATCACAACTTTTTCCACTCTGATAAATAAATAAATAAGTAAAGCTTACCCAGAGTGGATTAGCAAGCTTTGTGCAATTGTTGTCAGCTGCTTGGCACTCATTAATGTTCGTGTCACAATATGTTCCACCCCAGCCAGGGTCACAGTTACAAGTTCCTGATGCAGCAACACATTTACTGTGAGAAGTGTCACATTTACATTGATTGATACAGTTGTCTCCATACCATCCAGAAGAGCATGCTTGATGAAGAAAAAAAAATTTGTGTATCATCAATATAAAAAAAACAAAATCAATTCAGATGAAACCCCCCCCCCCTGCTCCCCCCAATAATAGCATGTTTATTAAAATTTGCGTTCAATGATACAAGGTAATATCAATTCTACCTGTACACGTTTCATTGACTTTATAAAAGCCAGCAACACATTTACAGACATATTTTCCAGGAATGTTTTCACACTGTGAATGCTCTGTACAATTGTAGGTACTAAAACTTGCACATTCATCTATGTCAGTAGCACAATCTTTGTCGTCATATCCTGATTTGCAAGTGCAATGCCCATCGGTCTGAAAAAATAGAAAATATTTGATTACATTTATGCTGAACAAAGATTATAATGACACAATTGAAAATAAACTTTTTTTTTTTTTTGTATGTAAGATACTGAAACAGATTTATTTATGCAAGTATCAATCTTTATAGTCCAAAGAAATCATAAAAAAACAAACTTGTAATAATTATAGATTTAATGTATTTGTATGTAACTGGCATTAATTAATTAAAGTATGATGCTGACCTATATATTTTGTTCCATTATAGTACATGTATCAAGTCAGAAAGAAAGTATGGAGTGGTTCTAAAATTTTTAAAGATTTCTAGCTTGGTAATTTTAATACAATCTTTGCATGGCTTGTGGGCCTTTCATAAAACAAATGTTAACTTGGTTTCCACCCCAAATTATAAAAAATGTTCAGTGAGTGCCCCATAGTAATTTCTTGAAAATCCAAACAATGATCAGCGGTTTTAAACTTTTTGTGGTGGAACACTTAAAACACAACACTTTGACATTTACAATACATCTACTTTGAATCAAACATTTTTTCTATGAATATCTCATGTATTAAAGAAACAAACTACCACATGTTGTGGCTGGCCACCCTAGTTCTTCTGAAACAATGTTTTTATTATACATGTATTTGTCATTTGTTTCTTTAATGAAACACATAAAGTGGCCTCATAAAACACCTGGGTTACATGGACTTTGAATTGAGACCAACTGCCTACAGGACTAGAGTTTCAAAATTTAGAGCCACTGAGGTAAAATGGTTTAACTATCTTAAAATGGAAAAATAGTCAAACTTCCATCTATGGTTTAACTATCTTAAAATGGAAAAATAGTCAAACTTCCATCTATGGTTTAACTATCTTAAAATGGAAAAATAGTCAAAATTCCCCCTATGAGCATATTTCCTTTCAAAATAGGATCTTTTAAAAAGCTAAGAAGATGTTTCAGTAAGAAATAATGAACTCTGGTGAGATGATCTATTTCGGAACAAATATATTCAGATGATTATGATCATTGAAGCAAATAACTATTTTTAAATTTTTCTTGCTCAAATGTAATAAAAATCAATGCACTTTGTTACCTATTAAGTGGGACGAATTTCATTGTTATTTATGGAATCATTGCCATAATCTTACTCATGTTTTTTTCTTCCTTTTAAGTACTGGTTAGACATGTGACATGGCATAGTCCTTAAACAGATTCACCATTCCTATTATATCTGAGAAAAATTATCTCTGTTTCATATTGTTTACACATTGGACAAGGGTTACTCTGAAAGTCTTATTCAGAAACAGATGAAACTATTCTTGTTCTAAGCGAGGAATTTCTCACTTTTTTCCCTTCTTTTCACAGCATAGTAACTATACAATCACAACATTATTGAAACCGCTATATCGAGCAGTATATGCTGACATGTTAGTTGATTATTATATACGCAATGGATGCAAAGGCCAAGCAAAAGAAAAACAAAAAACAAACCATTAGCTCATTAGGTTCAAATGATGCAGGCAAAGCAGTTTATCTACTCATTCTGTGAAGTCCCTGTTAGGAGGAACTATTTGTCTTAGATCCTAATAACCACAGTGCGACTGTTTTAGTAGTCTCTTCTATCATCCCACACCATAACCTATAGTGTAGTGGACAAGGAGGTATCACAGTGGACAAGGAGGCATCACAGTGGACAAGGAGGCATCACAGTGGACAAGGAGGCATCACAGTGGACAAGGAGGCATCACAGTGGACAAGGAGGCATCACAGTGGACAAGGAGGTATCACAGTGGACAAGGAGGCATCACAGTGGACAAGGAGGCATCACAGTGGACAAGGAGTCATCACAGTGGACAAGGAGGTATCACAGTGGACAAGGAGGCATCACAGTGGACAAGAAGGTATCACAGTGGACAAGGAGGCATCACAGTGGACAAGGAGTTATCACAGTGGACAAGGAGGCATCACAGTGGACAAGGAGGTATCACAGTGGACAAGGAGGTATCACAGTGGACAAGGAGGCATCACAGTGGACAAGGAGGTATCACAGTGGACAAGGAGGCATCACAGTGGACAAGGAGGTATCACAGTGGACAAGGAGGTATCACAGTGGTCAAGGAGGTATCACAGTGGACATGGAGGTATCACAGTGGACAAGGAGGCATCACAGTGGACAAGGAGGCATCACAGTGGACAAGGAGGGAACTTTCCCCATGACCTGAAAATATCCCCTTTGGTTCTCACTCGAGAACGATCCCGGGACCCTCAGGTCAACAGTCGAGCCCTTTACTTTTTAAGAAAAACAAAAGGAATTATACAGAGAATGTAAAATGTGTGTTGTCTTATTGCAAAAAGAATTAAAAGAAAAATGTTTTTTACCTTATTACAATTATCTGTTGTCGCTGGGTTACATGTACATTTTTTTGTACAATTCTCTCCGTAATAACCCTCCAGGCAAGCTTAAAATAAATAAAGAAAATATAATCCAGTAATTGGTGAATATACATCTTAAATAGAAAAAATGAATGAAAAGTTAAATAGTTAGTTAAATACATTCAAGCACAAGCAATATTTTTCTCACCAGTGCATGTGACACCATCAGCCTCTAGTTTCTTGCCACTGGGACAAGAGCAAGCGTAACTTTTGTTGCCATTAGTTTCACTGCAGAAATCTGTGCAAACTTTATTAGCACACAAGTCAACATCTGAAATAGATTAGTTGGATGGTTTTATTGTCAATGTCCTGAATGAGGCTGCTACTTTCATACCTTAATGTTTACCAAATGTATGCTTGTTATACATTACTGTAATCGCTCTTTTACTATAAATATCATATTGCCACTGATCACGTTACACAAATAATGTGCCCAAGCATGATTCACCATAACATTTTTAAGATAATATAAACCAAACACAAAGTATAAACCACAAGGATATTGTCTGCTCTGAACTAGATCAATATCACTATCACTTAAAACTCTTCCAATCACTTAAAATACTTCTCCCCCCCTCCTTCTTCTTTCAAATTATTTATGCAACTACTGTATAATCCTACTACTCTTCAAACATACCGTACTTCTCTCATAACAGCCAATAGCATACTGTCCTACAGCTCAAATCCTACTGAAGCCTTTACTCTTTATTTTTTCTCTGTCCAGTCCCATTGGTCACCTGATATAGTCATCCAATCACTTATATTTTACTTAACCATGGTGAAAATTATTTCTCCTGACTCTGCACAAATACGCAAACATCTTCTATAATGCTCCATAACACATACACACTCACACACAACACCAAACACACACATTAACAAACACACCATGACAGTAAAGAATTGTATGGCTAAAATTATTTCAAATTTTTTCATTTCACAAATAAACAAATTAGGAGAATTTTAATTACCAATGCAGTCAGATGAGTTGGTAGAATTAACTTGCTGGCCTAAGTCACAGTAACATACTTGTGCATTTGAACTATTCACATAGCAAAGACCCTCACAAATACTGTTTGAGCAAGTTTTTTCAACTGGAAAAACATATTTAAGTTATATAGAAAACATCAAGTATAATTGGTGTAAGATATTCTTTTAAATAATCTGCCTATATAAAAGTAATCTGACATGAGTCCTAAAGTTAAAGTCATCAAATTGTAGATGAGGATTGAAAAAAAAATTAAAACAGATTGATAAAATAATCAGGCTGTTGAAATAAATCTACATTTGTTTACTCCGAAATAAACAAGACGGAACTGAAAAAAACTTCTTAAATTCACATACCCTCGCAAGTTTTCCCATCAGTCTTCAATTTCAGACCAGCTGGACAGGTACATCTATAACCTCCTTCTGTATTTTCACAACCTTGTTGACATCCATCCATTTTCAGCTTACATTCATCAATATCTGAAAGTAAATTTTTTTTCTTTCCAATTGTCAAAATAAAAAAGGCAATAAAACTGTATTGTGATGTATTTGCAATAGTTGCAGTTTATTACTTTGTTTTCACTAAATGAATAAATTGTCACTGTTAAAAGCCATAGATGAAAACGGATGTAAATATTGAAATATGAACCTTTAATTCATTCTAGAAACTAAAATACCAAAAAAAAAAAAAACAAACACATTTTATAAAGAGTCTTAATCTAAAAACCAATAGGGAATTAATTTAAATTAGGTACAAAAGACTAAAATGATGAAAAAATAGGTTGTATTTACTTTACTTTATAGGTCAGTGTTCCTGTGAGATTGAACGAATTAGTTTCAGAATTCATTGTTTTATATAAAAATGTTCACTCGAAAGAAATTTGTTCTTGTTATACATCATCTATTTTAAATCAATATTTATGTGCTACACTTTTTGAACATCTAATCAGATACAATTAAAGACATTATTATTTTAAAAAATAAACGTAATGCCAGGACTTCTGAATTTTAAAATATAATTATGGCTTTTAAATATATTTTTAAGCATTATGCTAACATTTTCATGGATCTTTTTTTTTGCTCAAAAACCTAAGGTTTTACTATTGTTGTCATGGAAAAAATCCAAGGCTACAATAAAGCCTATAGAAAGAAAAAGGGTGGAATTTAAAAGAAATTGAAGGTTGTAATATTGTCCAGAAAATACATCATCATTCTCACAACAGACATTTCTAATAATTTCAACTTTATAAAGCATTGCTTTGAATTCGACAAGGAGAAAAAAAATTACTGTTAAAACAATTTAGCCCTGATGGTAAATTAGAAATGTTTAACACGTGACATTCAAACTGCCCTGGCAATGCTGTTACAGGGCTAGCAATTGATAAATCATTTTATAAGTTACAGGGCTAGCAATTTATAAATCATTTTATACCTTGACATTTTTTTAAAGTGCCATTATAGTTATAGCCTTGGTTACATTTGCATGCATAACCACCGACAAAGTTCTCACACAGCTGATCACAGTCATTGGTTGTTGGGAAAGCACATTCATTGTCATCTAAATAAACGTAAATATCATAGGATTGATTGAATGTTTAACATAAAATGAAACATGTTGCTTTTTTAATTAGTACATACAAAAATTATCTTCAGGCTTGAAAAATTAAAATAAAGTGTTGCATTTCAGCCAAATTATAACTTTTAAATAACACACTGTTGCTTTGATGATATTGCAAAGAAGAACATCATTAAATGTGACAGCTGAGAGATGTATCTATTGTGTCTACCTTTACACTCATTGTTAACTTTGGTGTAGCCTTTCAGGCACCGACATTCAACACTTCCAAACGTATTGTAGCATGCCTCAGTCGAAGCACATTTTTGAAGGCCAGCTTTACACTCATCAATATCTTTATCACAAAATTCTCCTGTAAGAATGGTAATGCAAGCTAAGTGAAAATTAAGTGATAAAAGTTTTTTCAGATACAAAATATTAATGAAAAGTATTGGTTTTAGATACAAATTCAAAATGAAAAGAGAAGTTTGGTTAACAGTGGTTGATAATGATAAATTTATATTCTTGAAGAAATAGACTATTTTACTTTTGGTAAAATTAAACATGAAGGAAATGCCAGCATATTTTATGATTGTTCCTCCCGGTATTAAAAAAAAAAAAGCTAAAACATTAAATTAAAAATATGGAAGCTTTTTTTTATTACCAAGTACATGTATTCAATGGAAGTGAATTGTTTTTTGGGTGCAAGTCAACAGTATGCAATATAGTGGGAGGAGGTCAGATGATGGGTGGGGGAAGGAGCAAGTTGACACCATAGTCCCCCCTCGATGCCTCTCTCATTTCTTTCACCTTTTTTTTAAAAAAAAAAATAACTTTGAACTTACCCTGGAAGCCTGTTTGACAAACACACCCAGTTTTTGGGTTACAGCTCGTTGCACCAATACCACATGCACAGTCTTTAGCACAATTGAAACCCCATTTTCCAGTACCACAAGCTGAAGGATTGTTAGATAGAAAATATATATATATATATATATTTTTTATATTAAGGAAATATTTTATAAAAAATCCACAAGTTTTACAAAAAGAGATAAAACTATAAATAACTTAAAGATCCTGCTTAAAAAGAGAAAATAATTAGAATTTAAACTTTACAAAATGTACTTACCAATACAAGAACGTCCATCGTTGTCTAACATCTGACCAGCAGGGCAAGAGCAGTTGTAGCCTCCAGGTACATTGATACAACCAGCTTTATAACCACACAAGTTCAGGTTATCATATTTACATTCATCAATGTCTGAAGATAAACATTAATCAGAATATCTTCAAATGGATACATTTTTTTTTTTTTTCAAAATTATTTTTGGTTACAAATCTTTATCATTTTTTTTAAAAAAACCATCGGAAAAAAAAGCTTTCTTAATACATGTATTACCAGAGTAGAATTATGCTTAAGATATATTTTATAATGAATCATATCTGCAAAATAAAATTTCAAATTTTGATAAAAATATTACATAGATTTGTTTTTTTAAGAATTTTTAGAAAACTATTGCAATCTTCTCGTACAATTCTGTAAAAAGTGAAATGTTTACTTTCGTTAAATTACAGAACCAAAAGTCACTTATCAGATATACTTAGGTGCCATGGATGCACCTCGACCACAGATACAATTTTACAACAAACTTAATGCTGCTCACCGACACACTGTGTTTTCCCAACCAGGTCATATCCATTCTCACAAAAACATCTTGGAACATTGGTAGTCCAGTTGACAGTGCAGAACTGGGTACAGTTGAGTTCACTTTTAAATGATGCACACACATCCTTTTCTTAAAGCAAATAAAACATAAAATTATGGAATCTTTATTAATGGCAACCTTCATAAATTCATGACAGAAAATGATTTGAGATATGAGGAAAACAAAGGTATGGTCTAATTATTTTGATAGACAGTGCAGATAAGGCTCAAATATCTTGACCCTACTGACGGTTTAATGATAACTGGAAGAGTGAGAGACCTATCCAACTGCAGTGGTCATTATTGGTGGTTATCACACATGTTTTGTAATCAGAATTATTTCCCTTTTGTTTCTATGCAAAGAATGTATGTGTACTGGATGAGCTTACACATAACCTTTACAGAGATTTTAATTCAACTATCTAGAATGTAGCTGAGTATTTGTAAGTAACTGATGAAGTTTTTCAACAAGGAAGTGGAGAACTGACCACCAGGATGTACAGTTACAAGTAAGAGACTAATGTGTGAAACAGAAAGCTGTGTGGTCATTTTATTGTATTATTGTTATACTTGAGAAATTTGAACACTTGAAGAACTACAATGTATTGTGATTAGTGAAATTCATATCTGGACTATGATTGTTTTTTTATATTTCCTTCTTCATTTTATTGATTTTTATTTTCTGTTTATTTTACTGTGTCTTGAATAAACTCATATTTTGCTCGGACATGCTGGTCTTGTGTGGTTATTCAAATATCTGTGAAATAGAGTCATGCTTGTATATGTGGCGCTCCGTTCTCAGGACAAAATTTGTTAAGGACTATATGATGATAATGAGTCTAGAGACGGATGTAAAATCTTAAAACGTTTGATAAGTAAGAGCAGCTGTGAAGAAATTGGCTGTCTCATAGCTCACCAAGTACTACATCACTTATTACCTAGTACACAAGAGGCCCTGTCAGAAGCCAGTCGATAACCATAGCGACAGTCACAGTTAAACTTGCCAGGGATGTTAACACAAATCTGCAGACAGTTATCAGAAAGTGCGGCACATTCATCGATATCTGTAAATTGATATAAGAGCTTATTATATATTACAGCAATAGTATATTAAATCCTACTTAAGAGCATTTGCAACCTTCTATTAATTGAATTTTAAAAATAAATATTTTACTAGTATTTAATAATTCTATTTCTTTAGTTTAAACTTGTATAAAATATTTTACCTTCACAAATTGATGTTTTAGCATTTCGTGCATAGCCACTTCTGCAGGCACAAGAGTATCCTCCCCTATTATTGACACAGTCCTCAACAGCTAGACTGCAGTTGTGAGTCAAGACATCAGCACATTCATTAATGTCTGAATAACACAAACAACAATAATTTCATAAAAAAGACCAGTGGTTCCCAAACACTGCCCTGCAGGGCACTAAGGGCTTCATTTGCAGTGAATAGGAGGTCCGCACCATACCAAAAAAAATAGTAAAAATCACAACAGTGTTTGTCAATTTTAATAGTAAAACACAGTATTGGTTTTGAAGGGGTTAATGTATTTTATTCGAAAAAGAGCTTTAAAAATACTGAAATTAATACATAAACTTTATTTGTTTTAACTAATGCTAAATTGTATGAAATAAAGAAAAAAAATCTATTTTCTTAAAATGAAGTACTCAGTGCAATAAAGTACTAAAGAATGGGTCTGATTTAATAATCTCTAAAATAAAATTTGTACACAAACCTTCGCATACACCTGATTTGTTGAAATAACCAGAAGGACAAGTGCATGTGTACGAGCCTATAGTGTTGGTACAAATCTGGCCCTGTGGGCAGGCATTGTCCACTGTGGCACATTCATCGACATCTTTGTCACAGTTTGTGCCTGTCCAGCCATTATTGCAGATGCAGCCTTTAACATTGTCACATTTACCAAGGCCATTACACACACACTGACTTGCACAGTTCGTGCCATAGTATGGAGAATTACACTCTGAGAGGAAAAAAAAATATTTTTAGTTAGGAAATCTTAAAAAGCTGATAATTTTAAAAAAAAGATAAAATTTTAATTTCACATAGGTATTGATTTGATTAAATTATGAATAACTTGTGTTTTTTTTTAAGCTAATACATTTTCAGTTATATCAAATTTATGTCCATCATCAAAAGGAAAAAAATAAACATTATCTTTTTCAAAAGACTCACTTGTGCATGAAACTCCATCATCACCAAGTTTATAGCCAGCATAACATGAACATTTGAAACCACCAACTGTATTTTGACATGCCTGGCTGCAAGGTTTGTTTCCTGATGTACATTCATTAATATCTGTAATAGAAAGGACAAAATGCTAGTATTTTTGTTATAATGGTATATAGTTATGATTAATGTAAACCAAGTGTGCGCAAAAGACAGTGCACAAAATGGAAATCAGACAAAACAAACTACTCAATTTTTTTTATAATATGCCCAAAAAGCCTGCTGTCTGCACACAAAAAAAAACTAGACAGTAACACTATAACTAATTTTATTTTATTTGTTAAATAACCTGCATTTTAAAGTTAAGATGTTTAAAGTGATATTTTAAATCTTCCTAATGTACATCAACATAACTGCAGTGCTTGTAGCACATCTGTTGATTTTACACTTACCGATGCAGTCTAAAGTATTTGTTGCTGATACTTCATAGCCAGACTTGCAGGCACACCCACCACCACTCTTACATATGTGGCTACAGTTACATGGGGTATTAGCTGAAATAAAATCAGTGAATGTTAAATTACTGAACTTGCAATTTAAGACATTTAACAAAAATTTAGAATAAAATTAAATCATATTATTAATAATGTTTTATTTATGTTTTAAATATAAATTTTAAGCATCATCAATGAGAGGAACTACTGGAAAAAAAAAAGCAAGAAAAGTTTGCTGAATTCTGTTACCTGGTGCTACACATGTTTTATTATCACTATTCATGGTGCTTCCATCATAGCAGGAACAGATATAGCTGCCAATGGTATTGTTACAAATTTGATTACATTGGTGAGTTCTCTCAGCACATTCATTAATATCTGAAATTTAAAGGATAAATTGAAATTTATGAAAGTCTGCAATGTATTTTTTTCACATAAAGCAATGTAAAAAACCCACTAAATCGCAGCCAACTGATACATTAACGTTTTATATAGTGAGAAAAAAAAACAACCTAATTAAAACAAATATTGCATTGTAATTCTTCAAAATAAAAAGGAATACAACACATATTAATTTTTAAAAAGTAAATAAATCTTTACATTTTTAGTAAATATATCACAACCAAATTGCTAAGTTGTTCAAGACTTAATTTTTTAAAAATATGATAAAATGATCATTATTAATTTTTACATGCAAATGTGCATGTTTCTCCCCTATTGATTGTTTCCCCTATTTATAGCAAGATTTTTATTTTAATATTAAATGTTGTTCTGTAGATTAAAAACTGATTAAGACTGTTTTTTAATAAATAGTAGCAAAAATTGAAACAAATAAAAAAGAACTGTAGGTTTAAATGCTGCAGAAAAAAGTTGTCACATGACTAACATAAATAGTACATGTATATCAAAAATGGATCTTGAGAACTCTCTCAAAGGTTAAGGAGTTGAGCCAGCTAAGCATTGAGTCATTTGATAAAGGTTATACATGTATATCAAATTATAGCTAGCACCATAAACAGAGAAAGAGAATAATTATGTCATCTGGATGCAAAACCTTAGAATAGAAAGACAAACAAAGTAGATATCTTTAATAAAACATACAAAAATTGTTCAATATGAGAGAATTAAAAAAAAAAATCACAGACAAGTAATAAACTATTCAATTTATTGTTCAAAGAAATAAAAACTATTGATATATTCAACTTAAGTGAATGATCACAATTATTCCAGACTATGTACTCTTATAAGTATACTCAACTTCCTTACCTGAACAGATGCTATTTGCATCTTTACGATAGCCAAGGTCACAGTAACATCTGAAAGAGCCCATGGAGTTTTCACACAGTTCATTTGCTTTACAATAAGCAGTTATGTTGCCACACTCATTAATATCTGTTTTCAAAATGACAAGTTGCAATATTAATAAAAAACAGCAACTGAAATTAATTTAATGGAATAATATAAAAAATAACAAAAACATCTGGCATATCATTTTAAAGATTATATAATAGCTTTTCATTCAGGCCCCAATATAACAACTTTATTGGTGACCACACAATAAAGAGAGGAATGGCACAACCTATCCACTGCAGTATCCCTGAAGTTACCCCAATGAATAAATGGATTATATGAAACTCGACAAATTTGGCTAATGTGAACAAAATCTTGAATGAAGAATATAATTAGAATAAAGATGTTTTCATAAGACGTGATTACCCACAGCCTATATCTAAATCTCTAATGGTATTACAATAAACAGATCATGAATGAGCTACTTTAATTCAGTAAAAGTTGAAATATTTTAATGAATAACTATCCCTTTGAATACAACACATTTTATTATAACTTATTCCTTTCACATGTATAAAATATATAAAAAAACAACTGCTCTCTGAAGTTTTTCTCTTCTAACCCCAGCACCAAAATGATCTATTATGACTATAATGATGCATAATAATTTTTAATATTTAGTCTAAAAAACTTCATATACTCTATTTATAATTTTCTTTTAAATGTCTAGGATCCAGAACAATGTTTATATAAGACTATTTTCATTTTGCAATGTATTCCGTTGAATGGATGATTCAAAATACAAAAAGAATTCAAGAAAACATTCATTCTGAACACCATTTATCATCGATACAAATACAAACAACATTAAAATCATTAGCATAATGTTTTAGAAACAAAGTTATAAATGGAAAAAAAATGGAAAGAAAAACATTTTTTTTAAAAGGTTTTCAAATTTTCCTTTTAGAGACCTTTATTCTTAGTGTAAATATAAAAATCGGATGAATCTTTTTTTTTCCAGGTTTTATTGGATTAATTAACATCTTTAATCTGATGGTTTTGCTGTCAACTATTATAAACTTGTGTCCTGTTTGGTATTTGAACTAATAAATTCAAAATGTTCATTAATTGAAATGGAGTTATTTATGCATCAAAATCATTAGTAAAATATGTATATAAATAAGACAAATCATTTCAGCAAAATAATAAGGCATGAAAATGCCTATCACAAGACTGTTTAAAACTGTTGAAATAAAAAAAAAAAATTTCATTCATGAAGCATTAGACCAACACTTTTGTCAAAGGAAGACCTCAGTTCCCACCACTGGCTACAGCTACAAAGTGCTAAACTATAATGCAGGGCACCAAACAGGAGGATGAAGGACAGGCCCTATTAGAAATGGGTGCATTGCCAACATTCAGGAACAGACAGACCAAAATGTAGTGACTTTTATGGCAACCACACAATGAAGAGAGGAAAAGGGAGGAATCCACGGCACAAGTCCTGGAGCCTCCCCCCCCCCAAATGACAGAACTTGTTTAGGGACTAATGAATGAGTGAATGAAAATACATTTATTACTGGGGTTTTTTTTTTTTTTATTCACAATAATTTATAACATTGATGCACCTGTACAAGTTGAGTTTCTGTTTTCATATCCTGTAGGACATGACCCACATTTATATCCAATGGTGCTGTTTCCTTGTTCTGCAGCTGGTAAGTCTGTACAGTCTTGTCCTTGTTTACAAGGGGCAGATAAACAGCCATTGACTTCATGTTCACATTCATTGCCTGGACACAATTTAAATGTTTGAATACAATGGGATTGCTAAACAAAAAATTTAGCAAAAAAGCTATAGGAACTCAATATTTAAGGACAATTTTTTTAATTGATATTTTTTTTTATGTTCAAACTAAAGCATGAGAGTCTAGTTTTATCATTTATGAAGGGCTAATTGATTAATAATTAAAAATCCAACAGTCAATTTAATGTCCTTCCTTCTAAAAGTTCATGATGACACCACTAAGAGTTAATTACACCTTAGAATGTAGTAAAAAGAAATAGATTGTAGCCCTCTTGTGTGCTTTCTGATAAAAATAATGGATTAATAAGATTGATCACTTAATAACACCAATGAAAAGCTGTACAAAAGTAGTAATCCTTTATTATCACTATACCCAATACAGCTTTAATATGGATGTCAATATTGCTGCTTAACTTCATTTTCACATTCACAATGTAATGAAAATGTGATGGGGGGGCCCTAATCCCAATCTACGATTTACTAAATAATTTTAAGAAACAAAAATCAGTTACACACTGAACGTTAAACCATATAAGTAGTCTACTCTGATAAATACAAAATGATGTAAATATTGTTCTAATATGAAAACAAGTACACAGGCTAAAAACTATTTAATGTACCTGTATACGCAGGCCAACAGTCACAGAGATTCAGCAGAAATTTTCCACCTTCATATTCAATATCACGAGTCTTTGAATTGCAGCTTCCATTTTTATTACATTTTGGACAGACTACTAAATTAACGTATATAATGGAGGAAAGTCCACCCTTTGCGTCTTTGGCTTGGACACTATAAGTAGAACACAATGTTTAAAGCCTTTTTAAAATAATTCCAAAAAACTACAATTGCTGTTACCACCCATTACTGGCTCATCAGTGTCATAACCCATTTTTAATATATAATCAGCACTGATAAATTATTTTCAGAATTATATAAACAGTCATCCAGTATAAAGTAATGAATCAACCATACATTCACAGCTTTCATGCTTGGCAATAAGGTTATTTTTATTTCCAACTGTAGCTCTTACAGTTTTTTCTCAAGTTCTTATTTTTCTCACAGCCCAGTAAAAGTAAGACCAGTGTTGTATTCACTAAGTTTTCATTATACATGTATACAAAAATAAAATCTAAATATCAGCATCAAAAATCAAATTACATAGCATGCCATCATTATACTGTACTTAGGAAAATTTATTTGAGCATTAGTTATGGCTTAACCATTTTTTTCCTTGGAAGTCCATATTAAACTGGTATTCAATCAACTTACCCAATAAGAGCTGGTTCTTTTGGATTAGGTGTGTAAGTAACTGCTCCAGTTACATTATTTATTGAGAAACTGGCAGACACATTTCCAAACAATTGATACGAGATAGTATCATTGTCAGCATCTGTAGCTGAGAAACTTATAGTCACTTGTTGGCCTTCATAGACTTGAAGTCTATTGTTACTATCCAGCACAGTGGTTATGTTTAAAATTGGCAGATTGTTATCTGAAAATTAAAAAAAAATTCATTGAGAGTTAAAAAAATGTATAGAATAAAAACTGAGATAATTTTACATTTTTCATCACAGTTTTGGTAGCTATGTAGCTATCTGTGTTTAATTATAATGGCAGGCATACCCAAATTGAAAAAAATTATTGAATTCACTACTTCTCATGTATTCACTAACAGTTTTATACCTTGAAATAAACATAAAAAAAAGTAAAGTTCCCCTAGCCCTAACGGGCCCATCATGGCAGATGAAGTGTAGAATTCATCTGTTTCTATAACCTCGCCATATGAAGGGGTTGTGTGGTTAGCACAACGCCCAGCCGCCTTTACTTCCCCCAAGTTAAGTCAGGTACCTGTTTAAAGCTGGGTGGACTTGTGGGATTTTACACCAAATTTAACCTGGAATAGTTTCCATGGTTCTCACAGAGGATCAAACCCAGGACTCGCAGGTAGAAACATACATAGAAAAGTATTTATCATATGAATTAAATGCATGTATATTTGTAAAACCATTATTCACTAACAGTTTTATACCTAGAAATATAATTAGTAAAGTAATTATCAAATACATTTAATATTAGTATAACCTTTAAGGAAAAAAGTCTAATACATTAGACAGTAAAACATTTGCAGCTCTTAAGGCAAACTATCCATATATTTTGAATATTATTGAGTTACAAATCTTTATTTAGCTATTGCTCTCTAATACCAGTGTTTACATAAAACGTATGCATTCATATTATGTTATTTATTTTACTTACTTAGACTTTTTGAAGCACTATCAGCCTGATTGCTTGAACTCAGTGTTGCATTAGCGAATTTCGAATCCCCAGTTGCAAGTAAATCAAAAACACATGCAGCATTCTTGTTACATGTAACTTCAGCTGCTGCACGGTCAGTGGCATTGGCTTCTTCCAAAAAGAAGGGCACAAAATCGAAGAACTGATAGGTAGTGGCATTTTCTCCTTCTTTATATTTAAAAATGGTATTACTTGTTGTTACAATCCCTGATTTCAATAAAAAAAAAAAAGACATAAAAATAAATATCCAATAGATAAGAATTCCAAAAAAAAAAAAATGTGTTTTTATATTCATAGCAATACAACTATTTCTATTTTCGACTAGGAAACAACCAATACAGTTAATAACAACAAGAAACTTTCTCAAAATATCTCAATGTAAAAAATAAAGGTTTTTTGACCCAATGATACTGAAGATTTACTTTTTAAAATAATACGTGCTGTTTTCCTTAAAATTTTGAAGCATTACAATTCAATATTGGTTGATAACAAAATTACCTCTCAATATTATAACTTACATTTCTTTGCGAAACGTTCAAATATTTTTCTTTCAGTGTCAGTATTACTGGCACTCAGGACAGTTCCGTCTGGAAGAACAAAGTCATCATCAGGGTTGTCATTGAAATTTCCTAAAAGTCCTAAGCATTTCCCTTTGAAATCCTTCGGGACGGCAATGGTGAATTCCAGATATTTATCTACAACATAAACTTCAATAGAGACACCTGCAATTAAAAAAAAAAGTGTTTTTAATTATTATCATTATCGCTATGTAAAGTATTCTAGATCAGATTCATGGAATGTTTAAATTAACTAATATTGGTGCCATTGATGCCAGCTAGGTCAAACAGTCCAACAGGCACCTGGCCAACAGACCATACTTTGGCCATCTATGTTCTAGAAAAAGCTCAAAAAAAAATGTGCAGGCTGTGAATTTTAATCAAATACAAGAACATAAAACAGTTAAGAAAAATATCCGAAAAGAAATATACTTAACATAGTTAAAAATGAAGGCAACATTTCCTATTTTGTTAATTTTCTGGCAATAATTTTATTTACTCAAAAAACTTGTTTATAGCATCTTCATTAAAATACTCACTTTGAAAACTAAATAAAATTGACCTTACCAGTTGGAAAAGCTGCAACTACATATGTTCTATTGTTGCTTTCTTTTCTATTCACTTGAACCTCTGCAACAGAGTTTGATCCATTGTAATTTTCATCGTCATAGAAATCTTTGGTCAGGTCTGCTCCACAGGAAATAATTATCATGCCTGGAAAAGGAAAATCATTGGAATATTTATTTATGAATAAAAAATAAATAAATTTCCACAACAAATTAATATCATTATTTGCCCGTTAACAAGTTTAGTCAATGGAGGCTCTATAGGGACACTGCCCTAGGTAGTTATTTCTAAGTCTGCATCTCTTCAGCACTCCTTCTCTGGTACCTTGCATTATAGTATTACTCAGGGTATTGTGGCATAAGACATGTCCAAACTAAGATTTGCTTTTTCACTATAGTCAGTAGTAGTTGTGTAGGTATTAGTCTTACGCTCCATGTATGAAATTTTAAGCAGATTTCTTAAGGACCTGGTCTCAGATGTATGTATCCTTATTTTCAGTTTCAGCGTGCAGTGAGCAAGATTCAAACCCATTAAACAGGATGGCAGGCCCATAGCCAGGAATATTGGATTGGGGGGGGCCGAAGACATTTTCGGAGGGGGGAGGGCGAAGAATTTTTTTCGGGGGGGGGGGGGGGTGCGGAAGAAATGATCCTGGCGCACAGGTGCGGATCTAGACAACTTTGAAGGGGGGGGGGGAAAACATTGACCCGGGGGGGGGGGGGGCGAAACTGTTTTCATTGTTGAAAGTTGGTCTTAGAACAAAAAATATTTCGAGAATTTAATTATGTATTACCTAAACTTGCGATAACGGGGGGGGGGGGGCATGGCCCCCAGCCCCTCCTCTAAATCCGCCCCTGGTGGGGTAGAAGAAATGTTCGGGGGGCGAAATGGAGGCGCGAAGCGCCGAAAGCTTGCGAGCGGAGAGAAGGGGTTTGGGGAGGGTATCTCAGTGAGTCCCCTCCCGAAGAATTTTTTTGCAGTTCCTTATCTGGAATGGTGCATTTTAGTACCGATTGTTTAGCTATTAATTAGAAATATATAATTTTAACTACGTTTCAATAATGCATGGCATGTTGCAGTTTTGTTAAAAATAGTTTAAATAGTAGAGTTTTAATGATAAAAATTTATTGAGGCTGAGCAATTTCTGATTCCTGTTATAAATATATTGACCATTTGTTCTGCTACACAATTGTTACATAATAGATACCTGATTTATATTATTACACTGTTTGTTTAACGTAGAACCTGGGAAGAACGACAAAGATGCACGAATATAGCTTAGCTATTTGTGTGATATTTCTTATAAAATATTGAAAACAAAGAACAGATCTATCAACAACAACAGTCGCAATTATTCAATTTAAAATAAAATTAATTCTGCTAAAAAATAAATTTGCAAATTAAATAACATCACTCAGAAATCACGGAGTTTTTACTTTATTATTTTATTATACATATGTATAAAAATGAAGTCAGAAGCCAATGTTATTTTATTAACTTATTTAAGTTGCTAGTTGTCCTCAGAAGATATCAACATATAAAACTATTATAAGGTTGCGAACAGGCCCATCAACATAAATTTCGGGCCCCTGGGCAGGGGTGACACGGGCCACCGTGCTGATATTAATATTTTAAAAAGTTGATTGGCCGCTTAGTCCGGGTCCCTAAAACTTGCCAGGCCCCTGGGCATTGCCCCTCCCCCCCCCCGCCACACTCGTCGGCACTGGGTGCGAACTTATATTATAATACGTTTCAAATTTGCAAACGTCGTGGTTTAGCACTGAATTTATCTAAAAATGCTTCAGCATTCAGGTTGTCTGTTAAATCTTTTTCAAATGCAAGTAGGAAAAGATTGCTAAGACACTTTTGTAACATTGATCTGCGATGTAGGGTGAGCATTCGTGTGATGGTTGAGAAACTGTTCTCACACACGGCTGTTGAAGCCCCAAAGGTCAATGCTGCCCAAAATACACAGAAGTGAACTTCAATAAGATTCAATCTTTTATGCCCAAAAATTAGAAAAGCTATATATGTAAATAAAATAGCCTGAATGATTGCCAAAATATAAACTTTTAAGTTTTTATTATTATTGATTTATTGAACAAAATGATTGATGTTTTATAGCTGTTATTATTAACATTTTGTCAAAAAGCTCAAATCATGCACGGGGGGGCTCAGGTAATGCACGGGGGGGCTCAGCCCCCCTAGCCCCCCTCTGGCTACGGGCCTGCAGGATGGGGATAGCAATGACTTTAACATTCTGTACTTACTATTGAGCCTGGACATGCCAAACACATTTTTTATGATTCTAGTGAAAATCTCTGATACACAGGATCCATCTTTAGAGAGTGACGAGCCCAAGTGCCTGAAGCTTTCCACATCTTCCAGTCTTTCTCCATTTTATGGTTATTTCTACCTTTTTTACCAAATGTGACTTGGATCATCAAAATACTTTTCTCATTGATGTAGATCATCAAAATACTTTTCTCATTGATGTTGATCATTACAATATTTTTCTCATTGCTATCTGACATGCTGTAGGCACTGGAGCTATCTAAAAGTTTGGCGGTGAGGTCTTGGTGTACTATAGGGTGCACAACCTACGGCCTTATGACTGCTTGAGGACATAGGAGTGGTTAATGGCAGATGGGAAAAAGGAAAACATATCATATACTGTAGATACTCGCACATAAGTTTATCTCGCAGATAAGTTGAGAGTATTTTTAAGCTGAAAATTATGAAATTTGTTATGACACGCGCATAATAAGAGGCTAAAACTTGGCAACTTTCACATTAATTAAATTTCAAAATTTTAGTGTAATTTTATTCAAATGTTAACGCCCATTATCATCATGAACTAGGCACCAAACAATAAGCATGGGGTAACCTGATTCCAACCCTCATCATCACATTGCAACCACTCTACCAAGTGACCTTCGCTTTATTTAGATTAGAAGTCAAGATGCTATTAGGAAATTAGATATGCTGTGGGTACAGAAATAATTCAATGCAAATTTAATAAAGATATGCCAAATGAATGTTGAGTCTATGTTTCCAGTTTCCGCCACTGCCAGCGTCGCCTTGTGGTGTTGAGTGTACAATGTCTTTACTCTAATTCTATGGAATGTTGTGTTGCCCAGGGATAATCCAACCCTGTTTTTTTTCAGTGAATTTTAAGGCATAACCTTTTTGACTTATTACGCAAGTATCTACGGTATTTCTCCATAAATGTGCAGATGAAAATCAGTCTGGCAGCCATCCCAACTAAAAAATATTTTCAGTGTGGCAATCAGGGTTGAAAGGGTTGTGCACATCTGGTGTCCATTATTGCTGTCCCCCCCCCCCCCCCCAAAAAAAAGTCCAAGTCTATATCATCAGCATTGTGCTGGTTCCACAAATCGTTATTGTTGTGTTGTGGTCATGAAGTGTTTCCTGCATGTTCTTCTCCAAAAATAATTTTTCATAGAATTCTGCTTAATGTTTGGCGGGAAGGTTTTCCCCATTTAGTTACATTTAAGCATGGCACAGAATGTGAGCTTATACAGAGTTTTGTTGACTTTCATCATGCTGAAATCCTTTAAGACTTGAAACAAACTCTGTTGAAAGCTTTTTTTGAAATCAGTGACAGTATGATATAACTCTTGTTGGGGGTTCAATATGATTATCATAATACAGCAATTGAAGACTTGAACCAGTGTGCTTCTACCTGGTCTAAAAAACCTGTCCTTTATTCTGAGATCAACTCTTCTGCCTAAAGGCAATTTATGACAACTTTGAGCATGACTTAACTGAGGTAATTAAAGAGACTGATGGTTCAGTAGCTCTGACAATCTTTAAAGTTTCCTTTCTTTGAAAGTGGCATTAATAATAATAGACTGAGTCCTATCAGCAGGCCAAACTTTAGTATGTTTAATTCTCTTACAAAATAAAGTGAGTTGCCTTTGTGTTTAATGAAGCAGCTCTGCCAGGACATTTTCTACTCTCTTTCCATTTATCAGGCTTTATATGGCCTCTTTCACTTCTTTCATTAGGCCTGTGACCTCTCGTTTACTGTCAAGCCAGAGGATTCAGGTATTCGGGCGAAGATTCTATTTATTCAGTTCACAGCAATATTCTGTCCATCAGTTCAGCAGACTTTTATTTTCTATCAGAGGATTGCCATTTCTATCTTCTATTTCTGCTGCCATTTCCATCTTCTATTTCTGCTGCCATTTCTATCTTCTATTTCTGCTACCATTTCTATCTTCTATTACTGCTGCCACTTCTATTTCTGCTACCATTTCTATCTTCTATTTCTGCTGCCATTTCTATCTTCTATTTCTGCTGCCATTTCTATCTTCTATTTTCGCTGCCATTTCTATCTTCTATTTTTGCTGCCATTTCTATCTTCTATTTCTGCTGCCATTTCTATCTTCTATTTCTGCTACCATTTCTATCTTCTATTTCTGCTACCATTTCTATCTTCTATTTCTGCTGCCATTTCTATCTTCTATTTCTGCTACCATTTCTATCTTCTATTACTGCTGCCACTTCTATTTCTGCTACCATTTCTATCTTCTATTTCTGCTGCCATTTCTATCTTCTATTTCTGCTGCCATTTCTATCTTCTATTTTTGCTGCCATTTCTATCTTCTATTTTTGCTGCCATTTCTATCTTCTATTTTTGCTACCTTGTTTAGTTGCCTCTTGGTTTTTTTTTTATTTTGAGAGTTTCTTAACCTTCCCTCACTTAACTTTTATCACTGCCAAGTTAATAATATAGCATTGCTCTTCTAGACAATTCTTTTTCACTAGTTACTTTTTTTCAATCTGGAAGATTATCTGCCTGCAGCTGAATCACTTTTATCACTGCCAAGTTAGTAATATAGCATTGCTTTTCTAGCAGAATCTTTTTCACTATTTACATCTTTTTTAATCTGAAAGATTATCTGCCTGTAGATGAATCTGACTCAGGGTTTGATTTTTGCTTTCATTCCCCTTCTTTCGTCACATAAATCAAGGATTTATTCTGTTTATTTTTCCTCGGGGTGTATGTGTGTGTGTGTCTTGCTAGCAGAGATAAAGCGATTGGTCTACAAGTAGAGTAAAATAGAGTAGCTAATGATATAATGTCGCCTTTAAAATGACATATTTTTATGCAAGTAAAACAGAAAAAAATTGCTGATCATAAAATTCTTACTTTTGCCATCTGCGCTTAGCTCAACTTGGAATGTCGCAGTATCTCCATCTTTAGCTGCAAATGCTGAAAATACTGTAGCTTTTGATGAATTTCCATCAGCTGTTAAAGCTTGCTTAGTGCGAGCTTGAAACGTGAAATTTTGTTCACTGATAGACAGTAATGTGAACTCTCCTTTTCCATTCATAGTATATCCTCTACCGTCAAGTGAATTGATATGTGGGTCTCCCAAGGCACTACCTAAAAAAAAGTCAAAATAGCAATTAAAATAAGTGTATTTTATTTAAATAATGTAAACTGAGATATATAAAAACAACTTTCAAAACTGGTATGAGATCTAATTTAGATACAAACCAGAAACAAACTCTGCTTTCAATGAACAGCCTAAGTCAGGCCTGACTTTATTATACAATGCACAAAACTTGGAAGGAGAACTGGAATCAACACAGCACCACCTGTGAGGGTTGAAATCTTCTTCTCTTGATTTTCTTGCATCATTATTTCCCCACCACCACCATGGATCATTCAGCAGAAGGTGACCCCCGAACTCATTTCTGTGATCTACATACGATGCAGTCCTCCAGGCCAGTTCCCAGGCATACCAGTCCCACCAATAAGTTGGATATGTATACCTGTAGCAGCACAACTGGAACCAGAATTGAAATTTTAAA
Organism: Bulinus truncatus; assembly: GCA_021962125.1. Classification (NCBI taxonomy): domain Eukaryota; kingdom Metazoa; phylum Mollusca; class Gastropoda; family Planorbidae; genus Bulinus; species Bulinus truncatus. Next base: position 107,276 of record JAGDYQ010000381.1, on the reverse strand, counting down.
AAAAAATTAAAAAGTTTAATAAAGTTGTAATTTAAATAAAAAAAAACAACTTTTGTTATTGATTATTGTTTACCTTGTTTAGAGGATTTCCTTGGAGAAGTCTATTTTTAGCCGTCTGGCCTATCGCAGCACAATACATGTAAGTGTTGCCTCCTACATAGTTCCCAGAGTACCACCACCACTGCCTGCCCATTCTCTCAATTGTGCAGGGACAGTCGTACAGTTTTTTAATGTTGGCCTGATGGGTTTTACTTTGTATTAAGTTCTGATTTTCCTGGTAAAATCTCATACATTTGCTGTCAGGATTTTCTATTTTGCCCACTTGTTCAATCCACGTCCCATAGCGACCTAGGTGTAAAATATAATTGAATATTTTTGGGTATGTTGGCATAAGTACATTCTTTCAATGTGATTAAAGAGGGCTACTGCAAGGAGTAAACTATAAGAATTAAATAAATACATTAATTTTTAACGTATTTAATCTATATGATAAATATTGATGCTTGCTTATGTCAAACAATGCAGGAAAATAAGACACAATCATGCAATATTTTTGTGAATTTTTAAAATAACTTGTAATTCTTACTAATCAATTTTGATTTGAAAACTGTACCTGTATTCCATGTTAGCACATCCATTTTGGTGGTCAGGTCTGTGTAGGTAACACCGTAGTCTCTGGTCTTTTCAGAGTTTGAAAAACCAACAACTATAGGTGTCCATTGCTCATATGACCATTTCATTTCTCCTTTTTTGTATGTTACTATGGCATACCCAGCCTCTCCATCAGTTACGTACACAGCTTGGAATGTGCTGGTTTCTTTTTTGACCTAGCAAGGAGTATGCAGGCAATAAGTTAAATAGAAGTTTTGATTTGTATGTAATTCATAACATGTATAGGACAGAAAATGACAGGTCTGTCATTATTTTCTACATATATGGCACTACATGTCAATTTAATTGTTTTACATATCAATGTACACACCATTACTCAGACTAATTTACTCCTGAATCCTAAACAAATTTATTATCTTAAGAATATATCTAATAAGAATAGTACACAGAGTGCTGATGAAGTAAACTTACGGATTTGCAGTACTGATCATAGTATGTTTGGTACCAATTTATAAACCAAGACTCTGATGAGTACCAAACATAATATTCACATATCCAAGAGTACCACTTGTATGGCTCAACGTTTACCCAGGTGGCTACTAACACAGATGTCACTTTGAATTTTGGCAGCTTAAAAAATTCTTTGATCTGATTTATATAAAAAAAAAGTAAAAAGTAACACTCATTTATTTGCAAATATTTTAGATTTTAATTCTATTTCTATAAGGCAGAACAATTGAAGTCTTCCTACCTCTGAACTGGCTCTTTGAATTACAGTGTTGGTTTCCCCCACTACTGATGTTTCATAAAGCTGGTAATAAGTGATCCCATTATTAGTGTAGTAATTAAAGTAAGACCAATATGGAGCCAGTAGACCTTCTTGATAATATGGATCATAGTAAAAATATGGCCACCAGGCATCATATCCCTTGCCAAATCTGATCACTCCGTTAGCCTGGATCTGGTTAAATAGTATTAATACAGCATTAGTATTATGTTTCATCAAAATACTGTGACATGTCGTCATTAGAAATGCCAGTGTGACACATTTTTCAGAAAAAGAATCAATAATAGGGTCAATAACTTATGATGTAACACATTAAAGTGTAGACATACTGTTAAGGAAAGGTAAAAAAAAAAGAGATCGGTGGAAGGGTGGGGGTGGGGAGAAATGAAGAAGAAAAAAAGGTTACATAATAGGTCCGTGAGCCCCTAAATTATGTCTCTTAACTATACTGAGCCATGTGTAGCACTGAACTGAGCTGTATGCAGCAATCGGAAGTTATAGGAAGAGAGGATCCAGCTTTAAAATTACACACAGCATTACTAGCCAAGTAATAAGTTATAATAATGGGAAGTTTTTTGTGTTTGACGGCTGTGGTATAGCTTCAGTAAAATGCGATCATTCTGGTATTGTTTGGGGTTGGGACTTAATGAAAACCACCAATGCATTTTGCAAAGATGGCAAATAACATTATAGATCTTTTTTTGTTTGGGTTAGGAAAAGTATTTATCCTAATTTGCGAAGATGGTGTTTACAATTTAATGTTTAATCAGAAATACTCAAAAAGAAAAAATAGAAAACAGGACTTAAAATACCAATAAGAATGATTTTCTTAATTTACTTAAGTACCTGTGTCAATCTTGAAAAAAAAACGAAAAAAATGTCATATGTCATATTGATTTACATTATACGGACTATACAAACTATACAGACTATTGGTGAGCAACAACATCCACGAAAAAAAAAGTAAGTTTTTTTCCTGTGATGATCATTTCTATAATACATTACAAGAGATTTTTTTAAGAATTAGAGTACAAGTGTGTACAGTATGCAGTGTTTTTTTTTTTTCATTGGTTACCCGACTTTTTAAATTTAGCTAGTTGAGTTATTATCTGATGCCTTCATCGATTTTTTCCAACTCACATAAGCTTGCTTTGTTTTTTTGTCACCAAATGGAGCACCAGAGGAGAAGTAGATCGGGCTGCTGGATAAACTCCACCACCAATAGTTAGTAAATGGAGTGATTTGACTATCGTAAGCTGCCGGTCCATATGGATACAAGTCTAAAAAAAAAAATGTTTTTAGAATAACAAAAGAAATCTGAAAATGATTTTGTTTAATTTAATCGTCCCGTGTGTATGCCTTCAATGTCTTGGTTCAGATTTCATTGTTTTTTGTCACAATTGATGTTTAGTCTTGAGTTAGCCAAGAGAGTAATGAAAACAGAAGACTTTTCTATTTTTGATTTTTCTTTTTACATATTAATCAAGTGAAGTTTGTTTTTATTCAATGTCATGTTTTATGCGTCCACATTTAGCATTTGTCATGATGAATAAAGAGTTAATTATAAAATGTTGTTTTGTTAATTGAGAAAAAAAACTCAATATTTTCTCTGTCAATTTTTGTGAAAAAAAAAAATTGTGTTGGCATTCAATAATGTTAATGTATTATTAATAGTTTAAAAAAAAAAGAAGATATCGCTCATACCTCTTTGTTTTTTCAGAGGGTCTGGAATATAATGAAAAAAAATTGTTTGCTATCAGACAATAAACAAACTAAAATACAAAACATAGTCCTAATGGAAATAAATCAAATTACATTCATATAGATACTGAAGAAAAAATATGAAAATACTTCAAATATAATTTTTTAACAAAACTTAAAGTTACTACATGTACAAGGAAAACACACTTATATATTTCAACACTTTAGTTGTATTTAATTAGTTTATATATTGTGCTGAGATAAGCTTCTTACCTTCTGATGAGACACCTGAAATATAAATACATTTTAATTAATAAAACAACCTATAATCATAGAGTAGTTTAATTGTTTATTTAGAATGTGTCCATAAGGGTGTAAACATTCATAGCATGAAACAATTAATCAGTTAACAAACTGCTGTTTATTTGGACAGTGTCCATAAGGGGTAAACATTCATAGCATGTTATTATGCAGCCAATTTTTGAAAATTAAAATTAATAATGTTAAACTTTTTATATTAGACTGGAAAAAACTAATTGTCATAGAATCTTTTTGACTAATGTTTGTCAGTTGTGACAGTGTTACGAATGAATGTCCATGTAAAAGTTTCACTTTTGTTGAAATGTTTTACAACATTATAATATATAAATGAATGATCAGGCAAGATATATGAAGAAGGTTCAGAACTAAAAAAAAATGTATTTTAAAGGAATATGCTTTGTGGATTCTTTCAGGATCACATAATTTTTTTTATTTTCTTTGTTAATGGACTCTGGACAAGGTAAAAATCTGTAAATTATGTATTTTAGCCAATATTACATTCTCTCATGGACAGGGGTCAGCAGATGTAAAGATCATCAAAGTAAAAAAACAACAACATTGTACTTACATTCATAGAAAGTTGCTGTATTATTGCAGTTACTGTCTATGCTACAAAGAGGGAAGCTATATTTTGTCTGGAGGCTGGCGAGGGTACTGCACCACTGAAGAGCTGAAAAATATTTTAAAAATATATCAATTATTTTTTTTTAACCTTTGAAATAAATTTTGAGTGTCCTGCATATATATATATATATATATATATATATATATTTTCAAAAAAATATTTCCAACAATTTTCTGAAGAAGTTTGGAACTTTTAAATTTTTATATTTGTTTTTGAATCAATTAAGAGCATTTTTATAGCTGTTTGGTGTCTCCTCAGACTGCCCTTGTAAACCCTTCCCTATTCACAGTGTTACATGATCCTTAACCAATCCTTAACCAATCACTACACCTATACCAGTCATACCCGTTGTCAAAGCGTGCTTGACTTTACAAAAGCACAGGTCATATCCACAAGCATACAAACATAAAACCAAAGGGAAATGATACAAATAATATATCAAGGGGTGATAGCTAGGGATAGGACAGTGGACAACAGGTCAGTTTTGTTTTTTAGAGAGAATATTGTCACAGATTACATGAAGATTTTTATTTCGCAGGCTTCATTTACAAACATTTTATGAGAATACTTTAAGAGATTCATTCTCAGCCTAACGCTAATACATGTATACTGAAGTAGAGAAATAATATGATGGACAAATACATCAAAAACATCATAAGAAAAGCAAATTAACTTTTGATCTATAGAATTAAACTGTCTTTAGGATGAGCTCAACATAGATAAATGTACTTCACAAAATAAAAAGATAAAAAAAAATATATGAAACCTAATTTGTAAAAAAGTAAATTTTTCTCTCAACACACAAACTCTACAGGACTATCAAGGACATGAATATAATCATTAAATATTTAGATTAGATATTTATTAGTGTATGCGACCTATTGGAACTCAATGATAGTACTATTTTTAGAAGTAAAAAAAAAACTTATTTCAAATTTGCACTAGTTTAACAATATTTTCTAGATAACATCTCTTTTCTTAGAAATGTTTTTTTATTAAAGTTTACTTAATTTATAAGACTTTATTAAATTAGGATTTCAGGACATTAAAAAATTCTTACCTGATTTGCCGCTGTCCATGTCAGCTTTTGATCTGAAGATAGCTATGGGGCCAATAAAAGAATAGGAAGTATCTCCAAACTTGCCACCGAATCGCTCATGTGATGTAGCCATGGCTTCAGCAACTGCATTGATAATTTCATCGTTAACTGCTACTTTAAACACAAGACTGGCAGTGAAATTTGTCTGGGTTGAACTGGATTTACTGAAAGATAAAAAAAGTACTTTCATTATATTTATAACCAAAAGTAAAGTTTAAAATGTATGTTTTAAGCTTACAAAATAGCATTACATTTTTTTTGTTTATTATTACCAGCAAAAAAAAATTGATAGCCTGTCAGCTTTACACTCTAATATAATATAATATGATATAGGTCAGTGCATAAGACACAAGTGTGTCAGTCTTAACAACCAAATACATTTGTAAGGTATTTTATGTAGCTGATGAATGCCTTTGAAGTCTCAATAAATCCCAGTTTTTATTTCACCCACCTCTCAGATGTCTAATGAAATATCAAATGTCACTCTAACACCCTGTGGCCTCATTAACAGCACAAATGTTTGATGGGACCCTGAGCCTCCATAACACCCATTGCTAATACCTCATTGATCAGTGCATCCCAGGACAAGGCAAGAATGTCAGGTGTTTAATAAAACTTTATACTGTACATATCAGTGGTGAGTGGACACTGGTTTAAAGAATTCCTAGGTTTATCAGGACCTAACTTGATATAAATATTCTACCATACCATGACAAGGATTATAGAACAATATTTTTTTCAAATGATGTAAAGAGATTTCATATTTCAGTTTTTAAATGATAAATGTACTGTAGCAGACAAAATATTTTTGTTACTCAGAAAGACATGAGATACATGAAATATCGCTGAAGCAACTATCTACACTTACAACTAGCTCTGTTGTAGGTGAGCAAAACAAAACTTTGAGGAACTGTAAATACTGAAATATTTTAAGCTCAACTTATTTATTTATTTTCATAATTGTGTGGCGCAACATAGTTTAGCACTCAAGTTCACATTTTTTGTGAATGCTTGTCTTCTTCAAGCGAGTGGAATTTTGAGACAAAAATGTATGATACATGTATAAATATATAAAGATGAGTGGTTTATGCAAAATTGAATGCAATTCATAAATTGTTTTTAATGAAATAGGACAGAAAGCTGACATCATGGTGTCTGCAGTGTCAGCTCAATGAACACCATGAGTTTTTTTTTCACTTTTTTTCAAAATGCTTTTATTATAGTTTTTTTAAACAGTAAATTTTTAGATTTTTGATTGGGCATAAAAAAAAAATTGGCATGATGGCTCGTTATCTGTATTGTCAAATAAAATTGACTACACACATTATTACAAAAAAATTATTCAAAATTTTCTCTCTTTTATTATTTAAAAATGTTTAAATTCACATCAATTATATTTCTAAATTGCTTTTTAATTGGTGTAAAGTGCTTTGTTTTTTGAGACCACAACATACTGCAAAGGGGATTTATATTTAAGTCACAAATTTGATTTCAATGAAATACACACTGACTCCCTAACAATAATGTTAAACAATGAATAGTCTTGTTAATTGTAATGCTGTTGCTTTTAAAAAAAAATGAAACTGAGCTACTTACCCTTGGCCTTCTAGGTTAAGATATAGGTAAGTGGAGATAATCTGACCAAGTTCTTTTTGAGTCTACAAGAAGAGTTAAAGCAATACATGCATAAGTTGATGTTATTGTAGCTTTTTCCCTATATATTTCAAACTTTAATGTTTTTAAAAAGCTATTACATGTATTTGCATTGAATCTGTATTAAATATAAATAGCAATTTTCTATTTTTATGGTGCAGATGTAAAGCTAAATGAAATGTTTAAAAAATGAATTAATGTTAGAAAGTATAATCAAGCTAATATATAAACATATTTTTTTTTCATGAAAAAAGTTTTCACTTTGGTAATAAAAAAATTATGAAATAACTACAGCAAATGTTCTCAATTAAAGAGAAACTATGGAACGTTGAGCATTTCCAGACAGAGAACTAAGCTTTGTCCCTTTTTTCTTAAGAAAACTTACAATTCAATACAGAGGGTCACAAACATAAAATACAGGGGGTTTGCAAATGCTTTTGAAATCAAGAGCATTGCTAACTAAATAAAGAAAGATAACAGGTGCAAGGTGGACCAATCCAATTCCTTTGAAACAATGTTGAGTTTTTGTAGTGCCCTTCTTTCATCCCCAACACAGACGAGAATATAAACATAGAGGGAACTTTCTCCATGACGTAAACAATTTTTTTGTCCCTTACAGGACCCTCAGATTGAAAGTTGCAAGATGTACACCGCCCGAAAATACGTCCCCACATAGTAATGAAAAAAAGTGACTGCATTGATCATCAATTTTTGCAGACAAAAGTGATCAGAAGAAAAAAAAAAGTTCTGTTTTGTAATGAATCCATAAAAACAAGATGCTTTTACTAAACTTGAAATTGCACACTTACATTTTCAGTCAATGTGCTTTTTAAATTTGCATCATCCAGCTGGACATTCAGGGTAGCTTGTATGAAAACTACACGATTTTCACTTGCTAGAAAGAAAGAAATTAACAACATAGATTTGCCAAGGGGATATAGAAAGGGCTTATACTAAATGAGATGGATTTAAAAAAAAAAAGTATATAGATAAAAATATGCTAAGTGTAAATGCACACAAACATATTCAAACTAATACACAACTAGTTAGACATTATTTTCTCACATGTGGAAAACAAATATTCCCTTTTAATTGTACTGTTTGTGGTAATGTGGGTTATGGGCTAATGTTTTTTAAAAATCCTGAATTCAATATTTGTTAATTTATTATCATATTCTTTTGCAATAAAGGGGAAAAAAAAATCAAAATTATTAACTTTTTGGCAGGTTTTTACAAAAAAATAAAAAAAAGATGTACATTTGTTTGTCTAATTAAAAAAAAAATTATAATTTTGTAATATTCAAAAAAGAAAAATTTTGACAGTAAAAATTAGCAAAACAAAAAAAAAAAGGTCAATACTTACTGGGAATCACTGATGAATTGGCAATGACTGGTGGCAGATTAACAACCACGTTCATCTGATTGAGTAAGACAAGTTGTGATTAAACAGAATAGAAAAAAAAACACACATTGAGCACGGTGGCTTACAAATCAAAATAAATGAATCACTCACCCTAGTGAGCACACCATCATAATATGTTACATTACTTAGAAACTCTAAGTATGCCTCCAAAGTCCTTCGCCATTCACCACTGACATTGACATATTGTCTGTAGTTTACAAATTAAGAACTATTAAATATTTAGTGATTAAAATAGACAGACTAATAGCTATCAGAAAAATTTAGAATCATTAAAAGTTATTTTCAGCTGAACTAAATTAACTGACCTAAATGTTTGAATTAATGAAAATAAAAAAGTTAACATACGGAACATTGTAAAAATTTAATGTTGCTCTGGAAATGAAATCTGTACAATTGGCTGACTGACTGCATTTACTGCCCAGTTTACAGAGTTCTAGCTTGTTAACTTGAAAGACTAAGTTGTCACAGTTTGGCAGATTTGTGCACAATCCACTAATATTTAAAAAAAAAAAAATTACATGATACATGAGATTTATAAACATTTTACAATCATGAAAAAAATATAAATGTAAATAAAATTTCAATAAATGCTTGAGTATTCTTTACTTGTGAAAAAAGGATTAACAAAAGACTTATTTTACACCTATTATTATAAGAATAATAAATTAATGGCATTTAGATTCATGAAAATGTAAAGAAATGGAATTGACAAAAATAATAACTTTTATGAATGTTACCTGTTGGGAATTTTAGACCGTGTGATATTCTGTAAAATAGATTGCCCCTTTGTGACCATATCATCAGTTATCTGGCAAGAAATTGACTTGTAGTCAAAGGTAAAAATCAGGTCCACATTCTGTATAGTCTTACCTGCGGAATATTCACATTTTCCAATATTTACAACATTTTGAATGAGAAGAGCAAAGAATTCACATTGTAATTAGATACATTAAAAAATCCCTTGACAGATTTTGCAAAGAACATATTCCAGAAATTGATACTTTTCTCCCAGCAGTAATTATTTATCTAGCCACTTCCAGAGTTTCAACATTCTTTAACTTACACTGAAAAAAATGTATACAGTGGAGAAAAAAAATGACAGGTTTTTATTGAGCCCTTCTGACCAAATAGTGACAACTGCAAACTTGTAAAGTCTGCAGAGTGCAACAAAGGTCATTACTTATAGTAACTAGGATAGTTTGTAATGTGCAGCTAAATTCATAACATATAGTAACTTGGATAGTTTGTAATGTGCAGCTAAATTCATAACATATAGTAACTTGGAGAGTTTGTAATGTGCAGCTAAATTCATAACATATAGTAGCTTGGATAGTTTGTAATGTGCAGCTAAATTCATAACATATAGTAACTAGGATAGTTTGTAATGTGCAGCTAAATTCATAACATATAGTAACTTGGAGAGTTTGTAATGTGCAGCTAAATTCATAACATATAGTAACTTGGATAGTTTGTAATGTGCAGCTAAATTCATAACATATAGTAACTAGGATAGTTTGTAATGTGCAGCTAAATTCATAACATATAGTAACTTGGATAGTTTGTAATGTGCAGCTAAATTCATAACATATAGTAACTTGGAGAGTTTGTAATGTGCAGCTAAATTCATAACATATAGTAACTAGGATAGTTTGTAATGTGCAGCTAAATTCATAACATATAGTAACTTGGATAGTTTGTAATGTGCAGCTAAATTCATAACATATAGTAAATTGGAGAGTTTGTAACGTGCAGCTAAATTCATAACATATAGTAACTTGGATAGTTTGTAATGTGCAGCTAAATTCATAACATATAGTAACTAGAATAGTTTGTAATGTGCAGCTAAATTCATAACATATAGTAACTTGGAGAGTTTGTAATGTGCAGCTAAATTCATAACATGTAGTAACTTGGATAGTTTGTAATGTGCAGCTAAATTCATAACATGTAGTAACTTGGAGAGTTTGTAATGTGCAGCTAAATTCATAACATATAGTAACTTGGATAGTTTGTAATGTGCAGCTAAATTCATAACATATAGTAACTTGGAGAGTTTGTAATGTGCAGCTAAATTCATAACATATAGTAACTAGGATAGTTTGTAATGTGCAGCTAAATTCATAACATATAGTAACTTGGATAGTTTGTAATGTGCAGCTAAATTCATAACATATAGTAACTTGGAGAGTTTGTAATGTGCAGCTAAATTCATAACATATAGTAACTTGGATAGTTTGTAATGTGCAGCTAAATTCATAACATATAGTAGCTTGGATAGTTTGTAATGTGCAGCTAAATTCATAACATATAGTAACTAGGATAGTTTGTAATGTGCAGCTAAATTCATAACATATAGTAACTTGGAGAGTTTGTAATGTGCAGCTAAATTCATAACATATAGTAACTTGGAGAGTTTGTAATGTGCAGCTAAATTCATAACATATAGTAACTAGGATAGTTTGTAATGTGCAGCTAAATTCATAACATATAGTAACTTGGAGAGTTTGTAATGTGCAGCTAAATTCATAACATATAGTAACTTGGATAGTTTGTAATGTGCAGCTAAATTCATAACATATAGTAACTTGGATAGTTTGTAATGTGCAGCTAAATTCATAACATATAGTAACTAGGATAGTTTGTAATGTGCAGCTAAATTCATAACGTATAGTAACTTGGATAGTTTGTAATGTGCAGCTAAATTCATAACATATAGTAAATTGGAGAGTTTGTAATGTGCAGCTAAATTCATAACATATAGTAACTTGTCTAGTTTGTAATGTGCAGCTAAATTCATAACATATAGTAACTTGGAGAGTTTGTAATGTGCAGCTAAATTCATAACATATAGTAACTTGGAGAGTTTGTAATGTGCAGCTAAATTCATAACATATAGTAACTTGGAGAGTTTGTAATGTGCAGCTAAATTTATAAAATATAGTAACTTGGAGAGTTTGTAATGTGCAGCTAAATTCATAACATATAGTAACTTGGATAGTTTGTAATGTGCAGCTAAATTCATAACATATAGTAACTTGGAGAGTTTGTAATGTGCAGCTAAATTCATAACATATAGTAACTAGGATAGTTTGTAATGTGCAGCTAAATTCATAACATATAGTAACTTGGATAGTTTGTAATGTGCAGCTAAATTCATAACATATAGTAACTTGGAGAGTTTGTAATGTGCAGCTAAATTCATAACATATAGTAACTTGGATAGTTTGTAATGTGCAGCTAAATTCATAACATATAGTAACTTGGAGAGTTTGTAATGTGCAGCTAAATTCTTAACATATAGTAACTTGGAGGGTTTGTAACGTGCAGCTAAATTCATAACATATAGTAACTCGGAGAGTTTGTAACGTGCAGCTAAATTCATAACATATAGTAACTTGGATAGTTTGTAATGTGCAGCTAAATTCATAACATATAGTAACTTGGATAGTTTGTAACGTGCAGCTAAATTCATAACATATAGTAACTTGGATAGTTTGTAATGTGCAGCTAAATTCATAACATATAGTAACTTGGAGAGTTTGTAAAGTGCAGCTAAATTCATAACATATAGTAACTTGGAGAGTTTGTAACGTGCAGCTAAATTCATAACATATAGTAACTTGGAGAGTTTGTAACGTGCAGCTAAATTCATAACATATAGTAACTTGGAGAGTTTGTAACGTGCAGCTAAATTCATAACATATAGTAACTTGGAGAGTTTGTAATGTGCAGCTAAATTCATAACATGTAGTAACTTGGATAGTTTGTAATGTGCAGCTAAATTCATAACATGTAGTAACTTGGAGAGTTTGTAATGTGCAGCTAAATTCATAACATGTAGTAACTTGGATAGTTTGTAATGTGCAGCTAAATTCATAACATGTAGTAACTTGGAGAGTTTGTAATGTGCAGCTAAATTCATAACATGTAGTAACTTGGAGAGTTTGTAATGTGCAGCTAAATTCATAACATATAGTAACTTGGATAGTTTGTAATGTGCAGCTAAATTCATAACATATAGTAACTAGGATAGTTTGTAATGTGCAGCTAAATTCATAACATATAGTAACTTGGATAGTTTGTAATGTGCAGCTAAATTCATAACATATAGTAACTTGGATAGTTTGTAATGTGCAGCTAAATTCATAACATATTGTAACTTGGATAGTTTGTAATGTGCAGCTAAATTCATAACATATAGTAACTTGGAGAGTTTGTAATGTGCAGCTAAATTCATAACATATAGTAACTTGGAGAGTTTGTAACGTGCAGCTAAATTCATAACATATAGTAACTTGGAGAGTTTGTAACGTGCAGCTAAATTCATAACATATAGTAACTTGGAGAGTTTGTAACGTGCAGCTAAATTCATAACATATAGTAACTTGGAGAGTTTGTAATGTGCAGCTAAATTCATAACATATAGTAACTTGGAGAGTTTGTAACGTGCAGCTAAATTCATAACATATAGTAACTAGGATAGTTTGTAATGTGCAGCTAAATTCATAACATATAGTAACTTGGAGAGTTTGTAATGTGCAGCTAAATTCATAACATATAGTAACTTGGATAGTTTGTAATGTGCAGCTAAATTCATAACATATAGTAACTTGGATAGTTTGTAATGTGCAGCTAAATTCATAACACATAGTAACTTGGAGAGTTTGTAACGTGCAGCTAAATTCATAACATATAGTAACTTGGAGAGTTTGTAACGTGCAGCTAAATTCATAACATATAGTAACTAGGATAGTTTGTAATGTGCAGCTAAATTCATAACATATAGTAACTTGGAGAGTTTGTAATGTGCAGCTAAATTCATAACATATAGTAACTTGGATAGTTTGTAATGTGCAGCTAAATTCATAACATATAGTAACTTGGATAGTTTGTAATGTGCAGCTAAATTCATAACACATAGTAACTTGGAGAGTTTGTAACGTGCAGCTAAATTCATAACATATAGTAACTTGGAGAGTTTGTAACGTGCAGCTAAATTCATAACATATAGTAACTTGGATAGTTTGTAATGTGCAGCTAAATTCATAACATATAGTAACTAGGATAGTTTGTAATGTGCAGCTAAATTCATAACATATAGTAACTTGGAGAGTTTGTAATGTGCAGCTAAATTCATAACATGTAGTAACTTGGATAGTTTGTAATGTGCAGCTAAATTCATAACATGTAGTAACTTGGAGAGTTTGTAATGTGCAGCTAAATTCATAACATATAGTAACTTGGAGAGTTTGTAACGTGCAGCTAAATTCATAACATATAGTAACTTGGATAGTTTGTAATGTGCAGCTAAATTCATAACATATAGTAACTTGGATAGTTTGTAATGTGCAGCTAAATTCATAACATATAGTAACTAGGATAGTTTGTAATGTGCAGCTAAATTCATAACATATAGTAACTTGTCTAGTTTGTAATGTGCAGCTAAATTCATAACATATAGTAACTTGGAGAGTTTGTAATGTGCAGCTAAATTCATAACATATAGTAACTTGGAGAGTTTGTAATGTGCAGCTAAATTCATAACATATAGTAACTTGGAGAGTTTGTAATGTGCAGCTAAATTTATAACATATAGTAACTTGGAGAGTTTGTAATGTGCAGCTAAATTCATAACATATAGTAACTTGGATAGTTTGTAATGTGCAGCTAAATTCATAACATATAGTAACTTGGAGAGTTTGTAACGTGCAGCTAAATTCATAACATATAGTAACTTGGAGAGTTTGTAATGTGCAGCTAAATTCATAACATATAGTAACTTGGATAGTTTGTAATGTGCAGCTAAATTCATAACATATAGTAACTTGGATAGTTTGTAATGTGCAGCTAAATTCATAACATATAGTAACTTGGATAGTTTGTAATGTGCAGCTAAATTCATAACATATAGTAACTTGGAGAGTTTGTAATGTGCAGCTAAATTCATAACATATAGTAACTTGGAGAGTTTGTAATGTGCAGCTAAATTCATAACATATAGTAACTTGGATAGTTTGTAATGTGCAGCTAAATTCATAACATATAGTAACTTGGATAGTTTGTAATGTGCAGCTAAATTCATAACATATAGTAACTTGGATAGTTTGTAATGTGCAGCTAAATTCATAACATATAGTAACTTGGATAGTTTGTAATGTGCAGCTAAATTCATAACATATAGTAACTTGGAGAGTTTGTAATGTGCAGCTAAATTCATAACATATAGTAACTTGGAGAGTTTGTAACGTGCAGCTAAATTCATAACATATAGTAACTTGGAGAGTTTGTAATGTGCAGCTAAATTCATAACATATAGTAACTTGGAGAGTTTGTAATGTGCAGCTAAATTCATAACATATAGTAACTTGGAGAGTTTGTAATGTGCAGCTAAATTCATAACATATAGTAACTTGGATAGTTTGTAATGTGCAGCTAAATTCATAACATATAGTAACTTGGAGAGTTTGTAATGTGCAGCTAAATTCATAACATGTAGTAACTTGGATAGTTTGTAATGTGCAGCTAAATTCATAACATGTAGTAACTTGGAGAGTTTGTAATGTGCAGCTAAATTCATAACATGTAGTAACTTGGAGAGTTTGTAATGTGCAGCTAAATTCATAACATATAGTAACTTGGATAGTTTGTAATGTGCAGCTAAATTCATAACATATAGTAACTTGGATAGTTTGTAATGTGCAGCTAAATTCATAACATATAGTAACTTGGATAGTTTGTAATGTGCAGCTAAATTCATAACATATAGTAACTTGGATAGTTTGTAATGTGCAGCTAAATTCATAACATATTGTAACTTGGATAGTTTGTAATGTGCAGCTAAATTCATAACATATAGTAACTTGGAGAGTTTGTAATGTGCAGCTAAATTCATAACATATAGTAACTTGGAGAGTTTGTAATGTGCAGCTAAATTCATAACATATAGTAACTTGGAGAGTTTGTAACGTGCAGCTAAATTCATAACATATAGTAACTTGGAGAGTTTGTAATGTGCAGCTAAATTCATAACATATAGTAACTTGGAGAGTTTGTAATGTGCAGCTAAATTCATAACATATAGTAACTTGGAGAGTTTGTAATGTGCAGCTAAATTCATAACATATAGTAACTTGGATAGTTTGTAATGTGCAGCTAAATTCATAACATATAGTAACTTGGAGAGTTTGTAATGTGCAGCTAAATTCATAACATATAGTAACTTGGATAGTTTGTAATGTGCAGCTAAATTCATAACATATAGTAACTTGGAGAGTTTGTAACGTGCAGCTAAATTCATAACATATAGTAACTTGGAGAGTTTGTAACGTGCAGCTAAATTCATAACATATAGTAACTTGGAGAGTTTGTAATGTGCAGCTAAATTCATAACATATAGTAACTTGGATAGTTTGTAATGTGCAGCTAAATTCATAACATATAGTAACTTGGAGAGTTTGTAATGTGCAGCTAAATTCATAACATATAGTAACTTGGATAGTTTGTAATGTGCAGCTAAATTCATAACATATAGTAGTAATGCAGCTAAATTCTTGGAGAGTTTGTAATGTGCAGCTAAATTCATAACATATAGTAACTTGGAGAGTTTGTAATGTGCAGCTAAATTCATAACATATAGTAACTTGGATAGTTTGTAATGTGCAGCTAAATTCATAACATATAGTAACTTGGAGAGTTTGTAATGTGCAGCTAAATTCATAACATATAGTAACTAGGATAGTTTGTAATGTGCAGCTAAATTCATAACATATAGTAACTTGGATAGTTTGTAATGTGCAGCTAAATTCATAACATATAGTAACTTGGATAGTTTGTAATGTGCAGCTAAATTCATAACATATAGTAACTTGGAGAGTTTGTAATGTGCAGCTAAATTCATAACATATAGTAACTTGGAGAGTTTGTAATGTGCAGCTAAATTCATAACATATAGTAACTTGGAGAGTTTGTAATGTGCAGCTAAATTCATAACATATAGTAACTTGGATAGTTTGTAATGTGCAGCTAAATTCATAACATATAGTAACTTGGATAGTTTGTAATGTGCAGCTAAATTCATAACATATAGTAACTTGGATAGTTTGTAATGTGCAGCTAAATTCATAACATATAGTAACTTGGAGAGTTTGTAATGTGCAGCTAAATTCATAACATATAGTAACTTGGAGAGTTTGTAATGTGCAGCTAAATTCATAACATATAGTAACTTGGATAGTTTGTAATGTGCAGCTAAATTCATAACATATAGTAACTTGGAGAGTTTGTAACGTGCAGCTAAATTCATAACATATAGTAACTTGGAGAGTTTGTAACGTGCAGCTAAATTCATAACATATAGTAACTTGGATAGTTTGTAATGTGCAGCTAAATTCATAACATATAGTAACTTGGAGAGTTTGTAATGTGCAGCTAAATTCATAACATATAGTAACTTGGAGAGTTTGTAATGTGCAGCTAAATTCAACATATAGTAACTTGGATAGTTTGTAATGTGCAGCTAAATTCATAACATATAGTAACTTGGAGAGTTTGTAATGTGCAATTCATAACATATAGTAACTTCAAATTCATAACATATAGTAACTTGGATAGTTTGTAATGTGCAGCTAAATTCATAACATATAGTAACTTGGATAGTTTGTAATGTGCAGCTAAATTCATAACATATAGTAACTTGGATAGTTTGTAATGTGCAGCTAAATTCATAACATATAGTAACTTGGATAGTTTGTAATGTGCAGCTAAATTCATAACATATAGTAACTGGAGTTTGTAGTGCAGCTAAATTCATAACATATAGTAGTTTGTAATGTGCAGCTAAATTCATAACATATAGTAACTTGGATAGTTTGTAATGTGCAGCTAAATTCATAACATATAGTAACTTGGAGAGTTTGTAATGTGCAGCTAAATTCATAACATATAGTAACTTGGAGAGTTTGTAATGTGCAGCTAAATTCATAACATATAGTAACTTGGAGAGTTTGTAATGTGCAGCTAAATTCATAACATATAGTAACTTGGAGAGTTTGTAATGTGCAGCTAAATTCATAACATATAGTAACTTGGATAGTTTGTAATGTGCAGCTAAATTCATAACATATAGTAACTTGGAGAGTTTGTAATGTGCAGCTAAATTCATAACATATAGTAACTTGGAGAGTTTGTAATGTGCAGCTAAATTCATAACATATAGTAACTTGGATAGTTTGTAATGTGCAGCTAAATTCATAACATATAGTAACTTGGAGTGCAGTTTGTAATGTGCAGCTAAATTCATAACATATAGTAACTTGGAGAGTTTGTAATGTGCAGCTAAATTCATAACATATAGTAACTTGGAGAGTTTGTAATGTGCAGCTAAATTCATAACATATAGTAACTTGGATAGTTTGTAATGTGCAGCTAAATTCATATATATAGTAACTTGGAGAGTTTGTAATGTGCAGCTAAATTCATAACATATAGTAACTTGGATAGTTTGTAATGTGCAGCTAAATTCATAACATATAGTAACTTGGATAGTTTGTTTACAGCTAAATTCATAACATATAGTAACTTGGAGAGTTTGTAATGTGCAGCTAAATTCATAACATATAGTAACTTGGAGAGTTTGTAATGTGCAGCTAAATTCATAACATAGTAACTTGGAGAGTTTGTAGTTTGTAACTGTGCAGCTAAATATAACATATAGTAACTTGGAGAGTTTGTAATGTGCAGCTAAATTCATAACATATAGTAACTAGGATAGTTTGTAATGTGCAGCTAAATTCATAACATATAGTAACTTGGAGAGTTTGTAATGTGCAGCTAAATTCATAACATATAGTAACTTGGATAGTTTGTAATGTGCAGCTAAATTCATAACATATAGTAACTTGGATAGTTTGTAATGTGCAGCTAAATTCATAACATATAGTAACTTGGAGAGTTTGTAATGTGCAGCTTAATTCATAACATATAGTAACTTGGAGAGTTTGTAATGTGCAGCTAAATTCATAACATATAGTAACTTGGAGAGTTTGTACGTGCAGCTAAATTCATAACATATAGTAACTTGGAGAGTTTGTAATGTGCAGCTAAATTCATAACATATAGTAACTTGGAGAGTTTGTAACGTGCAGCTAAATTCATAACATATAGTAACTTGGAGAGTTTGTAACGTGCAGCTAAATTCATAACATATAGTAACTTGGATAGTTTGTAATGTGCAGCTAAATTCATAACATATAGTAACTTGGATAGTTTGTAATGTGCAGCTAAATTCATAACATATAGTAACTTGGAGAGTTTGTAATGTGCAGCTAAATTCATAACATATAGTAACTTGGAGAGTTTGTAATGTGCAGCTAAATTCATAACATATAGTAACTTGGATAGTTTGTAATGTGCAGCTAAATTCATAACATATAGTAACTTGGATAGTTTGTAATGTGCAGCTAAATTCATAACATATAGTAACTTGGAGAGTTTGTAATGTGCAGCTAAATTCATAACATATAGTAACTTGGATAGTTTGTAATGTGCAGCTAAATTCATAACATATAGTAACTTGGATAGTTTGTAATGTGCAGCTAAATTCATAACATATAGTAACTTGGAGAGTTTGTAATGTGCAGCTAAATTCATAACATATAGTAACTTGGAGAGTTTGTAATGTGCAGCTAAATTCATAACATATAGTAACTTGGAAGTTTGTAAGTGCAGTAAATTCATAACATATAATGAATGTGCAGCTAAATTCATAACATATAGTAACTTGGAGAGTTTGTAATGTGCAGCTAAATTCAAACATATAGTAACTTGGAGAGTTTGTAATGTGCAGCTAAATTCATAACATATAGTAACTAGGATAGTTTGTAATGTGCAGCTAAATTCATAACATATAGTAATGTGCTTGGATTGGAGAGTTTGTAATGTGCAGCTAAATTCATAACATATAGTAACTTGGATAGTTTGTAATGTGCAGCTAAATTCATAACATATTGTAACTTGGATAGTTTGTAATGTGCAGCTAAATTCATAACATATAGTAACTTGGAGAGTTTGTAATGTGCAGCTAAATTCATAACATATAGTAACTTGGATAGTTTGTAATGTGCAGCTAAATTCATAACATATAGTAACTTGGAGAGTTTGTAATGTGCAGCTAAATTCATAACATATAGTAACTTGGATAGTTTGTAATGTGCAGCTAAATTCATAACATATAGTAACTTGGAGAGTTTGTAATGTGCAGCTAAATTCATAACATATAGTAACTTGGATAGTTTGTAATGTGCAGCTAAATTCATAACATATAGTAACTTGGAGAGTTTGTAATGTGCAGCTAAATTCATAACATATAGTAACTTGGAGAGTTTGTAATGTGCAGCTAAATTCATAACATATAGTAACTTGGATAGTTTGTAATGCAGCATAACATATAGTAACTATAAATGTGCAGCTAAATTCATAACATATAGTAACTTGGATAGTTTGTAATGTGCAGCTAAATTCATAACATATAGTAACTTGGAGAGTTTGTAATGTGCAGCTAAATTCATAACATATAGTAACTTGGAGAGTTTGTAATGTGCAGCTAAATTCATAACATATAGTAACTTGGATAGTTTGTAATGTGCAGCTAAATTCATAACATATAGTAACTTGGAGAGTTTGTAATGTGCAGCTAAATTCATAACATATAGTAACTTGGATAGTTTGTAATGTGCAGCTAAATTCATAACATATAGTAACTTGGATAGTTTGTAATGTGCAGCTAAATTCATAACATATAGTAACTTGGATAGTTTGTAATGTGCAGCTAAATTCATAACATATAGTAACTTGGAGAGTTTGTAATGTGCAGCTAAATTCATAACATATAGTAACTTGGATAGTTTGTAATGTGCAGCTAAATTCATAACATATAGTAACTTGGAGGATAGTTTGTAATGTGCAGCTAAATTCATAACATATAGTAACTTGGAGAGTTTGTAATGTGCAGCTAAATTCATAACATATAGTAACTTGGATAGTTTGTAATGTGCAGCTAAATTCATAACATATAGTAACTTCTTACGGATAGTTTGCTTAATGTGCAGCTAAATTCATAACATGTAGTAACTTGGAGAGTTTGTAATGTGCAGCTAAATTCATAACATATAGTAACTTGGATAGTTTGTAATGTGCAGCTAAATTCATAACATATAGTAACTTGGATAGTTTGTAATGTGCAGCTAAATTCATAACATATGTAACTGGATAGTTTGTAATGTGCAGCTAAATTCATAACATATAGTAACTTGGATAGTTTGTAATGTGCAGCTAAATTCATAACATATAGTAACTTGGAGAGTTTGTAAGTAACTCTGGAGAGTTTGTGCAGCTAAATTCATAACATATAGTAACTTGGAGAGTTTGTAATGTGCAGCTAAATTCATAACATATAGTAACTTGAGAGTTTGTAACGTGCAGCTAAATTCATAACATATAGTAACTTGGAGAGTTTGTAACGTGCAGCTAAATTCATAACATATAGTAACTTGGAGAGTTTGTAACGTGCAGCTAAATTCATAACATATAGTAACTTGGATAGTTTGTAATGTGCAGCTAAATTCATAACATATAGTAACTTGGAGAGTTTGTAATGTGCAGCTAAATTCATAACATATAGTAACTTGGAGAGTTTGTGATGTGCAGCTAAATTCATAACATATAGTAACTTGGAGAGTTTGTAATGTGCAGCTAAATTCATAACATATAGTAACTAGGATAGTTTGTAATGTGCAGCTAAATTCATAACATATAGTAACTTGGAGAGTTTGTAATGTGCAGCTAAATTCATTGTAACTAGGATAGTTTGTAAATTCATAACATATAGTAACTTGGAGAGTTTGTAATGTGCAGCTAAATCTCATAACATATAGTAACTTGGAGAGTTTGTAATGTGCAGCTAAATTCATAACATCTTGGATAACATATAGTAACTTGGATAGTTTGTAATGTGCAGCTAAATTCATAACATATAGTAATTTGGAGAGTTTGTAATGTGCAGCTAAATTCATAACATATAGTAACTTGGATAGTTTGTAATGTGCAGCTAAATTCATAACATATAGGCAGCTAACTTGGAGAGTTTGTAATGTGCAGCTAAATTCATAACATATAGTAACTTGTCTAGTTTGTAATGTGCAGCTAAATTCATAACATATAGTAACTTGGAGAGTTTGTAATGTGCAGCTAAATTCATAACATATAGTAACTTGGAGAGTTTGTAACGTGCAGCTAAATTCATAACATATAGTAACTTGGAGAGTTTGTAACGTGCAGCTAAATTCATAACATATAGTAACTTGGAGAGTTTGTAACGTGCAGCTAAATTCATAACATATAGTAACTTGGATAGTTTGTAACGTGCAGCTAAATTCATAACATATAGTAACTTGGATAGTTTGTAATGTGCAGCTAAATTCATAACATATAGTAACTTGGAGAGTTTGTAATGTGCAGCTAAATTCATAACATATAGTAACTTGGAGAGTTTGTGATGTGCAGCTAAATTCATAACATATAGTAACTTGGAGAGTTTGTAATGTGCAGCTAAATTCATAACATATAGTAACTAGGATAGTTTGTAATGTGCAGCTAAATTCATAACATATAGTAACTTGGATAGTTTGTAATGTGCAGCTAAATTCATAACATATAGTAACTTGGAGAGTTTGTAATGTGCAGCTAAATTCATAACATATAGTAACTTGGATAGTTTGTAATGTGCAGCTAAATTCATAACATATAGTAACTAGGATAGTTTGTAATGTGCAGCTAAATTCATAACATATAGTAACTTGGAGAGTTTGTAATGTGCAGCTAAATTCATAACATATAGTAACTTGGAGAGTTTGTAATGTGCAGCTAAATTCATAACATATAGTAACTTGGAGAGTTTGTAATGTGCAGCTAAATTCATAACATATAGTAACTTGGAGAGTTTGTAATGTGCAGCTAAATTCATAACATATAGTAACTTGGAGAGTTTGTAATGTGCAGCTAAATTCATAACATATAGTAACTTGGAGAGTTTGTAACGTGCAGCTAAATTCATAACATATAGTAACTTGGAGAGTTTGTAACGTGCAGCTAAATTCATAACATATAGTAACTTGGAGAGTTTGTAACGTGCAGCTAAATTCATAACATATAGTAACTTGGATAGTTTGTAACGTGCAGCTAAATTCATAACATATAGTAACTTGGATAGTTTGTAATGTGCAGCTAAATTCATAACATATAGTAACTTGGAGAGTTTGTGATGTGCAGCTAAATTCATAACATATAGTAACTTGGAGAGTTTGTGATGTGCAGCTAAATTCATAACATATAGTAACTTGGAGAGTTTGTAATGTGCAGCTAAATTCATAACATATAGTAACTAGGATAGTTTGTAATGTGCAGCTAAATTCATAACATATAGTAACTTGGATAGTTTGTAATGTGCAGCTAAATTCATAACATATAGTAACTTGGAGAGTTTGTAATGTGCAGCTAAATTCATAACATATAGTAACTTGGATAGTTTGTAATGTGCAGCTAAATTCATAACATATAGTAACTAGGATAGTTTGTAATGTGCAGCTAAATTCATAACATATAGTAACTTGGAGAGTTTGTAATGTGCAGCTAAATTCATAACATATAGTAACTTGGAGAGTTTGCTTGGTGTAAAACGGAAGTCATTACGTATAATGACCTTTAACATGGAAGACTGCAAACAATATTTTTAAATCTTCATCTATGATCTTAAGATCTATGGCAGGCAATTTTAATTATGTGACACTGTGTCTAATTTTTTTTTTTTATTTGGCATAGCTTCACAAGGCTAAATAGGGTGTTATGCTACACTTCATCCATTAATTGACTGCATCAAAATTTGTTAAACTATTATGAGTTCTTCTTACTACTTGATCCAGTGCATGAATCTCTTGCAGATGACACTGTAGCTGGACAATACCGGCAGTAGTTTTTTTTACCGTCATTGTATTCATCTGAACCACAGGGCTGGCAGGTTTTTGTCACCCAGCTGAAGCCTTGACCTGATAGTTGGCAACTGACTGGAAGATATTAAATACCAACTACAATCATCTCAGACAAGATATGAAAAGGATCAAGTGGTGTTGAATTATTTTTTTTTTTAAATGTGTCACTTAAATCAGAATTTATCATTCATTTCATATAAAAATGAGTCATAAATATTTGATCCAAAAGAAAAGTAAAAAGCTAACTATAAAAAAAGCAAATGTATATAATGAAGGGCTGAAATTATGGCAGAGATTGGCTGAGTACAATTTTAAGGCTTCAAATGACATCAAAGCTAAACTTTCCCAAATCCAGAAAAATATCTGTCAAATAAGACACTTGAGCTAGGTATGCACAGATGTAAACTGCTTTTTATTGCTGTATTTCTAAAACTGGCTCAACATGGCATCAACTACAATAAGCCTTATTCTCCTTTGAAGTGCTAAAACAAGAGCTTAACGGGGAAATGGTCTTTTAATTTAACTGAATACTAATAAAAAACAGGTGAATTCTATCGTATGATGGGATTTGATATATCAAACTTAACTCAGCCATTTTTATAATACAAGTTCCTGTAAGAATTAGGAATAAAAATAAGTTTCAAAAAATTGAAAGTGACATGAATGAAACTTACTGATCGCAGTAGTGGTTGTCATCGCTGGAGTTGTTGATGGCCGAGTTGTTGATGGCAACGTTGTGGTTGTAGTTGCTATTTACACAGAATAAATTATGATGCTTTAGTATTAGTTTATATTATAATTTCTTACTGAAATGAGCAAAATACAAACAACTTAAGTCCAGAGAGCAGTATTTAAAACTTTTTTTTTTTTTTGCTGACAATTAAAAAGAAATACAAATAATTATAAAGAATAAATGTAATGAATTTCTACTTTTGCATTGCTATTAATGTCATTGTTATGCTACATGTATTCTATCTTTGACATTCCTGGCAGTAAATGTGCTTTAGATATGACTATTTAATATATAAAGAGATGAGTTGCACATTTAGCAGTTGTGGAGTGAAATCGTTGAGAATGTTATGATTGTATTTATAGTTGGCAGCTAAAAAGATTTTGACTAAAAATATGAGTAAAGAAAAGAAAAATAATAAATCACACAAAAGGGTTAAATATTAGTGAGTATTAAAAAGTTAATTGGCTTCTACATTACTCACCAGCTGTAGTAGTGATGTCTCTGGTGAAAAAAAATGCAATTTGAATATTATTTTTAGCTTTATATTATATGCACAGATAGAAAAAGTTTTAAATCATTAGCTTCAAAGTAATAGATTTTATTCAGAACTTTTTATTCTTTAAAGGCATACATTTTTATGCCCAATTTAAAAATTTGATCAATAGAATTCTGATGATGCCAGGCAGCATCTAGACAGGATATATAAAAACCTAATTATATTCTGATACGGCTGTCTTACAGTCATCTTGATTCAAACTTAGGCCAAGGCCTGCTTAGTGCACTGATGACTAGAGATGAATAGAATATCCCAGTAAACCCAAGGGACATCTAAATATGTTGGTGCTAGGAACTTAAAGGAGTTGAAGGAAGCTGTTCTGTTTTTACCAATGGCCTGGCTGAGCCACAGCTAGCTATTATGGCACCCTGTCTGAGTTACATTTTTTTTTTGGTGACTTCCTCATAATCAGAAAAGTGCAAAAAAAAAAAAAAAATCAACAGCCCTCTTTATGCGCCCCTTACTAGTTACGTGCCCAGTGCAGCTGCAAAGCCTGCAGCACCCTCCCTGTGCTACTGGTCTAGTTATCAGTATTCTCTTGCCTGACATTGTTCAGAGATAAAAAGAGTTTTTTTTATTGAAATGAAGGTTGATTAAGCATAATTAGACTTACTGACAAGTAGCCCCACTGCTTGAGTTTACACAAATTTGGTTTTGCGTGCAGACTCCCCTCAGTATATCACACGGGTCTGTTTGAAGAAATATTTCTCACATTAATGTCACATTTTTTTTAACTAAGCCGGCTCACAATTTAACAACTTAACAACTTTTGATCATCAAAGATGTCATGTATTAACTTAACGTATTTAGGTTTCATTTGTCCTGTATCGTTTAATTAATAAATCTTAATTTTTTTTTCTCCAATAACCAATGATTTCTATTAAATATATATATATATATATATATATATATATATATATACAGACTTGAAAAAATTCTCAGTTTTTTAATTATTCTTTACAGAGTGACAGATCACCTGATAGAACTGAATAGCTTTGATTGCCAACTTTAATGGTAGAGCTTATATTGGAAACTCCTTTAGAAATTTCCGACTGAGCAGCTTGAAAGTTTGAATAGATGGAAGTATTTAAGATGAGATTGAAGTCAGCAATGAGACTTCCTGGGCTGTAAGAAACAATTTCAGGAAATAAAATGGTTGAAACAGGTTGAAATATATATTTTAATATATTGTTGTGTATTGTTTTATGGGTGACTGGCGACATGGGTGGTGACCGGTGACAGGGGAGATAACAACTACAGAGTTCAGGGTAGTGACAGGGGAGATAACAACTACAGAGTTCAGGGTAGTGACAGGACTAATGACATGGGTGAACATGACACGTGGCATGGTGGTCCTCTCGACCATTCTCTTTTTCTTCTTTTCTTCATGCCTACTCTTTCTCTTCTTTTTCTATTTCGTTTAGAAATTTATAATGATCATTTTCAGATTAATTTTAGCTGCTAACTAATTTTTAAGATTTGGGAATTTTTTTAAAACAAAGTCAAATAAAATTGATTTTTCAGTGTATTTAATTTAAAGACTGTTAATACTGGTCTATTGGGATTCTAACTACATATTTCAAGAAATCTTTTTTTTTTTTTTTTTTTACAAAAATGTAGAGCTCACCTTAGTTTTGTAATAACAACATCAGACAGACCCTGCACTGCTTGCTTAAAGATGTCAAAAATCTAGATATTTTGAAATTGAACAATGATTTTTTTTTAAAATAGAATAATAATAATTTTTTTATAATTTCTTTATCTGACAAATGCTATTGAAGAATGCTGAAATGAAAGAAAAAATGATAATTTCTAAATGACCAAGTTTTTATAAGAATGATAGTTTTAATATTCCAGTCAATATATCAAATACACGTGGTAC
This sequence comes from Bulinus truncatus, assembly GCA_021962125.1. Classification (NCBI taxonomy): domain Eukaryota; kingdom Metazoa; phylum Mollusca; class Gastropoda; family Planorbidae; genus Bulinus; species Bulinus truncatus. Next base: position 80,846 of record JAGDYQ010000381.1, on the reverse strand, counting down.
TTACGGTCACTTCCAAATTGTCTTTCAAAGTTAAATACTCTGTGCTGTTTGTGTTGTTGAAATTTATACTTGATACATCCATATTTAATTTCAAAGTCATTGGGACATCGATGACAGCTGTTGAAATAATTTGATAAGTACTATACTTGTACATGTTTTTTTGACTATCAAAATTTCAAACTTTTAATCATTGCTAAGCTCAGCTTTGATTCTAAACAAGAAATTATTTACACATTCAAAACCTTTAGAATAGATACAAAAGTTTCCTTCAAATGAGCTGAAAGTTATTACACATACAATTATATCTAAAAGTAGAAGATAAAATGTAGTTCATGACATAATACTTGAACTATAGATACAGAATCACTTTCCTAATTCCTTCAAATATATGATTTACATGTAATATTTTTCATAAAAAATTGCCCCAGGCCAAATAAAAAAATTGAAAGCTGTGGCTTAAAAATATTATTTATTATTTATTTGAAAACAAAAATAAATTTAAAGCTAAATCAGTTTAACAGAAAATGTATCTTACCTGGCAAAGCTGTTGTGGTGGTTAGTGATGCTGTTGTTGTATTTACAGTGGTGTTTCCTGTTGAATTATGAACAAAATATGAATAATTTCTTTTTAAATTGGCTTAAAAAACAAAAAAAACATTACAATTAGACCCCTCAGCCGCGCCGTAGAACTGATGATGGCTGGCTTAGAATTGTTATGGCTGGCTAGCCGGCTTAAGCCGTGGCTTAGGACAATGGGCGGCTTACGATGACTTGCGGCGGCTTTCAGCTTACAGGCTATAGCTAAACACAAATAGAAGTTAAACAACGCAACGTTGGACTGAACAAGCATGTTCACTCTTACACTCAACAACGGCAACATCCCTACATAACATTTTTTTAAACTGTTCCCTAAAAAAGTGTCAACTTGAAATTGCAATATAACATGAACAGGCCGTTGCAGGCTTGAAACTAAAACCAAACATTCATTTAAAAAAACAAGGAAGTTGTGTTTATGTGTTTGACTGGCATGAATCATGTGATTACCAGATGCAGTTGATTTTTTGGCACAATAAATTTTAGACATATGTCCATCCTTGCCAGCCTTCAGTTGTTCCTCAAAGCTCAGCTTACAATGAATGAGGTCTTCGTTGAACGCACAACTGCTCCCAGATGTCGTATCAACTACAATGAGCACACCCATGAATTCCCAAACTTTGGACTTGCGATGGCTCTTGTCATTTAATGATGTCCACCGAAGAGATGTCAACGGTGGAGATTTCAAAGTTGAAACAAATTTGTTAACTTTGCTCCATTTACTTTCAGATATTTTAATCTGACTGATTGAAATAAAAAAAGGCAATCAATATTGGAAGCAAATGATATTCATTTATTGTGTGTAATCGTCAAATAAAGTATATGAATCGGACTTGGCAGTTTATTTGTGATACATGTGACTAATGTGAGTACACACTAATAATACAAATAGTTATGACACATACTTTAATGTAAAAAGTAAGTATTGAGAAAAATTTCGTTTCTAATTCAGTTTATTAATTTACTGCAATTTTGTGCGTAAATTTCAAGGCAATTAGTGAAGAACTTTCAAATTTATTAGCTAGGCGTGAATCCTATTTACATTTTTATTTATATAGATAAAGCCACCGCACTGTAATCTTGCTAATCACGTTGTTAAAATGCTTAAAATTTAATTAAAATTTAATTTTAAAAAATTACTATGGAAAACAATAGTAATATTAACGAGTTGTTGTTTACATTAAATAAAGAACAGAAAATAAAATTTCGTAACATTGAAAAAACATGTTATAAAATAAACAACTGTCACAACAGCATTGGTTTCTTGGTTCACTGCAAAGATAACGATCTCACACCTAATTATATATATTATATACTATTATGAATTACTCCAATTGGACTATTATTATTTTGGATAAGATAATACAAATTTGAAATAAATGAATATCATTTGCTTCCAATATTGATTGCCTTTTTTTATTTCAATCAGTCAGATTAAAATGTCTGAAAGTAAAAGGAGCAAAGTTAACAAATTTGTTTCAACTTTGAAATCTCCACCGTTGACATCTCTTCGGTAGACATCATTAAATGACAAGAGCCATCGCAAGTCCAAAGTTTGGGAATTTATGGGTGTGCTCATTGTAGTTGATACGACATCTGGGAGCAGTTGTGCGTTCAAGGAAGACCTTATTCATTGTAAGCTGAGCTTTGAGGAACAACTGAAGGCTGGCAAGGATGGACATGTCTAAAATTTATTGTGCCAAAAAATCAACTGCATCTGGTAATCACATGATTCATGCCAGTCAAAAACATAAACGCAACTTCAGACAAGACGCAACAGCAACTATTATGAATAAAACAAAAAAATTCCTTTGCTGTGTTCAATGAGTAGATTAATATAGTAATATAGTTAATATACAAAAAAAAATACTCAGACTCGAATTCGACTATTTTTACGCAAGGATGTTACTCAACAAAGAATCATTAACATAGCAGTATTAATATAAAATTAAGTGGTGTTGGTAAACTATTCTCAACGATGTGTAGCAGTGGTGTTGTGAAACTGTTGTACAACAGGACAACATATTACGCAATGCAAAATTTTAGCGGCGATTCCGAATCTCCCACGGCTTAGGAAAGTTTTAGGCAGCTTGGCTTAACATTTTTTGTGGCGGCTTACAGCTTACAGGCTTTGTGGCGGCTTACGGCGGCTTAAGACGGCGGCTGAGGGGTCTAATTACAATCAAGTTGGTGACATCACTGGCGCCTATCATAGTGCTTACATTAGTACTAGAAACTAATTCACATGATAGCCTGGTCTGGTTTAGTCAAAAAAGAACTGTTACAATGAAGACTTTAACCAATACACAAACTTTTTATGTTGAGGATAAATATTTTTTTTTCTTTCAGAAGTGATCAAATTAAATGTCAGACTGGTTAAAAGTCTCAAATTAAATGTCAGACTGGTTAAAAGTCTCAAATTAAATGTCAGACTGGTTAAAAGTCTCAAATTAAATGTCAGACTGGTTAAAAGTCTCAAATTAAATGTCAGACTGGTTAAAAGTCTCAAATTAAATGTCAGACTGGTTAAAAGACTCAAATTAAATGTCAGACTGGTTAAAAGTCTCAAATTAAATGTCAGACTGGTTAAAAGTCTCAAATTAAATGTCAGACTGGTTAAAAGTCTCAAATTAAATGTCAGACTGGTTAAAAGACTCAAATTAAATGTCAGACTGGTTAAAAGTCTCAAATTAAATGTCAGACTGGTTAAAAGTCTCAAATTAAATGTCAGACTGGTTAAAAGTCTCAAATTAAATGTCAGACTGGTTAAAAGTCTCAAATTAAATGTCAGACTGGTTAAAAGTCTCAAATTAAATGTCAGACTGGTTAAAAGTCTCAAATTAAATGTCAGACTGGTTAAAAGACTCAAATTAAATGTCAGACTGGTTAAAAGTCTCAAATTAAATGTCAGACTGGTTAAAAGTCTCAAATTAAATGTCAGACTGGTTAAAAGTCTCAAATTAAATGTCAGACTGGTTAAAAGACTCATATTAAATGTCAGACTGGTTAAAAGTCTCAAATTAAATGTCAGACTGGTTAAAAGTCTCAAATTAAATGTCAGACTGGTTAAAAGTCTCAAATTAAATGTCAGACTGGTTAAAAGTCTCAAATTAAATGTCAGACTGGTTAAAAGACTCACATTAAATGTCAGACTGGTTAAAAGCCATATAAAATTCAGGGATTATAAGACTTATTTTTTTTTTTATGTTGCATAATGATATTGGTCCACAAACTGGACATTAACAATCCAAGGTCAACCCAAAAGGGATTATGGAGATTAAAGCTGGATACATTTTTAATCAGAAACGGTAACAGCACACAAGACAGTATTTTTATAATAGTCAAAACATACTTTCCCTCTGATACCAATTAGTCTTTACAACTGACTTTCATGATATACTAACACAAAAATATGCCATATTAAATTAACACAAGTGGTTCAAAGTGGTATTCTTCTAAATACATATTTTGTTAAACTGTAACTAAGATAATGGTTTTAAAAAAAAAAACAATGAGTAAATTGTGACTACCTGCTAATGTAATCTTTGCCGTTGTTGTAGTTACTGCTGCAGTAGAATTGGCTGCTAACATTTTCATTGTATTTTTTTTTTTGTTATACAATAATATTTTGATTAATGCATAGTTTAAAAATGACCAAATAATTCACATTTTTATTTGTTAGAATAGAAACATGTAATTTTTTTTTTTTTATAGAAATGGTTGTTGTTTTCACAGATGCATTTCCCAACATAATCGCATTCATATTTCAAACAATTTTGGTAAGGTGTGGCTCATATTCAAGTAGCGTTGTGTCATAATTGAAATAAACACAAATCAGTATCCAGGCCAAGAAAATTGTACGGGTAAGGCATAATTGTTTGCAGAAGGTACAGACATCATCATCATCATTGGCAGCAGGAGCAAAGATATCCACATGATGTTTTATTTTTTTTGATCCCAGGCAAATTGACAGAATGTGGAGAGTCAGCAGCGATTTCATACAAGGCAAAAAGCACATGGAAAAAAAAAGAAGAGATAAACAAAAAAGTCAGGGCTAGCTTAAAAAAAACAAATTCTCAAAGTGCACTAATTAGTAAAAAGGGTTGGACGATGAGGAATTACAATGAAAATAATTGATCAGAATGACATTTTGGTATCACAGAAATCAATAATTTTTTTTTAAACATGCTTGCTATTGATGTATTGTTTTTTTTATAGAATGATCGACTTAGATGCAAATTATTGTTTAAATGTACGCACAATTGAAAATAAGGATAATGAAACAAATTAAGTAACCGTTAAATATACACATTAAATTGAATGACTTTTGATGCGGTAAATTATTATTTTCATTGACAAAAGCTTATGCTCAAAATATTGAATGATTTTGCTAAATGTATAAATAAGCTGTAATGCTGAGATGTTTGTTTCTTAGATTCCATAAACCTCTATGGGACTGTTTTTGTAGTGCCCTTCTTTCATCCCCACCATAACCGATAGTGCAAGTGCCATGGAGGCCACACAACCTGAAAATTTCCCCTGGTTCTCACTGGAGATCGAGGCCCATACTAAAGGGTCACAGGTGAGCACTTTACTGCCTCCCCATCTCTCCACTCAACAAAAAAGTGATAGATAATAAACATTATGATATTTTTAATTTAGCAATGAAATATCATCAATTTAAATAAGGCTGGAACCATTGAAGGTGATCAGTAGTTGGAGTAAACAAACTAATAAAACATTTGTACAAATTTTTGTAATCAATTGGATGTTGGTTAATATCTAAAATTCACCAAATGAAATTAAAGAGCCATAAAAAAAAACAGATTAAAAAAAAAAACACTACAGCATAGTGTTCCGATTTATGCTTGACTAATGAGTCGGAACTCACCGGCCGATGTTGAAGTCATTGTCATCGTGCTTGTAGTAGAGTTAGTCATTCTACTTGTTGAGTCTATTACAGTCCCAAAAGTCACATGTAATTCACAAGTGCAGTTCATGGGGTGGAATGCACAAAGCGAATGGGCGAAGCAGCAACATTGTAAAAAAGTAGATGATTTGTTAAAGGATAATGTTAAAGCATTGGGCGGAGCATGAGCACAGCCAGCAAAAGGAAAAATGATGAATGTTAAAAAAAAATGAAACAATGCCCAGAATAAGCAATGTTATCAAGAGTCCAGTGGTTGGATCATTGATGTGGTTAAGCAAATGGCATAACGAGGATGTTTGTGCAGATGTTTAGCAGCAAACACAGGATTGGCATCATGGGGATGATTGTGCAAATGATTAGCAGCAAACACAAGAAACCGATGAAAAAAAAATCAAACTATCATATTTTTTTTTTAATTTAAATCTTTAAGCATATTATAAAATGTCTAAAATAAACCTATCCTATACATGTTCCATTTTAGTTAAAAAAAAACAATTTGCTTATTAAGGAAAATTTCTTTAAAATATCTTTTAAAAAATCTCTTTTCGTTAATTAGGTAAACCGATTTTAAATACTGCATATCTTGATAGGTAAAAGAAAGTAAAAAAGTATAAAACAAGACATAATTAAACAGCACAATTTTGAATTAAAAATAATTTTTAGAGATGACCCATTATTAACAATCTGGTATTTATACATTCATTTAATTAAGTCTAGTTTAGGAATACAATTTGTAATAGCGCCTTCTAATCTATAAACAGTTTATTAATAAGACTTAATTGTCTAAAAGGATTTCTATCTAGAGGGTCAGCCAAAAGTAGAAGGATGGTAGATGGGATTGAGTTTATCTTTGGATTTTACTCTAACAGTGGTAGTCATTATAACCATGGTGTTTATGTTGCACTTTATGAAATTCCTACATTTTTTCACTGCAAGAAATTAATAACAATATATACTGTTGTTGAAACATGAGAGATATACTCTGGTATACATGTACTTTAACAGTATTAATTGTGACAGTCAGCAGTTGGAGTATTAATGTTGATTAAGTTTAAGTCCCGGTGTATAAAAAATTGCTAAATGCAATAAAATGAAATAATTGTTTACAAAAATAAAACTTTACTGGTGAACATGATTGTACATTGTGAAAAAAAAAATTATTATTAACTGTTGGCTTATACTTTTGGATTATCCTGTACATTTAATAGGAAGTAAAGATAAAGCATTATTAATACACATCTGTAAATTATTTCTTGTTGCCAGTTTAAACCTTTGAAATAACTTACCAGACGATGGTGATGTTAAGCTAGTAGATGTGCTTGCATTAGAGGTAACCGGGCTGGATGTTGACTCTATAATAATCACACAATTGCAGCAAAGTGATATCGTAGCATGGTTGCATGGCAATATTCATGAAAATGTGTAAAAGCAATGGATGAAGCAGTGATATTTTCAACAATACATCAATGATTTGGATTAAAAAAAAAACAGGCAGAAGCAAACACAGAATCACACAATTGTCAGTGAAATTTCATTAAGTTGATTAGATCACACATTAAGGCAAATGAAGTCATCGGCATTAGGTGATTATTGACAAATTTGAAAAACATAAAAGTAGTAAGAAAAAAAATTAAAAAAAAAAAAATTCTCAAAATTTATAAATGTGAAATTCAGTTATCAGTCTTTTGTCACTATTGATCTGTAAATTGTTTCTTCATAACTCACCTGTAGCTGCTGTAGTTGTTGTACCATTAGCAGTGTCATTTGGTACAGATGAGGTGGTTTGTACAGATGACACTGTAGTTATAAGTGTCACACCAACAAGGTTGAAATTGTGTAAAATTTAAAGCATCAAAGAAACACAATGCATTTAATTTTACAGAAGTAGCAGTTTCATAGGAGATAATTCATTAAATCGTGGTGCATTAAAGCAAGTGTCAAAATTAAGTCCAAAGCACATTATCAGCACATGGGCAGTTTTGGATTCAGTGGTGTAGTTAAGCAACGGTACAGTTCAGGTGATCAGCAGCGAATTCAAACAAGCAAATGAAAAAAAAAAAGAATTGAAATAATTTAATTTTTATAATTCTGACATGATTAAAAAATATGTTCCATAAAGCTTTATTATTTAAAATTTACTTGGTAATCTATAAACAGTTGCATAGAAAAGCAAATTCAATGTATCTTTATAACATTAATGTTTTTTGTTTTTTTTAAAGCCAAACATGACAACTTACCGGTTGATGCTGCATTTGTAGCTGAGGCAGTGGAGTCAGTTGATGACTCTTTTGTTATGGAATTAGGGTCACAGGTGAAGAGGTATGATTTTATTTAATTGTGTATGTTTGTTTTTTTCGCATTGAGCAGCATGAAAGCATGATGCGATTTACACAGAAGCAGCATTGTCATCATTATCAGCCAGTATCCAGGATAAGTTGACAAATATTAAAGCAGATGATGCATCCATGTTTAGCAGGCAGTCAAATATTTAAGTATGAGGTATCATCAGCAATGACATGAAAGCAGGAGACAAGCATCGTCCAAAATGAAAAAGAAATAAGGCCAAAAACACATTAATTAATGGACATTAACATGTACAGTATTCAATAGGATTATAAAACATACTACTGATAATTAAAATTTTTTTGATTGGTAAAAAAAAAAAACACTTGAAAAAATTCTTCCTTTGTTAAACATAATGAACACGTACCATTAGATGCTGCATTGCGTAGTTGGTTGTAGCATTGATTCCAAGTAGATAAAAGGGTTAATTGACATCATTAAGTCATGAGGATAGATTGACCAATATGCATATGGCCAATCACAGAATCAGCAAGTTGCATTTATAGGTTCAGATGTGTTCAGTCATCCAGGCAGAAAATGTTATCAGCACGATTCAGATCAACAGAAGAAGATGGGATAGAAAGAAAAATACAACATTAATAATCTTAAAAATTTAAATTCTGTAATTTGAAACTAATTTATTCCTATAAAATCTGTTACATTTTTTGAGCGTAAAACAATTTAAGGCTGCTTTGTCAGTGAAACCAGTCTCGACCTTTGACTCATCTTACCTGATGTTGTTATGATAGTTGTAGTAGTAGTAGAGTCAGTTTGTACAGATGGCGCTGCTAGTCAGTCATAAGTGTCGTGCGATAAAAATGATCATGAAAGCAGTTGACAAATTTGAGAACCAAGCATATTGGCAAATTCATTTTGCAGCAGCAAACATAAGCCGATGGTATGGAATGAAACAACAGCATTTAAGCAATGTATCGAACAGCAGCATTCAAGCAATGTATGGAACAGCAGCATTTTTCAAAATTAAAGCATATGATTTTTTGCCATGTCCATGAACAAAGCACACCATTGATATCAGCATGTTTCAAGATCAAGAGTACAGTTTTTTTGCCATTTAGAAAATAATTTCATCAGCACAGTCCAAGTAATCAGCAGCAGAAACAAGCAAAGAGAAAGAAAAAAATGATTAAAAAATGTAATTTTATGATAATCCATTGAGCATAAGAAAATGTTCTAGCTAGCTCATTAGCTTATTTCCCTATATTGGCATATATTCTGGGAGTGGTTAATAATTAATAGCGCTGATTTAAACGGTATTTAACAGTTTTTTGGAATTAACCACTCCCAGAATATATGCCAATATAGGGAAATAAGCTAATGAGTTTGATAACTCAATTTTTGAAAATTTTGTACTTAGCAGGTTTTGGAACTCACCCCCTCAATTATGACAAAAGTGTGTTAACATAATGGTAAATTAATTGATCACATACCAGTAGATGCTGTTTCTGAGGTTGGTGGCATCATTGATCACAAGTAAGTAATAGCATTATTTCATGTAATAAATGAATATTGTGATGTCACATTCATGGATCGACCGGCAAGGCCAAGCGAATAGCAGCATCAGAAGCAGCAGCAAAATATTCAGATGTGGTAAGTTGTCCATTAAAGCAGATGAAACCATCAGCAAGAAGATGAATGAAAGAAGATGAGAAGGAAAAAAAAAAGTTAATACTCAGTTTTAACAGTGTGACTATAAATAAATGTTTTTTCGTAACATTTTTTTTTTGGTTATAAAAGAGTGTTAGAAGTTCAAGCTGTCTTGTGAGTGAAACCAGTTTTGACTTTCTTTTCATCTTACCTGTTGTTGTGGTAGTAGCTGTTGTACTAGTAGTAGAGTCAGTTTGTACAGGTGCTACTAGTCATAAGTGTCACATGACATAAAATGATCAAGTGAATTTCGACCACCAAGAAAGCATTTTGGCAATTTATTTGAAGCAGATGGTTTGGCATGAAATGGAGCATTTAAAGCAATTGATGAGAAGGCAGCATAGTCCATAATTAAAGCACACAGTGGAATCCATTTAAGCAGATTTTCACCATAAAGATGAATGCAGATGAACATAAGCAGATGAAAAAAAAAGGAAAAATTCATTACAGAAATTATTTTGACATTTTTAAAATTTATTAATATAAAAAAAATGTATTCCAAAATATTTTTAGGATGTATTAAAATCAAACTGCCTTGCGAGTGGAATCAGTTTTGACCTTCTTCTCATAAATTACCTGTTGTTGTGGTAGTAGTGGAGTCAGTTTGTACAGGTGCTACTAGACATAAGTGTCACATGACATAAAATGATCAAGAGAATTTCGACCAGCAGGAAAGCATATTAGCAATTCATTTCAAGCAGTAATCAATAGCAGATGGATTGGTATGAAATGGTGCATTGAAGCAATTGATGAAAAGGCAGCAGTGTCAAAAAAAATAAATAAATAAAGCACATTTTTTTAAGTGTCCATAATCAAAGCACAAAGTGGAAATGTTCATCAGTATTATCGACGTGTCAAATCATGTGGTCGATAGTGTGGTTAAGCAGATAAATTCATCAGCACGGTCAAAAGTTGGTGGTGAGCAGCAAAAGCAAGCAGAGGAAAAAAAAAAAGTAAAAAAAGCAATTAAATGAATTGCTATGTTTGTACCATTGAAAACTATTTAATCCAAAATGTATTCAAATGTATATGACTTAATTATCACTCTAAAAGTAAACAATAAATAAAGTTCTAATTCAAATTAGAAAACAAACAGGGCGAGATTGCTTCTTTTCCATGGTCAGTTGATGGCACTGTTGTAAGCCCCATTAGTATTACAGGTTTCAGGTAATAATTTTATAAAATTTTATACAGTTTATATGTTGAGCAGCATGTAAGCAAGCAGCATTTTATGTAGAAGTGTAATCATCAGCATGAAACCAATTAATATTTTTTTAAGTTTAAAAGGCATAAATTGGCATCAAAATCCATGTCAATGATTGGTCAAAAAAATAAGCAGATGATGTCATTAGATGACAAGCAGCAAAGCAGCATGAAGAATGAAAAAGAAAAAAAATGCATTACATTTAGAAAGTTTAACAAATAAGCTGCCTAATTATCTAAATTTGTAGAATTATTGCTTCGGAAAAATGTATTATTTTATGTTCATGACTTAATTTTCTTTGTTTAGCTTTAAAAATGAATGAAGATTAATGGGGAAAGGACGACCATGTGCTGGAGCACATTGATGTAAATATAAGGGTTCATGGTTCAGGGAAAAGTTGAATGAGAATTTGTGCAAGCCTCACAGTTCACTAAACCACTGTGGCCACTAACAACATATGGACTCTTGTTGATTTATATAAGGTGAAGGCCATCAAAGATTGGAGCAGGAGCTTTACTTTTGCTTCAAATAACTGATTGTTGATTTATTTTTAAAACATTGTAATTTTAAGTAAAACAAATAAGTAATGATTAATTATAAAAATGTGCAGTTCCAAGGGAAATATAATCTTTGAGTGTTTTTATTGTCAAATTATTATACACAAGACTAGCCCAATAGAAATCATGCAGAACTTTTTTTTTTAACGATATAAAATGATAAAAAAAAATTTAATCTTAAAATGATTGGATAATAATTCTAACTAATTCATCACAAAGTGTTCACAATGAATTCATTATTCTGAATCAATAAACAAATTAATTTAATTGAAGTAACTACTTCTCAACTGGTTCTGCACAGTCAAAAAAAGAAAACTTTGACATGCAAGTGGTATTTATTGAAATATGTGTGGAATGTATCACTGGGAGATTATTTATTGAAATATGTGTGGAATGTATCACTGGGAGATTATTTATTGAAATATGTGCGGAATGTATCACTGGGAGATTATTTATTGAAATATGTGTGGAATGTATCACTGGGAGATTATTTATTGAAATATGTGTGGAATGTATCACTGGGAGATTATTTATTGAAATATGTGCGGAATGTATCACTTGTAGATTATTTATTGAAATATGTGCGGAATGTATCACTGGGAGATTATTTATTGAAATATGTGTGGAATGTATCACTGGGAGATTATTTATTGAAATATGTGCGGAATGTATCACTTGTAGATTATTTATTGAAATATGTGTGGAATGTATCACTGGGAGATTATTTATTGAAATAAGTGCAGAATGTATCACTTGTAGATTATTTATTGAAATATGTGTGGAATGTATCACTGGGAGATTATTTATTGAAATATGTGCGGAATGTATCACTGGGAGATTATTTATTGAAATATGTGCGGAATGTATCACTGGGAGATTATTTATTGAAATATGTGTGGAATGTATCACTGGGAGATTATTTATTGAAATATGTGCGGAATGTATCACTTGTAGATTATTTATTGAAATATGTGCGGAATGTATCACTGGGAGATTATTTATTGAAATATGTGTGGAATGTATCACTGGGAGATTATTTATTGAAATATGTGCGGAATGTATCACTTGTAGATTATTTATTGAAATATGTGTGGAATGTATCACTGGGAGATTATTTATTGAAATATGTGCAGAATGTATCACTTGTAGATTATTTATTTAAATATGTGTGGAATGTATCACTGGGAGATTATTTATTGAAATATGTGTGGAATGTATCACTGGAAGATTATTTATTGAAATATGTGTGGAATGTATCACTGGGAGATTATTTATTGAAATATGTGTGGAATGTATCACTGGGAGATTATTTATTGAAATATGTGCGGAATGTATCACTGGGAGATTATTTATTGAAATATGTGTGGAATGTATCACTGGGAGATTATTTATTGAAATATGTGCGGAATGTATCACTGGGAGATTATTTATTGAAATATGTGCGGAATGTATCACTTGTAGATTATTTATTGAAATATGTGCGGAATGTATCACTGGGAGATTATTTATTGAAATATGTGTGGAATGTATCACTGGGAGATTATTTATTGAAATATGTGCGGAATGTATCACTTGTAGATTATTTATTGAAATATGTGTGGAATGTATCACTGGGAGATTATTTATTGAAATATGTGCAGAATGTATCACTTGTAGATTATTTATTTAAATATGTGCGGAATGTATCACTTGTAGATTATTTATTGAAATATGTGCGGAATGTATCACTTAGGGTTTCTATAAAAAAAAAAACAGCTGATGCATCAAAAAAAAATATACTTTTTTTAACAGAAAAGAATTTTTTTAAAAATGTATTTAGGGGATAAAACTGAAACAATAGTTCTAAATCCTACTTGATATTTACACAAAAACTCACCAGTTGATAATGTTGTACTTGTAGTAGAGTCAGCAGAGCTTGTTGATGACTCTGATATTATGGGCATTAGCGTCACAAGTGAGGAGGCATGATAGATTTAAATATGAACATTTTATATGAACAGCAGTATGAAGCATATTGCAGTATTTGCGGCAACAGCATCATCAAAATAAAGTCAGCCATTTATTGGTAATTTTTTTTTAAATGTTAAGCAAATCCGTATTTGTTGTCAGCCATGCAATGAAGCAGTTGACATCATCAGCAAAAAGATGACGTCAGGCGATCAGCAGCAAAAGCATAATGAAGAAGAAACAAGGGGAAGGAATTTAATTAAGCTTTACTACATGACATTCAATTAATGATAAAGATATAACCTTTGCTGAATGAAATTGTCATTTTTACTTAAATGTTATAAATGTTTTCATTATTTAATGGAGACCAGTTCGTCAAACATATAAAAATGTTCCTGATAGTGGTATGAATTTTCTTCGGCTAGAACAATGTCTCTGAGTCCCCCCAACTTTTTATGACTTCTTGACACCAGATAAAGCAAAGGAGGCAAGATATCATACTAGCTAAAGTATCCCCTAGTATATGATGGCTAGTAGAAATAGATGAAATCCATTGCATCCTATTTGAAGATTGTCAGGACTCATTAAGGACCTTTAGTTTTATTTTACGCAGTTCAATGTGTAGTTTTATTGTGTTTTTTAAAAAAAGCTCATTTTCCCCCCCCCCCCCCACATTTAGAATATCAATTTAAATAAATCAGTCTAAGATTTATCATAGTGTTATTCATTCCGTGACAAAGTTAACTGGCTGCTTTGAAAAAACAATGTCCTATTATAACAGATTAACTACAGAGATGAATAAGACTTTTAATGTCATACTTCACACTTAAAATTTCTGTTTCTACAATTCAGTTGCTACTGAGAAATCATATTCACCTGTCAGAAATAGCCCTAAAGGTCATGAGATTTATTAATTTGATATTAGAGAAATGTATGATTTGATTTAATAGTAACAAAAAAAATTTGACGAATAAAAAATAATCTTATTTGGAATAGAATTCTTAATTTGTGACTACTTACCGGTAGATACTGTAGTTGGGACTGGTGGTGTGCTTGTGGTGTCTACAGGTATTTTATTTCAAAGTAATAAATGAGTGGCATGAAGTCATGATGATGATGGATGGATTAATGAAGGTCAAAGTTCAAATCATATCAGCAGTAGCATGCAAGTGATCATTTATGGTCAGGAATCCAGCATAAAGATGAATGCAGTTGAACAGAAGCAGATGAAAAAAAAAAAAATAAAAAAATTCATTACAAAAATTATTTCGACATTTTTTAAATTTATAAATATAAAAAAATTTATTCCAAATAATTTTAGGATGTATTAAAATCAAACTGCCTTGCAAGTGGAATCAGTTTTGACCTTCTTCTCATTTTACCTGTTGTTGTGCTAGTAGTGGAATCAGTTTGTACAGGTGCTACTAGTCATAAGTGTCACATGACATAAAATGATCAAGTGAATTTCGACCACCAAGAAAGCATATTGGCAATTCATTTGAAGCAGTAATCACAATAGCAGATGGTTTGGCATGAAATGGAGCATTTGAGCAATTCATGAAAAGGCAGCATTGTTCACAATAAAAGCACAAAGTGGAATCCATTTAAGCAGATTTTCAGCATAAAGATGAATGCAGATGAACAGGACCAGATGGAAAAAAAAAAGGAAAATAAATTCATTAAAAAAATATGAAAAGTTTTAAACGATAAATATAAAAGAATGCATTTCTATATTTTTTTTAAGGATATTTCAAACTGGAGCTGTTTTGTGAGTAAAACCAATTTTGACCTTTTTCTCATTTTACCTGTTGTTGTGGTAATTGTTGTTGTACTACTGGTGGAGTCAGTTTGTACAGGTGCTACTAGTCATAAGTGTCACATGATATAAAATGATCATGAGAGTTTCGACCACCAAGAAAGCATATTGGCAATTCATTTCAAGCAGTAATCAATAGCAGATGGTTTGGCATGAAATGGAGCATTGATGTAAATGATGAAGCGGCAGCATTGTCCATAATTAAAGCACAAAGTGGAACACAGATGATCAGCATAAAGATGAATGCAGATGATCAGCATAAAGATGAATGCAGATGAACAGGTGCAGATGAGAAATAAAAGAATCTCATTAAAAAATATTTAAAAGTTTTAATGTTTAAATATTAAGGAATGATTCCTACATTTTTTTTAGTTCATATTAAAATCAAGCTGTTTTGTGAGTGAAACCAGTTTTGGCCATTTTCCCATCCTTACCTGTTGTGGTAGTAGTAGAATCAGTTTGTACAGATGGCACTACTAGTCATAGGTTTCAAATGATGAAAAATTATCACAATAGCAATTTATAAAAATTGAGCACCAAGAAATTATAAAAAGCAATATATATTTTGCAGCAACATTTTCATATGCAGATGGTTTGGCATGACATGGTGCATTCAAGCAATTGATGGAATAATGGCAGTCAAAATAAAAGCCAAAGCCCACAAGGGTATTTGTCAATCATCATGTGTTCAGTTAATGTGGTCGGAAGTGTTTAAAACAGTTGATTCATCAGCACCGTCAAAAGTTCAGATGGTCAGCAGCATAAGCAAGCAAAGAGAACAAAACAAGAGGTGATTAATTTGCTACATTTGCTCTTCTTGCAAATAATAAATCAATGGCAAAGCAAAAAGTTTAAAAAATGCTAATGAAATGTGCCAAAATTTTTTTTTTATTTAATAAAGTGGTATTTGAAAATTAATCTCAACCTCAAGGATAAACATAGCAGAGATATTGCTATTCTTGTTTGATAACATACATGATAACTCACCAGTTATTGTAGTTGTTGTGGTTGAGTCAGTTGATGACTCTGTTGTTGACTCTTTTGATGTGGTAATTAGTTTAGTTGTGATGAGAAGAGGCAGCAATTTATTTAATTATGTATAGTTTATGTATGTTGTATAGGTTATGTATGTTGAACAGCATGAAAACATATAGAGGTTTATGCAGCAGTGAGGGAGTCAAATGCAACACATTTTTAGAATTTAAAGCACATGAGTTTGCATCAATATCAGTGGCCATATTTCATTTTCAGTCCAACAGTTAAGCAGATGATGTCATTTGCAAAAATATGACAGCAGGTGATCAGCAGCAAAAGCAAAATGAAAAAGAAAAAAATGAAAGCAGTTCAACAAAATAATTCTTCTAACAACTAATTACTTGATTAATGACAGTTTATATTTAAAAAAATAGACTAAAATTTAAAGTAATTTTTTTACTAGCTATGAAGTTTCACACAATACATAATGGGGACGGGGTGGCCAATCGGTAAAGCCATGACTGAAAGTACTGGGTTTAAGCCCTTGGTGAGTGAAGTAATTTTTATTTGATTCAGGCGATTTTTAAGTCCTACTAGCTGAGTTTGTAACAGTTAAATCGGCAATATGCTAGTCACAATTTAACAGCCACTGGTATTAGAAACAGATGGATTAAACATTATTTGTATTTTGAGGTATTATTACTTTTACTTTACATAACCTATGTCAAAGTTATTAGAAACATCTGTTGCCTGTTGAAAATATTTTTTTTTTCAACTGAGTTGTTCAAAATTCACATTATATTGATGAGTCAGTGATTTTTTAATAGCATTATTTTTTTCCTTTAAAGAAAAATACCCTTGGAATGTTTTAATGAAAAGTTAAAATTTATATGTAAAAAAAAAAAAAAAAAAAAACCTGACAAACACCCAAATAATATTTTTTTTGGCTTAAATGAATAATTATTAACAAAATCTAATGCAATAATTTAAGATTTGATGGTTACTTGGTGGATTCTAACAATTGTAATACCAAGTCTCAGTTGATATCAAATAGAAAAGTCAAATTCATTTGTCAAAGTCTACAGGCACCTCATATTAATTTATTCCTCTCAAACTGAAATGTACAGTGTGTGAAGTCCCTGTAAGGATGAGATGAAATCTCTTAGATCCTATAAACCATTAATGGGGCGGTTTTTATGGTGCCCTTCTTTCATCCCCACCATAGCCGATAGTGCAATGGCCATGGAGGCACCACGGAAGATATATCGGGAACTTGAGCCAAGACCTAAATAATTTCCTTGGTCCTCACCAGAGATTGAACCAGGTACCTTCAGGTCAACAGTTGAGCGCTTTACCACACGGCCATCCATCCCCCTGTTCAGTGCCGTAGCGAGCTTAACTCGGTAACAGTATTTATTTAAATATTCGGGAGATATTATTTTTCTACTATTATAAAAAAAGTGCATCAGAAATATTTACTTTTCTGACAAGCCTAATTAATCATTCTTTTATTTACAGGATTAAAAAAAAAATGGCTCAAAGGTTATCAGTCTTGTATGATAACATTGTACAATAACTCACCAGTGGATGTGGTTGTACTTAAAGTGGTATCAGCCGGGCTAGTTGTGGACTCTGATGTAACGGTCATCAGTGTCACAGTGATCAAGCATGATAGCAGTTAATTAGTCAAATTTTATTTTTGTTGGTGAGGATGAAATCACACATAGCAGTTGATGCAGCAGTGAATTATGAAATTATAGCCAGTAATTCATTTGCACAGTTTTTCAGCGAATTTAAGGCACATGAGTTGGCATCCATTTCGGCATGTGTCCATGATTTGTGGACAGTCAAGTAATTATGCAGATGATGTCATTAGTATAATGCAGGTGACCAACAGCAAAAGCAGCATGGAGAATGAAAAAGGGAAAAAAAAAAGAATGAAATTAACAAAGAAACACTAAATAACATTCGATGAATGATAGTTCGTGAAGATATAATCATTGCTCAACTTCATGAATCAATTTCAATGAAACTTTTATGAAGGTGTTGCATCGTACAATGAAGACATGGTGGTCAAGTGCTGTGATTTTTATTTTTTCTTTGCTCAAGTTAATGTCCCTCAGTCCACCCGTCTATAAATGTGATCTGACACTAGCATGAAGCGAGTTAAAACAGCTGGGCATCACACCACACAAACTATGGCGCCTAATATTCAATGAATAATAGATGAACTTTACTGCACATGCTGTTAGGACTCTCTGGGAATCTTTAACAGACACTAACTTGTTTTTTTACATTCTTTTAACGAATAATTTTTTTTTTTTAGGGATAGTTGTTTCCTTAGATCATTCATTGGTTCAATTTATGATGAATCACTCAGTGACTTATTAAAAAAACAATGCTTTCTTAGATCATTCATTGGCTCAATTTATGATAAATCACTCAGTGACTTATTAAAAAAACAATCTTTTCTTTGACAGAATAAAAAAAAAATAATTATCAAATACATGTATTTCTTTTCGTTTTTTTTTTTGTGAGAAAAAATTAGATAAATAATAAACATGACAGGTTTTTACACCTACTAGCAGATTCACAACAAAATGTCAGGTAACTAATCAGGAAATCATATTTATTTGTTAAAAAAAAATGTATGAAAATTTCTGTTCATCCCTTTATCCACCATTAACTATTAATGAACTAATAATGAAGCATTTAAGTATTAACATACTAGGGACATATATTTCTGTAAGTGAAACTAAAGAAACAGGAGCACCAAAAAGAAAGCATTTTATTATATTATAGATGAAGGACCACTTACCGGTAGATGTTGTAGTTGTTGAGTCTAAAAAGTGATTGTTTTATTTCATGTCATTAAATTAATGGTACAAAGCCATGAGGATGGAATGGTCGGTAAAGCAATTTGCAGCAGCAGCAGCATGAAATGGTCATTTATGGTCAGGCATCCATTCAAGCAGATGATGACACCAAGCAGGAAGATGAACAGCAGATGAGAAAAAGAAAGATAAAAAATATGAAAAGAAATTCAAATATTTTATATACATGTATAAATATTCTCTAACCAATCGTCAAATCTGAGTGTCACATGACTAGAACCAGGTTTGACCTCTTTCTCATCTTACCTGTTGATGATGTGGTGATCGGTGCTGTTGTACTAGTAGTAGAGTCAGTAACAGTAGATGACTCTATTTAAGTCGTAAGTGTCACATGATTTAAGTAAAAAAGATCATGAGCACAGTTTGCATAAATACATTTCAGCACAATGTTAGCATAGAGCAATATGTTTTACAGCAGTATTGTCAAAAGCAGTTGTATTGTCAAAGAATAGTACATAGCAGCGATTGGTGAAACAGCAGCATTGTTGTCACAGTAAAGGTAAATGAAGATTTTTTTTGTATATGCCCGCAGCCAAAGCATATGGATGATTGCAAAGAAGCAACAGCATGTATCGGGTGATGTGAAGCAAATTATTTCATCAGGGCGGTCGACGTTCCGTGTGATCAGCAGCAGAAGCAAGCAAGCAGAGGGGGGAAAAAGTTAATAAAATGAATTAATGATTTAATCAGATAATTTTTTGTTTACTAAAACAACTTAAAAAACAACTATTGAAGACATTTTTTGACAAGTCATGCTTAAATTACTGTTTGTTTTTATCCACTTAATTCTATATCAGTTGAATTCTATTTCATAAGGGACTATACATAATTCCAGTAATGAGGTTTTTGTCACATTACCTGTTGTTGGTGTTGTAGTTGAGTCAGTTGATGACTCTAATAGTTATACACATCGCATGATGAAATATGATGGCAGTTTTTGAATAATGAGCCCCAAGAAAGCGTGAAGCATATTTTGCATAATCATTGTCAAAAATGTAGATGGTTCAGCCAGTGGAGAATCAGCAATAGGAGGGGTAGAAGCAGAGCATCATATGAAAGCCAATCATTGTTTTTATAGCCATAATCAAAGCAAGCAAGGGAAATGTTCAATATTATCAGCATGTCCAGTTCATGTGATCAGTTGTGTACATGTCAGCAGACATTCATCAGTACAGTCATAGGTTCAGGGGATGATCAGCAGCAAAAGCAAACAAGCAGAATAAAAAATAAGAAAATGAAATCATAAGATTCAAACCAATGATTTTTCATTCGCCAAAATACATGCAAATTATCAAACCCAATTAAAAAAAAAAACAACAACTTAAAATGTCCTCATTTTACACAAGTTATCCAATGAATAATCTATTCAGAAACAATTTAGGCTAACATAGTGTAGCTGAGATTTCCAGTCGGATAACATCACGCAATAACTCACCAGTTGTTGTTGTTGTACTAGTAGTTGAGTCAGTAGACCCAGTTGATGGCTCTGTTGTTATGAATATTAGGGTCTCAGGTGATAGGGCATGATTTTATTAAATTACATATGGCAAACACGATGAGCAGAATGTAAGCACATAGTTTTATAGCAGCAGCAACATTATTAATATGAATCCATGCAAAAGCGCAAAAGTTGGCATCATTATCAGCATTTGTCCACGTTTCATGACAGTCATTAACAAATGTAGGTGACCAGCAGCAAAGCAGCATGAAAAATAAGAAGAAAAAGGGGAAAAAAAATTTAATGATTTTTAATCAATTTGATTTTTCTTTTTTACTTTAAAAATTTATAAGGGCTAAATTTTTAATGCATATAAAAAAATATGTATTATTGTAAATTGACATCCCTTATTAAAAATTTTTTTTAATGGCTTTACTTTTCTAAAAAAAAAAAAAAAAGTAACAAATATATTTAAAAAAAGTAATTATAAAGCATGACACACAGTTTTTCTGGTTCTTTCGTAAATAATAATTTACTTTTTCACATGGACAGTGTTGGGTTTCAAAATTACTATACCTTTGTATCCCAAGAAGTATATCACAAAATTTTGGTTTAAATCAAGCAATTTTGTTTAAAAGTAAAGATTCAATTATTGCACTATTTTGGGAACCTAATAAATCGATGAAAGCGCTAACATTTTTTTTTTATAGACAGTGAATAAAAGATCACATACCGGTAGAAGTAGTTGTGGTTGTTGAATCTACAATTGTATTATTTCAATGCAATAGATGAATGTCATGAATACATAAGGAATGTATGATCGATAAAGCAAATTTCAGCAGCAGCATCCAAATTTTCAGGTGGGGTCAGCATTCCATTAAAGCAGATAATGTCAGCAGCAAAAAAATAATGAATGCAGATGATCCAAAGCAGACCGTAAAGGTAAAATAAAAATAGAAAATTGAATATCCTTAATCATTATAAAGGAAGTAATTGATAATAATTGAATTTATATGACAACAGTTAAATAGCCTTGAGAATATATAATATTTTTTTTTATAGCGTCTCACCTATTGATGTTGAATCTGTACTAGCAGTAGTAGTTGAGTCAGTTTCAGTAGTTGACTCTAATAGTCATAAGTGTCAAATTAAGTGAGTCATGGATTGCAATTTTAGTTATTTCGTCCCCACAAAAAAAAAAACATGTATAAACAGTTCGTGTTCATTGGCAAGAAGGCATATGATCAGCAGCGACATTATCAAATACCATCATCAAACATTCAGGAAAATGGCATCAATATCAGCATACAACAAGTTTTAGCGGACAGTCAAATAGTTAAGCAGTTGATGGTGGTGTGACAAAGGCAGGTGATCAGCAGCAATAGCAGCATGGAAGAAGGAAAAAGAAAAAAAAAAGGGCATGAAAATTAAAAAAATAAAATACCAGCATAAAAAATATTCTTTATACAGATAAAATTTTAAAATTCTAAGTTAATTAATTTGGACATAAATAAATTCTATTATGTTTGTTTCAATCTCAGGGTACACCCTTGTTCGTACACTCATTTTTATCTGTTTTTTTTTTTTTTTTACTTTTATTTTTTTTATAATAATTCATGCACAAAATTTTTGCCTTTAAATCCCAATACATGTATGCCACAATGTGTCACAATTTTAACCGAGAGATCCCACACACATCGTAACCATCTGACATTTACGAGAAAAAAGAAATCCAGTCGTCGTCCCCATCTCACTCCAAAATATTAGAAAGAAAGAAATCTTTCAGCATGCAAAGAGTTAATTATTACATTTTTTTTCTTCAAATATATTGCAGGCTTTTTATGAAATGAAAAAAAATATTTACATATTGTATGTATCACTTAAAAAAAATTTTAACATAAAAATGTATATTTAACAACATACCAGTATTTGTAGTAGTTTCTGTTTCACATTTAAAGCCATTCGTGTGTGAAGCAAATGATGTGATCAGCAGGGAGATGAATTTGGATGAGCAGAAGCAGATGAAATAGACAAAATAAACTTTTACTGTAATCAAAGTTTCTTTTTTTTCCATGTCAGAGCTTTATTTTTTACAAGTACATGTATTATAATAAATTCTGCCTGGCATAAGAGTTTGTGTTTAATACAAATAGAGAGCCTTTAATCACATTACCTGTTGTTGTAGTTGAGTCAGTCGATGACTCCGTGGTCGAGTCAGTTAATGGCTCTGTTTAGGTCATCAATGCAGTCATTATAATGAGTGCAGTTAAAAAAATATGAGCGCCAAGAGAGCATGAAGTAATATATTTTGCAGCAGCATTGTCAAAAATGTTGATGGAGCATCAGCAAATGTGAGCCAATCATTTTTATGCCCATGATCAAAGCAAGCAAGGTAAATGTTCAATATCATCAGCATTGGTCCATTTCATGTTGTGTATTTAAGCAAATTAATCAGCAGTCAAGTCAAGGTGATCAGCAACAGAGGCAAGCAAGAGAAAAATATAAAAATTGATAAACTCTAAAGCATACATTTTGCATCGAAGACATTCAATAGACAATATTTAAATAACATTTTTGTAACAATTATTCTGATGTTTTTGCAAGTCCTGTATGACTACATCAGACAATAACCAACCAGTTGGTGTTTTTGTACTTGTCTATAAGTCAGTCGATGTTGTATAAGAGTCTGTCTGGGTAGATGTTGAGTCTGTTATTACATTCACTGGGTTTGGAGTTGATATGATGTAGTTTGCATGTTTTTAAAAGCAGGTTATTTTTTTTAGCACAAAATGGGACAAAGCAGTTTGCAGAGAGATGATGTGCAATGAATCCATGGTTTTTCAGCACACAAAAAAACAAATAAATTCTGTCTGGCATAAGAGTTTGTGTTTAATACAAATAGAGAGCCTTTAATCACATTACCTGTTGTTGTTGTAGTTGAGTCAGTCGATGACTCCGTGGTCGAGTCAGTTGATGGCTCTGTTTAGGTCATCAATGCAGTCATTATAATGAGTGCAGTTAAAAAAATATGAGCGCCAAGAGAGCATGAAGTAATATATTTTGCAGCAGCATTGTCAAAAATGTTGATGGAGCATCAGCAAATGTGAGCCAATCATTTTTATGCCCATGATCAAAGCAAGCAAGGTAAATGTTCAATATCACAAGCATTGGTCCATTTCATGTTGTGTATTTAAGCAAATTAATCAGCAGTCAAGTCAAGGTGATCAGCAACAGAGGCATGCAAGAGAAAAAAAAATTATAAACTCTAAAGCATACATTTTGCATCAAAGAATATGAAATTCAATAAACAATATTTAAATATCATTTTTGTAACAATTATTCTGATGTGTTTGCAAGTCCTGTATGACTACATCAGACAATAACTAACTAGTTGGTGTTGTTGTACTTGTCTCCGAGTCAGTCGATGTTGTATAAGTATAGATGTTGAGTCTGTTAATAAATTCACTGGGTTTGGAGTTGATATGATGTAGTTTGTATGTTTTTAAAAGCAGGTTATTTTTTTTAGCACAAAATGGGACAAAGCAGTTTGCAGAGAGATGATGTGCAATGAACCCATGGTTTTTCAGCACACAAAAAAACAAATAAATTCTGTCTGGCATAAGAGTTTGTGTTTAATACAAATAGAGAGCCTTTAATCACATTACCTGTTGTTGTTGTAGTTGAGTCAGTCGATGACTCCGTGGTCGAGTCAGTTGATGGCTCTGTTTAGGTCATCAATGCAGTCATTATAATGAGTGCAGTTAAAAAAATATGAGCGCCAAGAGAGCATGAAGTAATATATTTTGCAGCAGCATTGTCAAAAATGTTGATGGAGCATCAGCAAATGTGAGCCAATCATTTTTATGCCCATGATCAAAGCAAGCAAGGTAAATGTTCAATATCACAAGCATTGGTCCATTTCATGTTGTGTATTTAAGCAAATTAATCAGCAGTCAAGTCAAGGTGATCAGCAACAGAGGCAAGCAAGAGAAAAATATAAAAATTGATAAACTCTAAAGCATACATTTTGCATCGAAGACATTCAATAGACAATATTTAAATAACATTTTTGTAACAATTATTCTGATGTTTTTGCAAGTCCTGTATGACTACATCAGACAATAACCAACCAGTTGGTGTTTTTGTACTTGTCTATAAGTCAGTCGATGTTGTATAAGAGTCTGTCTGGGTAGATGTTGAGTCTGTTATTAAATTCACTGGGTTTGGAGCTGATATGATGTAGTTTGTATGTTTTTAAAAGCAGGTTATTTTTTTTTTTTAAGCACAAAATTGGACAAAGTAGTTTGCAGAGAGATGATGTGCAATGAATCCATGGTTTTTCAGCACACAAAACAACAAATAAATTCTGTCTGGCATAAGAATTTGTGTTTAATACAAATAGAGAGCCTTTAATCACATTACCTGTTGTTGTTGTAGTTGAGTCAGTCGATGACTCTGTGGTCGAGTCAGTTGATGGCTCTGTTTAGGTCATCAATGCAGTCATTATAATGAGCACAGTTAAAAAAATATGAGCGCCAAGAGAGCATGAAGTAATATATTTTGCAGCAGCATTGTCAAAAATGTTGATGGAGCATCAGCAAATGTGAGCCAATCATTTTTATGCCCATGATCAAAGCAAGCAAGGTAAATGTTCAATATCATCAGCATTGGTCCATTTCATGTTGTGTATTTAAGCAAATTAATCAGCAGTCAAGTCAAGGTAATCAGCAACAGAGGCATGCAAGAAAAAAAAATTATAAACTCTAAAGAATATATTTTGCATCAAAGACATTCAATAGACAATATTTAAATAACATTTTTGTAACAATTATTCTGATGCGTTTGCAAGTCCTGTATGACTACATCAGACAATAACTAACTAGTTGGTGGTGTTGTACTTGTCTCTGAGTCAGTCGATGTTGTATAAGTATAGATGTTGAGTCTGTTATTAAATTCACTGGGTTTGGAGCTGATATGATGTAGTTTGTATGTTTTTAAAAGCAGGTTATTTTTTTTTTTTAAGCACAAAATTGGACAAAGTAGTTTGCAGAGAGATGATGTGCAATGAATCCATGGTTTTTCAGCACACAAAACAACAAATAAATTCTGCCTGGCATAAGAATTTGTGTTTAATACAAATAGAGAGCCTTTAATCACATTACCTGTTGTTGTTGTAGTTGAGTCAGTCGATGACTCTGTGGTCGAGTCAGTTGATGGCTCTGTTTAGGTCATCAATGCAGTCATTATAATGAGCACAGTTAAAAAAATATGAGCGCCAAGAGAGCATGAAGTAATATATTTTGCAGCAGCATTGTCAAAAATGTTGATGGAGCATCAGCAAATGTGAGCCAATCATTTTTATGCCCATGATCAAAGCAAGCAAGGTAAATGTTCAATATCATCAGCATTGGTCCATTTCATGTTGTGTATTTAAGCAAATTAATCAGCAGTCAAGTCAAGGTGATCACCAGCAAAGGCAAGCAAGAGAAAAATATAAAAATTGATAAACTCTAAAGCATACATTTTGCATCAAAGACATTCAATAGACAATATTTAAATAACATTTTTGTAACAATTATTCTGATGTTTTTGCAGTTCCTGTATGACTACATCAGACAATAACCAACCAGTTGGTGTTGTTGTACTTGTCTATAAGTCAGTCGATGTTGTATAAGAGTCTGTCTGGGTAGATGTTGAGTCTGTTATTACATTCACTGGGTTTGGAGTTGATATGATGTAGTTTGCATGATTTTAAAAGCAGGTTATTTTTTTTTTAGCACAAAATGGGACAAAGTAGTTTGCAGAGAGATGATGTGCAATGAATCCATGGTTTTTCAGCACACAAAACAACAAATAAATTCTGCCTGGCATAAGAATTTGTGTTTAATACAAATAGAGAGCCTTTAATCACATTACCTGTTGTTGTTGTAGTTGAGTCAGTCGATGACTCTGTGGTCAAGTCAGTTGATGGCTCTGTTTAGGTCATCAATGCAGTCATTTAATGAGCGCAGTTTAAAAATATGAGAGCATAGAGAGCATGAAGTAATATATTTTGCAGCAGCATTGTCAAAAATGTTGATGGAACATCAGCAAATGTGAGCCAATCATTTTTATGCCCATGATCAAAGCAAGCAAGGTAAATGTTCAATATCATCAGCATTGGTCCATTTCATGTTGTGTATTTAAGCAAATTAATCAGCAGTCAAGTCAAGGTGATCACCAGCAAAGGCAAGCAAGAGAAAAATATAAAAATTAATAAACTCTAAAGCATACATTTTGCATCAAAGACATTCAATAGACAATATTTAAATAACATTTTTGTAACAATTATTCTGATGTGTTTGCAAGTCCTGTATGACTACATCAGACAATAACTAACTAGTTGGTGTTGTTGTACTTGTCTCTAGTCAGTCGATGTTGTATAAGTATAGATGTTGAGTCTGTTATTAAATTCACTGGGTTTGGAGTTGATATGATGTAGTTTGTATGTTTTTAAAAGCAGGTTATTTTTTTTTTAGCACAAAATGGGACAAAGCAGTTTGCAGAGAGATGATGTGCAATGAATCCATGGTTTTTCAGCACACAAAACAACAAATAAATTCTGCCTGGCATAAGAATTTGTGTTTAATACAAATAGAGAGCCTTTAATCACATTACCTGTTGTTGTTGTAGTTGAGTCAGTCGATGACTCCGTGGTCGAGTCAGTTGATGGCTCTGTTTAGGTCATCAATGCAGTCATTATAATGAGTGCAGTTAAAAAAATATGAGCGCCAAGAGAGCATGAAGTAATATATTTTGCAGCAGCATTGTCAAAAATGTTGATGGAGCATCAGCAAATGTGAGCCAATCATTTTTATGCCCATGATCAAAGCAAGCAAGGTAAATGTTCAATATCACAAGCATTGGTCCATTTCATGTTGTGTATTTAAGCAAATTAATCAGCAGTCAAGTCAAGGTGATCAGCAACAGAGGCAAGCAAGAGAAAAATATAAAAATTGATAAACTCTAAAGCATACATTTTGCATCGAAGACATTCAATAGACAATATTTAAATAACATTTTTGTAACAATTATTCTGATGTTTTTGCAAGTCCTGTATGACTACATCAGACAATAACCAACCAGTTGGTGTTTTTGTACTTGTCTATAAGTCAGTCGATGTTGTATAAGAGTCTGTCTGGGTAGATGTTGAGTCTGTTATTACATTCACTGGGTTTGGAGTTGATATGATGTAGTTTGCATGTTTTTAAAAGCAGGTTATTTTTTTAGCACAAAATGGGACAAAGTAGTTTGCAGAGAGATGATGTGCAATGAATCTATGGTTTTTCAGCAGACAAAAAAAAAACACACAGGAAGTAATGATCAACATTTGTCCAGGTTGTAAAGTCAGCAAAAAAAAATTGTTTCTGAATGAAGTGCACATATAAAAACAAAGGTATATTTCGCTTTTAAGCCCAAAAAATCAAAGCAGACAAGTGCATCAGATATAATCAGCAAGTGTTGCGTAAAAAATGTCATCAGTGTGAGATCAACAGCAAACGCAAGCAAATAGAGGAAATAAAAAAAAAAATCTCGATTTTTAAAATTATAACAAATGACTTTTTTTTTTTTTTAAAAATCTTGATTTTTAAAATTATAACAAATGACTTTTATAAAAAAAAAAAAAAATCTTGATTTTTAAAATTATAACAAATGACTTTTAAAAAAAAAAAAAAAAATCTTGATTTTTAAAATTATAACAAATGACTTTTTTTAAAAAAAAAAAAAAATCTTGATTTTTAAAATTATAACAAATGACTTTTTAAAAAAAAAAAAAATGTTTTCCCATTTTTCAGAAATTCTACTTTAAATAATGTGCATTTTAATTCATGATTAATCAACTTAAAATATCATGACAGCTAACATTGCTGGGTTGCTCCTGCTTTCTGGTCTATAATACCTTGTGATAACTTACCGATTGATGATGATGTACTTGTGTAAGAGTCAGTCAGACTCGTGTAAGAATCAGTCAGGTTAGTTGATGATTCTACTGTTACTATCAGGCTAGATGATAAAGTTGTACTTGTGTCAGAGTCACTGTGGCTAACTGATGACTCTGTTGTTACTATCAAGCTAGTTGATGATGACTCTATTATGACCCCCATTATTATTGTACGTATTAAGATTTAATTATATTTGAAATAACAGTTTATGTATTGAACAAGCAAGGAGGCGTAAATCAGTTTGTTCAGCCGATGGGTATAAATAAAGCAAAAGCAGTTGTCATTGTTATCAGCACACATCCATGTTTATTTTGTTGTCAGTCCAGCAGTTAGGAAAATGATGCAATCAGAATTGTTATGTAGGCAGGTGATCGGCGAAGCACAAGGATTAAAAAGAAAAAGGTACAAAAAATTATAGACATGTGATCAATGAATAGTTGTAAAATAAATTTTACAAATTAATTATTTTTGTTCATATATTTCAAACATTTGCATTTATTGCCGATCTTTTTTTATTATGCAAGAATAATGTTATCTTTTCATTTCTTATACTATTAGAATTTAAAATAAAGTGCTTAAGTACTTTTAAAGCATGCTTATCATTTTATCCTTCTAAAACTAATATACATGTATATATATATATAAACCACTAACAAGATGGTTTTTGTAGTACTATTCCTTCATACCTACCACAGCCAAGAGTGCAATGGCTATGGAACCACCATGGTGGACATACATAATTTACAGCCACAACCAAATTTACATTGCTTCATTTAAAAAAAAATGTATTTCTGTTTGACAGTTAAACATTTGTTATCCTAACATATGGTTTGATATTATATAAAAAATACCCATTGCAGTGATCATTTACTCTTACAATAACTAATCCCCCCCCTCCCCCAATGTTTA
Source organism: Bulinus truncatus (assembly GCA_021962125.1). Taxonomy (NCBI): domain Eukaryota; kingdom Metazoa; phylum Mollusca; class Gastropoda; family Planorbidae; genus Bulinus; species Bulinus truncatus. Next base: position 51,592 of record JAGDYQ010000381.1, on the reverse strand, counting down.
CATATCTAAGAAAAACCTGTCCAGAACATGATAGAGATTTTTTTAAAAACATAATACTCAAATGATACGAACATACCAGTAGTGTCAGATTCTTCTGAATTTGTAGTTGCATTTAAAATTATGGTTCTTGGGTTTTCTATTCCATTACATTTATGGTGTAAGGAAATAAAGATTGGTTTGAGCAGCAAACAATCATCAAAACATTAAGTGAAGCAGCAAAATCATTATAGTCAAGCCAACAATTAGCAGACAATAAAAGCAGGGGTCAAGCATATAAATGTTCAGGTGTTCGGTCAAGAGCATCATCAAAATAGTCATTAATGTAGTTTTCATAAGCATAAGCATGAGGACAGGAAATAAGAAATGTTACACAGGTCACAATATTTTTAAAAGTATAATTTTTCAAGTTTTACTAAACAAAATAAGAAGAAAGAGCTCTAGGGAAACCATTTGTTGAAGGTTATAAATCTTAAACATATATTTATAAAAAAAAACAAAAAACGCACCAGTTGTACTTTCTGTGGACTCTATTGTATCATAAAATGAAGTGTTGATCAAAGCAATGGATGAAATAAATGTCATGGTCAGCAACACAATCAGCAGAAGCAGCCAATCATCAAAAGCCAGCCAGGAAAAAAAAAACAAGAAAAGTTAAATCATTGCATGAATATAATGAATGCCTATGTTAGCATGTAATTCATAATAATCTACAGCCATGAAGAAATATAAACAAGTCATAACAGTTAAAAGTCATTAAAAAGAAATGCAAGTAAAACATAACAGTCAAGATTCAAGCATTCATGACTTGAAATTTTAGGCACATTTGAAGAACAAAAATAGTTTATATGCAGTGAAATATGAAAAGAGAACATTACTTTTTTAATGTCTTACAATCATTTTTTTTTGCTCTGGTAGATTTGGCTAACTTACATTAAATCCTCGGTTATATTTATACTTCATTAATGGTTTATTGCACAACTCAGATTTTGTCAAATGTACTTTTTAATTTCGAGTTATCTATTTTTTAAAAGATTTATGTTCAATATGCAAATATTTTATTAAATAAGCAGGAGTTACCCAGTAAGTTTTTTTTTCTTCAATGTTTATATTTTTTTATACAAAATTTTTTTCTTAACAGTGAAACTTGGTTAAACATAATTTAGAAGTTAAACATCCTTAAAAATGTATTTCTTATCTTTCTATTCAAATTATATCTATAGCAAAATAAAAAGAGCTAATTATGTTGATTGATTTTGTTTACTATTCTACACATAATACTGAAGTGATACCAACATACCGGTAGTGTCAGTTATTGTTGTTGTTGGGTCTAAAATTGGTAACGTAAACATAAAAAAAAAAATACATTTATGATGCGGGGGACAAAAAAGAAATAGCGTGAATACCAAACAAAAAGCATCAGAACATAAAACAAAAGCAGCAACATCACCAATGTCAAGCAGACAACGAAAAGCAGGCATCAATGATAGTCATCAGCAGATGCCCATGCATCGATACCAATTTTAGTAAGGCAAACATCATCAGGACGGTCACAAAGTAGGTTGTCATTTACATGCAAGCAAATAAAAAAAAAACATGAGTTCTAAGTTTTTTTTAAACTGCACTAATTTTAAGGTTTGAAAGTATTTTAATGAAAAAAAAATGTAAAAAAATCTGAAAATGTTACTAAGCTAAGAACAGCTAGCTGTCTGATCTTTTATTTTTTCCAAGTTAGAAAAGTTCATTAACTTTTAAAGGTCTAGTTTTTTTTTAGCAAAAGATAACTGATAACCACATACCAGTTTGAGCAGTGTCAGTTTCTGTTGTTGTTGTAGTTGAGTCTAAAATTTAAGTTGTATAGGTTTTTGTATTTTATTTATGAAGTTAACATTTTGAAATGAAAAAAAAAAAAATGGATTTAATCAACAAAAACATCAGAGCATTTATAAAAGTAGCAACATCACCAAAGTCAAGCCGACAAGCAGACAACAAAAGCAGGCATCATTGATAGTCATCAAAAAATGTCCAAATGATGAATCCAAGATTGTAGTAGGGTCAGCATCAACAAAATTGTCACAATTTTAGATTGTCATAAGCACAAGCATGGAGGCAAATGAAAAAAAAATTTACATTGGTTTTAATTATTTTTTAAACAGCAGCAATTTAGGAGCTTTAATCAATCTTAACATAATAAATTGTGAAATTATGTTAATGTAATCAAGCTTTATTTCAGCAGTATAGTCTTTTAGTTTACCTTAGCATTTAGAGAAATAATACAATTGTAATTGTTGGAACAATAACAGTTGGAATTTCAAATTATAATGTCATTATCTTAAAATTTAAATGAGCTTGTCCCTTATAACGAGTGGGTCAAAAGTCAAAACAAAATTATATGTTGGGTATTGGACATTTTTTACTCATTATAAATTTGTCTATATTAAAAAAACAATGATAACGTACCAGTTATATTTTCTGTAGTTGTTGTGGACTCTATTATCATTAAATTAACATAAGCAATGAAGTAATTTTATGAGCAGCAAGAAAGCATCAAGTCAATCAGCATAAGCAGCAAATCGACAAAAGCCAATCAGCAATTTGAAAAAAAAATATAGTCATTGCATTATCACATATTTCTCCATCTATTAAAGTGATTCTAAGCATCAAAAGTCATTAATCAAAACAATTTCTCTTGTTATATTAACATACCATGTAAGATGAAACATGAAATTGTTTATTTTCAGTGAAATGTATGAAGAAAATTTTTTGTATATGAAATGATTAAATAGCAAGGATTTTTGTAATAGAGCAAAATTTAATGAATTTTATTAAGTATTCTAGTTATTAAGGGACGTTGTGGCAGTGTGGTTAAGTGCTTGACTGCCCCTAAGTTCTCCCCATCTTACTAATGGCTACCCAACAAGTAAAGATAGTTGGCTATTGAGCCTCAAAACACAATAAATGGTTCTTTCATAAGTCATCGCTGAGATCTTGTTTAACTAACGTAGAGAGTAGAATTGTCAGCAAGTAATTTTTGGACATAAAAATAAAGACCTTTGCATTAGGATATGAAAAAACCATTCCCTCTGGGCAGACTGTCGTTAACAATTAGTGAATTCAATTACTTTGACAAATCATTGGTTGGGATTAAGCTTTTCAAAATATAATTTTTGTTCTCAATATTGTCTCAGAGGGTATACTACATATTAAGTTGAAGAATCTATAAGTCTATATTATTGGGCTAGTCGCTGTGGACATGATTGTTAAGCGCACATCTATGGTTAAGCGTACTCATTGAATTAAGTTCAAGGCCACAAGGGTCAGTTTCAAAGCAAGCGTCAACGGTCAACTAATAAATTTTATTTGATTGTTGGTTAATTGGGTAGTGGCAGAGAAAAATTATAATTAAGCCATTTAAGGAAATCGACAGAAGTAAAAGCCAGCCAGCAACGTATAAAATAAAAGAAGTCGTAATTAGCCGACGAATCAATTGAGACCAAGTCACTGACAAAGTCATAAAAAAAAGCGTGGGAAAAGAGAAACTACTGTAAACAAACATTAAACAGGGGAAGTAACTCTAAGCTAGGCACGTGAAGAAAAACAATCGCATTTTTCAAAAATGCGTGAAACTTCTACAGCAGGGGCCAGGTATTCTACAGCAAGGGCCAGGCCCATGCATGGGAGAGGGGGGGGGCAGGAAATAAACGTTACCAAGTAGAGCATACTTGCAGAGGGGGCCAGTGCTTTTTTTGTGTGACGGTACGCGCCGGTACTGCGTACCGGCACTTTTTTTCAATGTGGGGAAAAAAATTACTTTTCTTGTATTTTGAAGTTTATTATTAATATATAATATTATTAATGTGTTAAAATTAAATTATTTTAAAATTGCGCGCAATAAGAACTAAACTTGACGCTGGGTTTTAGCTCATTTTAAGGCTATCCATCACTGAGTACCGGCACCTATTTTTTTTTTTTTTACAAAAAAGTACTGCTCACCTCAAAGCTGAACAAGTAGTGTAGCGAGAGATGGCCAGGGGCGGGGGAAACATGCCCCGGCCCTACTCACTAAGGGGCGCCAAATGGTATATTTTACATATAATATTATATGGTTTTCGAATGGGAGGGGGCGCTAAAAAGGTATTGTGCCCCAGGCAGGGTTGTTAGTATCGAAGTATCGGTATCGGCCAATACAGTATCGGCGATACTTTTTCAGTATTGGTTGCTGTATTGCCGATCCTTTTTGTATCAAGTATTGATTTGTGTATCGCCGATATATTTTAAACGAAAAATGTTCGATACTCGATACCAATACTTTTTTGTTTACACTATTAGCTATTTGCAGAAAAACAATAACGATTTTAATACATTGTTTTAAAAGTAATCTTCATAAATTCAATCACTACTTGTAATCATAAACATCAACCCTCCCATTATTAATAACACCCACCTCCCCACCGAGACAACTTGGATCACAAGGCTGAAGTTGAACAAACCTTAAAGCGTGCCTGCATTGCACTGAGTGCAGTTTCCACTCGCCTTACTTGGCAGGGTGGTGTAGCTTCAATACAGTCAGAAGTGCAGATTTACTGCACGGCGGCAGAACAGGCTTAATAGTAAAGTTTTGCTGAAGTAGATAAATATCTTCTTACGTGTTGCCTAGTGATGAAATACATAAGTTCCCTAAGCCCTGACGGACCATCGGGGATTCATCTGTTTCTATAACTCGGCATATGAAGGGATGGTGTGGTTAGCACAACGCCCGGCCGCCTTTACTTCCCCAGCTTAAAGTCGGGTACCTATTTAAAGCTGGGGAAGTAAAGGAGAAATTCCCATTGTTTTCACCGAGGATCGAACCCATGACTCTGAAGTCGACAGTCGAGTAACTACACCACTTGGCCATCCGTCAAGTGCTAAAGTGATTAGCAACTAAAATTATGCTTTGACATTGTATTTTATTGTTTTTACTTTTTTTTTTTATACTCGCACTCATTATATTTTAAATAAAATTATTTTGTTGTTCTCAAAAGTATTTGTATTGTATTGGTATCGATTTTGGCAATACATTTTTACTTGAGTATTTGTATTGGTATCGGCGATACTATTTTCATGAAGTATTGGTATCGGTATTGACGATACAATTTAAGAGTATTGTTAACAACCCTGGCCCCAGGCGCGAGTTAAGCTTGCTACGCCATTGCTCTTTGCCCAAGTTTCGAAGGGTACAACTAGTATATATATATATATATATCTATATATATCTATATCTATATCTATCTATCTATCTATCTATCTATCTATCTATCTATCTATCTATCTATCTATCTATCTATCTATCTATCTATCTATCTATCTATCTATCTATCTATCTATCTATCTATCTATCTATCTATCTATCTATCTATCTATCTATCTATCTATCTATCTATCTATCTATCTATATATATATATATATATATATATATATATATATATATATATATATATTGATTGATTGATTGTTACTAAAGTGTGAATTTATTTATTTATTTTTTGAAAGAGGGTTACTTAGTATTTGAAAATAAAGAAGGGGGTACATGAATGTCGAAAGTTTGGGACTCTCTGTTTTGTGCTAATAAGTGGCAAAATGACAATCCGAAATGAAGTGACATCATGCGTGGCCTTTGATAGTAAATTTCATAGGTCATTTCGTATCTTAGCGCATTAAAATACTTCATGCTGCTATCAGATATGGAGTGCGGGGTAGGCTTACTTGTTTAACTTGTTCTACCAAGTACGTGTACTCGAGTAAATGCTTGAAGTACTTGCACCTATAGCACTGGTGCTCGTGCATTTACTTTACGTAATTGAACTTGTACTTGTACTTGTATTTGCATGGCCAGTTACTTGGGAAAACCTCTAATTGTACATGAGTCTACTTCGCATTTGAAATCATGAGCACACACAATATTGCTCACCTGTTGTGTTATCCGTGTAATTGTTACTTGTTTCTATTGTTGTATCTGTTGCGTTGTAGTCGTACTCATCTGTTGTATTATCTGTTGTTGTATATGTTGTTGTATCTGTTGTTATATCTGTTGTTGTATCTGTTGTTGTATCTGTTGTACTGGTTCCTGATATGACTGGCGACAAAGGTGAACACACTACTGTAAATGATAAGATAATATTTCATTTTAAAAATTAATAATAATACGCTTGAATATCTAATATGCGAAAACCGTTTGCAGTGTACCCGGCGTTGCCCGGTAAGTCAGGAGTACAAACGTGACATTTGAAACATTTTTAACACACCATTAGATAAAAGATTTGGGTGTTAATTTATGCCACCTACCTAACATACAGAAATGAACTACATTTCATACGCCACAAATTACGTTTTACTCGTCAACGCTAATAACTCAGGATTATTTGTTTAAACAGTAATCAATTCTCTCAATGTTAAAATCAAAACGAAGCATTAAAAATAAGTTTTTATAAAAAATGCACTGAACAGTAAAAAAAATAAATACTTCATTATGCCATTTTTCAGCACAGGGGCAAGTTGGTGTGGCACGATACAGCACTCGCGCGCAAGTTCAATTCGGCTTCTTACTTTCTTACACGCTGTCCTTATATATAGGGATACTTCAATTTTAACAATGCAACTAAAAAGTTGCGTTATTTTCCCCACTGTGACTAGGCATGCGAGTCAAAGTTTTATTAAATTATATTTTATTTCATTATTAATTACAGCGTCTTAAATTATATTTTATTTCATTATTAATTACAGCGTATTAAATTATATTTTATTTCATTATTAATTACAGCGTATTAAATTATATTTTATTTCATTATTAATTACAGCGTATTAAATTATATTTTATTTCATTATTAATTACAGCGTATAAATTATATTTTATTTCATTATTAATTACAGCGTATACATTATATTTTATTTCATTATTAATTACAGCGTATACATTATATTCTATTTCATTATTAATTACAGCGTATTAAATTACATTTTATTTCATTATTAATTACAGCGTATCAATTTTTTTTAACTGGCCAATAGCAAAGACATGCATTACGACATTAAACATATTTTAAGACTAAATTTACTCTTTTTTTTTCCTCTTCAGCTATATAAAATAGAATAAAGTTGCCAGATACATACCCAATAACAAGGCCAAAGCGGAGCTATACTTCCACCCCCACATTCTCAAATCGTATGTTGAAGTTGTCTGGCAGGATCACCTGAAGACATAAGAGTAAGTAAGATTCGTCAAATTATTATTCATAATACTAATTAATACATATTTGGGAAACATTATTATAAAACTATTACAATGTATTGATATCAAAATCTTTCCTCTGTATATACAGAGAGTAAGCGGGGTTCATTACCAAAGCTTAAAGACGATATTATAGTTGTCACATTGTTGTCATACAGTTGTCACATTGTTGTCATACAGTTGTCACATTGTTGTCATACAGTTGTCACAGTGTTGACTTACCGTTGTCACAGTGTTTGTCTGGATTAACTATTAGGTTAATAAGCTTAAAATACCCTAAAATCGGCCATCATTTATCAGATTATAAACAAATTCTCAGCGATTCTCTCTCCTCCCCCCACCCCCGGTAACTTCGTAAGTGAAAATACAGGAATTCTGAATTACTTTTAGCATTTTCTAGAAACATATTTATCTCAAACGTAGATGTGTCGTTCCCTCCCCCACCCTATTCTCCCCGCAAAAATTATGCCTTTTTTATTGTTAGGTCCACAATAACCTTAATACGGCACTGGTCATAGCTTTCTGGGGCTCTTGTTCTGTTCCTCTCACACATTCTTTCTGTACACATATAGATGGATTGATAGATTGATTGATTGATAGACTGACTGATAGTTTGATTGATAGACTGATTGATTGATAGATTGATTGAGAGATTGACAGATTGATTTATAGACTGATTTATTGATAGATTGATAGATTGATTGATAGACTGATTGATGGATTAATAGACTGACTGATTGATAGATTGATTGATAGAATGATAGATAAATAGATAGATAGATTGACTGATATATTGATAGACTGATTGAGTGATAGATGGATAGATTGACTGATGGATTGATTGACAGATTGATATAAAGATTGGTTGTTAGACTGATTATTTAATAGATAGATTGATTAATTAATGGATTGATTAATATACTGACTGATATATATATATATATATATATATATATATATATATATATATATATATTGATTAATAGCTAAAAAGATGGATAGAAAGATCAATAGATGTACTGACCAATAGATGCATAGATTGATTAATAGATTGAATGACTAGTATATAGATAGATCAGTTGGTTGATTGATAGATTGATTATTGTTTGATTCATTGACAGTTGTATTGAATAATTAGATAGCTTTTACCCTTGTTAATACATTTATTTCATTCACAATTCAAGCATTGGCACATTCTTTACATTTTATATGAAATAACATTCAAACCCTTTTTCCTTTCAAATGTTTATTCTGCCAATGTAAATATCAGAGTCTCACTGCTTTTCTAATCATCAATAGCTTTTAAACTATTGTTCTTTACAACATCATCAATTATTATATATCTCTCTATATGTACCAGGTTTTCTCTAATACTCGACTGTCTCTATATGTGCCAGGTTCAGTGCTCGATTTAAGAAAAAAACCAGTGCCGGGGATGAATAAAAAATCTGCAGAGCCGGGGGTAAATGTCTATGGTTTCATCCCCGGCGGGGATGAAATTAGCTAAAGCAGAGCCGGGGATGACATGTTTAAGTGCCGGGGAATCCCCGGCATTCCCGGCGGTAAATCGAGCCCTGGTCAGGTTTGCTCTAATACTCGACTGTCTCTATATGTGCCAGGTTTGCTCTAATACTCGACTGTCTCTATGTGTGCCAGGTTTGCTCTAATACTCGACTGTCTCTATATGTGCCAGGTTTGCTCTAATACTTGACTGTCTCTATATGTGCCAGGTTTGCTCTAATACTCGACTGTCTCTATATGTGCCAGCTTTGCTCTAATACTTGACTGTCTCTATGTGTGCCAGGTTTGCTCTAATACTCGACTGTCTCTTATATGTGCCAGCTTTGCTCTAATACTCAACTGTCTCTATATGTGCCAGCTTTGCTCTAATACTCGACTGTCTCTATGTGTGCCAGCTTTGCTCTAATACTCGACTGTAGCGTTCTTTCTTAGTCGGTCCAGGACAGTTTGACCACTGTTATGTTTAAAACAGTCAGGGGTGTGGACTTAAAACCTGAAGAGTGGACACCTATGTTCAGGGCCGGCCTTACGAATGGCGGGGCCCAATTTAACTGATGCTGGCTAGGCCCCTCTTCTAATATTTTTGTTACAATGACAACTATTACTATTAATTAGATCATATAAATTGCGGGGCCCCTGCCAGGCGCGGGGCCCCATTTGGAGCAATCAGTCGAATCGGCCTAAGGCCCTGACCATTGCAGTACACTAAAGGTGGCACAATGTGGCTATCAGAGCCACATGGGGCATTTCGTTGAATTTCTGCTGCTCCCATTAAGTGATTTTCTTTTCCCAATTATTTCGTTACTAAATCTTGTTTTTTTTTAGCCCGGCTGATTTGTTTAGCTGTATTTTAAAAAAAAACAACAACAACAAAATAACACCAACAACAACAACAACAGAATGTACAATAATCACACCCGTCACGAAGAATTGACAAACAAAAAAATACATGTGCAATTAACCACTTTATTGTCCTCGGAGGTGTTAAGGTTTCATGGCACAACCACCGCAACGCCAGTCATCTATCAAAACAAAATACAGGTGTACCTACCTTACCATGTGCTCGCGACTCAAATGCTAAGTCCGCAGTGCGCTGACGATTACCCAACCTGGTAAATTTATCTGCGCCTTTTGTGCGGAGCGGGGTGTACGCCGTCACCTCGACGACGCCTTTTTTTTTTAACGCAACGATTGGTGCACAACTTAAAAAAAGTTCCAGCAGTGATTGCCGATGGAACGTATTGAACTAACACCCCATTCTCCCCTACCACCACCACCACCACCACTTACAATGCCACAGTTCTTAGCTAGCAGCACACCCCCCCCACACACACACAACATCATAACCCCCCACCCCTTCAACTCACTCACCCCCACTACAGCCATAACCAATTCTAGTACACCCCCCCCCTCTACGCACTTGAGTAGTTTCTACGAAATCAAAACCAATTGCCTGATTGGCTATGAAATAAAAAAGAAAGAAAAGAAATTGAACTATCAAGTGGTTTGGCCCTTTCGAAATGTAACATTTAGAAAAAAAAGGTTTCTATTGTTCTGGGATGTCTGGGATGTGGGGATGGGGTGGGGTGGGTGTGTGTGTGGGGGGGGGGGTAGAGCCTCGATGTAACCACAGTGTAAATTTACTGCCGTGTTTGTAAATGTTGCACGGTGATAGATGAATTAAAAAGAAAAAACCCAACCCTAAGTTTATCATGCATAACCTATATAATAAAAATGCATTCACAACACATCAACATTGAGGTCATTGTAACTGACGTCCCAGCCGAATGACTCTTACATTCAAGTCCATTAACTCAGTTTGCTTTAGCGACAGCACTGAAAACGGGACATAAGTCATTGTGATGTTTAGACAAAAGTTTTTTGATTTTTCTTAACGTCTCTATTGATAAAGTAATATTGCTGAATATTAAAAAAGGTTTTTTTTTTTAAACTAATTATTGTGATTACATAATGTTATTGGATATAACAAGCATTTCAAATTATTTTCGTGATTAAACTGTGTTGCTTATTTATATATCAATTTCTTGGCGTCATCCAAACTATATGTAATAATGTTTGTGGATAGAGTATGTTTTTAGTGTTATTGAAATGATATATTTTCACTTAGACCGTAACAGGCTGAATGAAGCTTACATCTTCCACTTAGACCGTAACAGGCTGAATGAAGCTTACACCTTTCACTTAGACCGTAACAGGCTGAATGAAGCTTACACCTTTCACTTAGACCGTAACAGGCTGAATGAAGCTTACATCTTTCACTTAGACCGTAACAGGCTGAATGAAGCTTACATCTTTCACTTAGACCGTAACAGGCTGAATGAAGCTTACACCTTTCACTTAGACCGTAACAGGCTGAATGAAGCTTACATCTTTCACTTAGACCGTAACAGGCTGAATGCTTACACTTTTTACAACCTCTTATTAGGTATTCCGGTACTCTCTCACCCATAATTCTCAGAACTTGTCAACTTATTTTTATGACAGGCGAGGTATGGACATGAATAGCTGAATCGACATGTCTGATCTGTTTATTATAAACACAAGTTGGTTCGGATCATAAACCATGCATTGCAACTGTTTAACCTTTATGCGATACAGTTAATGTGTACTCGGATAAAAAGAAATATTACATGATTACACAGAATGAAGGATTATAAGATTTTTATATCTTACATTTTATTGCACCGGACAATTCAGGCAGTAGCCCGTGACACGGCGAATGATCGATCTGCAGCGCGTTGAAGTTCTTTTTCCCCCCTCCTTGTTAAAATCTTTATAAATAGAAACTTCAAAAAGTGGCCGGCAACCATACAGCCGGAACCAGTGGCGCAACCAGCAAAAAATGCTGGGGGGGGGGGGGCTCACGTATAGAAAAAAATGCTGGGGGGGGGCCTCACGTATAGAAAAAAAATGCTGGGGGGGGGGGGCTCACATATAGAAAAAAGACAGTTTATATAGTAAAATATCTTTGATGATTTGGTCTGGGAGGGGCTCAAGCCCCCCTGCCCCCCCCCCTAGTTGCGCCACTGGCCGGAACGGTTGTAAATTCTTTACTTCTTTATCACATAATGACACTCATGTGACTGTATGTACACTTGATAGACTAAGGAGCGAGTATACAGCCCTGTGTTTCACAGACTGATGATAGACTATAAAACCCCGTGCTTCATAGACTGATGATAGATTATACAGCCCCGTGCTTCATAGACTGATGATAGAGTATACAGCCCCGTGCTTCATAGACTGATGATAGAGTATACAGCCCCGTGCTTCATAGACTGATGATATAGTATACAGCCCCGTGCTTCATAGACTGATGATAGAGTATACAGCCCCGTGCTTCATAGACTGATGATAGAGTATACAGCCCCGTGCTTAATAGACTGATGATAGAGTATACAGCCCCGTGCTTCATAGACTGATGATATAGTATACAGCCCCGTGCTTCATAGACTGATGATAGAGACTGCCCCGTGCTTCATAGACTGATGATAGAGTATTCAGCCCCGTGCTTCATAGACTGATGACCGGGCGTACAGCCCCGTGCTTCATAGACTGATGACCGGGCGTACAGCCCCAGGCTTCATAGACTGATGACCGGGCGTACAGCCCCAGGCTTCATAGACTGATGATAGACTATAAAACCCCGTGCTTCATAGACTGATGATAGATTATACAGCCCCGTGCTTCATAGACTGATGATAGAGTATACAGCCCCGTGCTTCATAGACTGATGATAGAGTATAAAACCCCGTGCTTCATAGACTGATGATAGATTATACAGCCCCGTGCTTCATAGAATGATGATAGAGTATAAAACCCCGTGCTTCATAGACTGATGATAGAGTATACAGCCCCGTGCTTCATAGACTGATGATAGAATTTAAAACCCCATGCTTCATAGACTGATGATAGAGTATACAGCCCCAGGCTTCATAGACTGATGATAGAGTATACAGTCCCGTGCTTCATAGACTGATGACCGGGCGTACAGCCCCAGGCTTCATAGACTGATGATAGACTATAAAACCCCGTGCTTCATAGACTGATGATAGACTATACAGCCCCGTGCTTCATAGACTGATGATAGAGTTACAGCCCCGTGCTTCATAGACTGATGATAGAGTATACAGCCCCGTGCTTCATAGACTGATGATAGATTATACAGCCCCGTGCTTCATAGACTCATGATAGAGTATAGAACCCCGTGCTTCATAGACTGATGATAGAGTATATAGCCCCGTGCTTCATAGACTGATGATAGAGTATAAAACCCCGTGCTTCATAGACTGATGATAGATTATACATCCCCGTGCTTCATAGACTGATGATAGAGTATAAAACCGCGTGCTTCATAGACTGATGATAGAGTATACAGCCCCGTGCTTCATAGACTGATGATAGAGTATAAAACCCCGTGCTTCATAGACTGATGATAGATTATACAGCCCCGTGCTTCATAGATTGATGATAGAGTATAAAACCCCGTGCTTCATAGACTGATGATAGATTATACAGCCCCGTGCTTCATAGACTGATGATAGAGTGTACAGCCCCGTGCTTCATAGACTGATGATAGATTATACAGCCCCGTGCTTCATAGATTGATGATAGAGTGTACAGCCCCGTGCTTCATAGACTGATGATAGAGTATAAAACCCCGTGCTTCATAGACTGATGATAGATTATACAGCCCCGTGCTTCATAGATTGATGATAGAGTATAAAACCCCGTGCTTCATAGACTGATGATAGATTATACAGCCCCGTGCTTCATAGACTGATGATAGAGTGTACAGCCCCGTGCTTCATAGACTGATGATAGATTATACAGCCCCGTGCTTCATAGATTGATGATAGAGTGTACAGCCCCGTGCTTCATAGACTGATGATAGAGTATAAAACCCCGTGCTTCATAGACTTATGACCGGGCGTACAGCCCCGTGCTTCATAGACTGATGATAGAGTATAAAACCCCGTGCTTCATAGACTGATGATAGAGTATAAAACCCCGTGCTTCATAGACTGATGACCGGGCATACAGCCCCGTGCTTCATAGACTGATGACCGGGCATACAGCCCCGTGCTTCATAGACTGATGACCGGGCGTACAGCCCCGTGCTTCATAGACTGATGATAGAGTATAAAACCCCGTGCTTCATAGACTGATGATAGAGTATAAAACCCCGTGCTTCATAGACTGATGATAGAGTATAAAACCCCGTGCTTCATAGACTGATGACCGGGCGTACAGCCCCGTGCTTCATAGACTGATGACCGGGCGTACAGCCCCAGGCTTCATAGACTGATGACCGGGCGTACAGCCCCAGGCTTCATAGACTGATGACCGGGCGTACAGACCCGGGCTTTATAAATGCTGACTGGGCGTACTTTGTCTAATATATAAACATGTCCCACAACGCAGAGCCGTCTCACCTGAATACATGACCCCAGGCAACCTAGTGTGCTGAAACCACCATGGCTGCACGTTCACCTCCTGAGACAACCCTTGCTGTACATTCACATTAAGTCACATACTGATGGGCTGTACACCATGTGCGCCATAAAGTGGCTTGTACACCACGTGAACCATAAAGTGGCTTGTACACCATGTGCGCCATAACGTGGTTTATACACCACGTGAGCCATAAAGTGGCCTTTACACCATGTGCGCCATAAAGTGCCTTGCACACCGTGTGCGTCATAAAGTTTTCTTTAAGCATCATTAACATCTAGCTTTGCATAACAGTTGATAAGAATACAAACTATACTTCTTAATACAAAATTTCCCCCTATCATACATATAATGGTCATTGAGCCTCATTCTTGTGGAGATGATTTTTCCCCACCATTCGAAAAATATAGATTTTTTTTTTTCAGAAAGTAATAGTTCATTAATTACATAACACCTTGGGGGGTGGGGGGGGGTGAGCAAAAAGGAAAGAGAGGAAGAGGGTGGAATCAAGTATACCCCCAAAGTGCCCAAGTCATTAGCTGGGGGGGGGGGGAAGCTTTAGAATTAGGGTTGCTGTGTGTGATTCTTTAGTTATTAATGTGACTGTCTTTAGAAGTATTATTTCATTCTTATAAGCTATAAAAATAATGGTCTTTGAAGCTTCTTTTTTTTTTAAAGTGTTGCTGTTTATGAAATTGTTATTCTTCAAAGAATTCCCTTTTAACCAATTCAACCATGAAATAATCTAAATGTATATTGTTAGTTTTAAAACGCTACATCTGTTCATTGGATTAATTTTATTAATGCGAAAGCACTTAAGAAATATTTACATGTGTCGTACATTAAATGACATAGCTAAACGCGAATAACGGAACGCGATTTTCAATGACGTCAAAGGTTTATTTTTTAATCTCTGTCTCATTGTACTATTGTCTCATCGCCTTAGCATTCCAATCACGGTAGGAAAAGAAAACATAGCATAGTACGTAGCGCGCCAGTTTATTTATTGGTTGTTACGAGGTTCACTAAACTAAGTCACGGTTGAATGAACTGGAAAAACATCTTTCAATGTTTATCAGGGCATAACAAAAAAAAAAATTCTTTTATAGTCGATTTTTTGAGGTCAGTCTTTGAGTATTTGTTTGAGTGTTTTTCAATAGCACAGTCATGTCGGGTTTAGGTGGATGGGGGGTGCTTTTGGGGTCCCTAACAGTGGTATTATTGTTTAGAGGTGGCCCCCACTTCAAACGTTTCGCCTCAAAAGTTGTCCTGCGACACCTTTGGTGTATTCTCCACATAGTTTTGCAATCGTATTTTTTTTTCCCTTTGTTCTTCACAGTTTTGTATATTTAACCAACAAAAATTAAGTTTACTGTTAATACTGTGTCAATGTCTAGCAGTGTCGCGCCGTTCTATGCTCCAAAGGGATGTAAAACAACCTGGAGGCAGCACCTATCATTCGCGGAAAATCTTACCTTTAGACTACAGAATTTTGAATTTAAAAAAAAAAAAGTCAAATAAAGGGGGGAATGGGTGGAAAAATACTGGTTGCACCCGGGCTGCGGCAAGGCTAGGGCAAGCACTGATTGCTTGTTAAGTATAATTAAAACAAAACTATCCATGCCCCAGCTCGTAAAGTTACTTCTAATTTCCCAAAGACTGTTCAGCAAAATATATAATTGTGCGCAGCATTACGGGTGCGCATAGGCCTATTACACACAACTTACGTGCGGACAGTTGTAAAGTGCGATTCTTGTATTTATGGATTGACAAAATTTAACATCAAAATACTATGGACTTAGCGTGTCCTCTAACTCTATTCATTGATAAATTTTACAACCTATTCTGGAAATAATCTATCTTTATACCACATTTCTTGAGAAACAGCTGGATAAATAAATGAAATAAATATCAATGTTGGCGCTCACGCGTTTTTTTTAGTCAATTATAATGTCTATAAATATTTCTATGATATAAACCTAAAGAATGATTATTCTTATAAATGTCAATAAATATTTCTATAATATAAACCTAAGGAATGATTATTTTTATAATGTCTATACATATTTCTATAATATAAACCTAAGGAATGATTATTTTTATAAATGTCTATAAATATTTCTATAATGTAAACCTAAGGAATGATTATTTTTATAAATGTCTATAAATATTTATATAATCTAAACCTAAGGAATGATTATTTTTTTTAAAGTTTTTTTTTGTAATGTAATAAGTTCTTTATCGATTCTCTGAAAAAATTTTCTAGAAAAAAAAAAGAGTTGGCAGCCGTCGTGCCATTATGGCCGTAAGAATACAAATTTAGACATACTGAGTCACGAGAATTTAAATTTAGGTTTTTTTTTAGGGAGGGTGGGGGCTCGGGGGGACGGCAGAATGGCGCACCCTATTTCCGATGGAGTGCCTTCACCCCATAGTGTACAATTACGATACGTGAGCTAGCAGAACTAATTAGGGCCGTATATGGTGGTGGGGGGGGGGGACCTGTTTTATACGTTACGCGCATACCTTGTAGCCAAAGCAAACACCACACAACAGAAATTAGATCTGCGCTGTGCATTGCTGGACATCGGTAATACAGATGACTGAACACAGTGTTCTAATTGTTGGTTTTGT